>VXAU01001881.1:53926-84882 GCA_013399695.1 Formicarius rufipectus | reverse complement strand
TCCTTCCCTCTGGGAAAGGGGGGTCTGGAGGTTTGGGTGGACACTGAGTGGAAACCAGCACAGTCAGGGATCTCCCCAGCACCCTGCAGAGTCCTCGGGCAGGGGGGCATCCTGTAGGGCCATGGGACAGAGCCAAGCCCTTGCTCACCATCCCTGCAGGGACTGGGTCAGGCTTCTCCCCACACCCCACCCTGCTGGGGGACACATCCAGCCACTGCACATCACCCTGCATGGAACAACTGTGGTGAATCAGTGTTACCTTTGTTCTTTCCTTTTCAGCTTCCTCCTCCTCCTCCTCTTCCTCCTCCTCCTCTTCCTCCTGCCCCTCCTCCTGTCCTTTCAGCCTCAAGACCTGAGGAATGGTGAATGGCCTGAGAAGGAATACACAACAAAGAGTCAGCAGTGAAGACAGTGCAGCCACAAACACTTCACTGAACCTTCCTGGGTTGCATCATATCCTTCAAAACTGAGAATCTACAAATGTCCTGGACTTTCTCTGAAGAAAAGATAAAAATAAGAAGGAAATTCAGTAGCTAATTACACACATTCCTATGGGCAATTAACAAACGTGTTCTTCACTGGGGAATGTTCACTATGAAGTTGTCACTGAAAATAATAACAGCTTTAAAAACAGGAGCAGGTCAGGGAAAACCTCAAACCTCACAAGGAATTTCTTCAAGGAAACATCTGCTTCCCTTGGCTTTAGGAAGGAATACCCTTTGTCAAGCTTTGGCTTCCCTGCCAGGAACCCCCAAACCTCAAGTCCAAAGACTAATGCTCAGCAAGTGCTGTGCCCTAAAATCTTTGTGAGTGGTCATTTCATTGCTGTGCCCCAGTCTCGCACAGGGGGAAATCCTTGGAGAAATCCATCAGGATTTATGAATCACCCTGGACACGCAGAGCAAAGAGCCTGGGGATGAAGGCAGAATTTAGCACATGGGCTTTTATTCTTTAAAATAAACACTCGTGTGGGTGCGTAAATTTTATTGGAATTCAGAGCCCCCATTCCACTGTCAAACAAACAAATGGAAACCCAGAAGAGCCTTTGTTATTTCAAACCTACAGATCCAGTTCTCAGCAGTGACATCCACTAATTGTTCCTAAGGAGAGTGAGCACCTGAAATAGGGGAAGAGACCTGGGGGCCACACTAACAGGCAAAGCACAGAAAGGATTTAACCTGAAGCCTCACCACACCATGGAAGGGGAAAAAAGGCACGAGGGGACCCCAAGGCTTCACCTTGGTCTGAGGTTAAGAACAGTGACATCTTCACCACACAGCAGAGGGGAAAAGGCTGTTTTCAGAGAACTGTTACAGCAGTTTTCAAACCACGTGTTTTCTGCCTCCAGCTCCTGTTTCTAAACCAAATAACCCACATCCCCCATCCCAGACTAACCCTTTTCTTCCTAAAAGCTCATTGCCTGCAGCCCCCACTCAGTGCCAGGTCGGAGCAGCCCCTGGGGGTGTGAATTCCAGCACTGGGAGCTGCCAGAGGGGCTCGGCAGGGGAAAGTCCAGGGGTACAATTCCCCAAATGGTGAAGTTTTCCTGCTACTACCCAGCCCTTCCAGGTGGGCCAGCTGCTTCCCAAAGCAGCCCACTCGTTTCTCCCTGTGTCCTGGTTATGGCAGCCAGGCCCAGTTTGGCACTGGGTGGGGGTGGATTCTAAACCCTCCATGTCATTGTCTCATGACCTGCTCCCCATGGCCCATTGGGAGCAGCTGCCCAGGGCACACCCCACCCCTCAGGGCACAGGGAGGGGTTTGGGAACTTCTGTGGGATAAGGAAGTTTTCCTGTCTTCACACCAATGACTCAGGGGTGAGAACTCCCCTCTGAGAGCCACCAGCACCTTCACACCTCCCTGAGGGGTCATGTCTGCTCAGGGGCCAGCAGGGATGCCAAAAATATGCCAGGATTGACCTCCCAGAGTAAATCACCCCTTGGGAAACTCCCCACCCTGGGGGAGGGACTGGGCGTTCCCATCTGAGCCCAAGCAGAGAGAAGTTGGGATTTGGGGACTGGGATCACTGGTCAGATCCAGAGGAGGAGCAGAGCCTCGACTGGACTGAGACTGCCCCTGGACTGCCACCAGCATTGTCACCAGCAGGTTTCTTGTTTTCTTTTTCCTTTGAACTCAGGGGGCCCACGTGGTGCTCAGCACAGGGGTTGGTGAGCTCCATCCTGCTCGTGCCCCCCTGGGCTGGGCTGCACATTTGTTTTTGTGGCACAAATGAATTTTTCCCTTCTGTCTCAGTGTATTTTGTGATCTTTTATTGAATTGTCATTCTGCCTTGCAATCCCATTCTGAGTTGGATCCATTTCTCCTGCCGGTTGAACTCAAAAGCAGCCCCACCTTTACCCACCTCCTGCTGATGAGCTCGTCGTCCGAGTCGGCGTCGTTGGCCCCCACCTGGTTCCCGTCGTAGGTGTCGTCGTACTCGTCCTCGTAGTGCTCCCCGGGGGGGTCTGGGGGCAGCTCCTCCCACACGACCCCGTAGCGGCTGTAGCGCTGCCTCTGCTCCTCCACCAAGCTCTTGTCGTTCACCAGGCTCCTGGTGGTGTCCCTCTCCCTCCTGCACGGGGCACACAAGGGCAGGGGGGCACACAAGGGCAGGGGGGCACAGCTGGCCCTACGAGGGGGTTTTTTCCTCCCCCCCAACCCCAAATCTTAAGAGGAAGATGAAGAGACACGAGTCTCTTCTGCAACGCCGTAAGTGTTAACTCCTTAACTTAAACTCTCTTCTTTTCTGTGATCTCATGGAATCCTGGAATGGTTTGGGTTGGAAGGGATATTAAAGCTCATCCAGTCCCCCCCCCTGCCATGGGCAGGGACACCTCCCACCAGCCCAGGGTGCTCCAAACCCCATCCAACCTGGCCTTGGACACTTCCAGGGATGGGGCAGCCACAGCTTCTCTGCCCAACCTGTGCCAGGGCTGCCCACCCTCACAGGGACAATCCCTTCCCAATATCCCATTTAAACCTACTCTGCCAGTTTGAACGCATTCCCCCTTGTCCTGGCACTCCATACTCCTGTCAGGTCCTGAAAGGCCACGTGGTCACCCTGGAGCCTTCCCTTCTCCAGGCTGAACAATCCCAACTCTCCCAGCCTTTCCTCACAGCAGAGCTGCCCCATCCCTCTGATCAACCTGGTGCCTCCTCTGGACTCTCCCCAGCAGGTCCATGTCCTCCCTGTGCTGGGTCCCCAGACCTGGACTGGGTGATCCAGGTGGGGTCGTTTGTCCAAGGACTCTTTGTCTGGCCACTAAAACCACCCACTCCTGGCTTGGAACAAAGTCATTCTTCATCAGAAGCCTGGGAAGATCCCAGAGCAGAAAAGAGCAGGAATTGGAGACCACCACGAGCACTTGAGACAGAGAGGGATCTTTTACAGGAGGCCAAATGCAATTCTGCTCCAGCTGAAATGTGGCCAAGGTGCAAAGAGCACAAGGAGAGCCACAACCTGTGAGTGAGGATGAGAGTTGGAACAACCAAGGAGGCTGAGAACAGAGCAGCAGTGCCTGGGATTCAACTCTCAGAGCACTGCAAGGACCTTCCTTGCTTGAATTTAGAAGGCAAGTAAGGTACAGTCATCTCAGGGAAGGGAAGAGCAGGAAACAGAGGTATGAAAGAGCAGCCACTGACTGTCTCAAGCTGCACAAGCCCTGAAGTTCCATTTTTCAGACCAGCCAAGTACATATTTACAGCAAAACAACACGGAATTCCACTGTCCTGAGGACTGAGGGCATACTCAGCCCTCAGAGTCCAGCAGGAACAGGCACCAGGGGATATTATCAGAGAAAGGCAGTGCCAGTGCCTCAGGAAGGGGCAGCCTGAGGTGCCACAGCAGCAGGCAGTGGGGAGGTGAGCCAAGCAGGCTGCTTGCCTGGCAGAATCTCCAAGCAGGGGAAGTTTCCAGCCCCACGTGGCTCCCTCTGCCCAGGACTCGCTGTGCCATCCCTGCCCAACGCCCTCCCCTGGGCAGCTCACACAGCCCAGGCTGGCAGCCCTGGGGGAACAGTTCCTGGGGGGGCATTCAGCACTGGGCAGTTCCTTCCTGTCCAGCTGCTCTGGGCACTGCAGAGGAGCTGTGGGAAAGGGCAGCAATTCCAGGGAAAACCAGTGGGATAACTCCTCTGCTCAGGACACGCTCGGACTTTGGAGACAGACTGAGATGCTGGGCAGGCACAGACAGGGGGGATCACTTTTGAGGACCAGCAGAGTCTGTGCTGCTCCATTCACCTCCTCATGTTCCTTCCCCTCCTCATCCTGGCTGGATTTTCTCCTGCACACCCCAAACTGCTCCTGCTGCCTGTGGCCAGTGCTCTGGCTCCCTGAGTGACACCGTGCTCAGCAACAGACTGAGCACCAGACATTTCGGGGAGCAAAAGGCATTGAGAATAAAAAAAAGAATCAAATTAAAAAAAGAATCAAAAGAATCAAATATTGATACAATTGCAACCCAATATTGATACAATTGCAGACCCCAAACTAGGCTTGGAGAGCACTGCCACTCCAACACTTGGGTAAACCATCAGGTTCCCTGTTGCTGGAGGAACCACTGAGCAAGTGGGACTTTTAGTGTTGGGGAGACACTCTGAGCATTCATGGAGTGCTGAATGTCAAATCCTGGAGAGCCAGGCACCACAGCTTGTCCTGAGCTTCAGCTGGATGGGTGGAGGGAGTGCAATGCTGATCACAGCTGGTTCTACCCAGGGTTTATACCTCCCACACCAACAATGACATGTCTGGAGTCCTGCAGAGTGAAAGAACTGCTTGAAAGGAAGACACAGCCCGAGGGAGGCCAAGAGACACCAGGAAGAGCAGCAGGAAGAGGTGAGAACTTGTCCAGGAGTGATGGTTCCACTGGAGACAGGGCTCAGCCTCCCACCCAGCTGGAGGGCAGGGCCCCATAGCCCAGCCCAGGGATCACCCACAGCTTCCAGGGCTCTCCAAGCCATCTCCAGAGGGAGCTCCCAGCACGTGATTCCAGCCAGTGGGTGCTCTGAGCTGAACTCAGAGCACTCTGCCCAGCTGTGCAAGGCTGTGGGAGACAGGGAGAACCCATCAGGGCTTTGGGGAGACAGGGAGAACCCAGTCAAGGTTTTGGGAGACAGGGAGAAGCCACCAGGGCTTTGGGAGGCAGGGAGAACCCAACACCCCTGTGCACAAGGCACCTGCAAGGGGCAAGGCAACACCATGAGGAGAAAGGTGAGAGGTTGTGTCTGTGAATTCTTAGCTGTGGGATGTGTCAAAAGTCCATGCCTTGGCCAGAGAGAAAAGAAATGCCTTTGTTGTCCAGCAAAGCCAGGACCAGCACCATGGCACTGCCCTGAGAAGATGGATTTGGGGAAAAACGTTGTTTCCTCCTCAAAGTTTGATGCTTTGCAACCAACTTGGGGCTTTCAGGGTCATGTGGCTTAAAGTCCAGCCAGCCTTTCAGTTGTTTTCTGTGTAAATACATCCCAACATAAAGATCACACTTGGTTGGTTACAGAGGGGGGTTGAAGTCTAGTGAAAGGTGTCCCTGTCCATGGCAGGGGATTGGGATGAGATGAGCTGTGATGTCCCACCCAACCCAAACCACTCCACGTGTTCTAAAGGATCTGAAGCAAGGGAACCACATTATAGAGCTGACATCCAGCAGAGCCAGCCCCTGAATTGGCACAGAGTGTGGCACAGCACAACACACCCACCTGGGCAAAAAGCAAAGTCAAAACTGCTGGGTTTGCACAGAAATCCCTGCTCATTGTGGGGAGACTGCACTCAATGACCTTCAGAGGTCCCTTCCAACCCAAACTCCTGCGTGCCTCCAGATGCCCTTGCGCAGGAAGCTCAGGGCAGCAGGAACAACTGAGGATGTCTCAAGCACTCGGTGTTATCAGATTTTGAAGTAGATGAATATTGAAGCTTCTCTTGGCTCTAAACCAGGTCATTATTTATTCCCAGCTGTGAGTCACCATCCCAGGCTCAGAGATGGTCCTTCTCAAGGTTTTGTTGTTCAGTACAAGTTTAACATTAAGCCTAAAGAGCAAGAGCCTGACATTACAAATGAGCCCGGCAGAGCCCTTCCAGCAGCACACACAGGAAAGCCAATTAGGAAAAACACCAACTGAAACCAACCCTCCCATAATATTTCACTTTCCTTTCCCAGACAAACAGGTGGGAAACATTTCTGATAAGCCTCAGCCCCTGCCAAGACCTTCCTGCAGGAGGTACAAATGGGCAGGTTCCTCCTGACAGGCAGAGTTGATGACAGGGACAGCACACTCACCTCTTGCCTTTCTGTATCCGAGACACATCCACAGAGTCCCTGCTGAAAACATCAAACTCATCGTTCTGGAACACATTACAGCGAGAGGTGACCAGAGGAGTAGGGTCTGGCTTCAGCTCTCTGTCAAAAAAAAACAAGGAGGAGAGATTAAAAACAAAGGGGAAGTGGAGAAGACCAAACCCTCTCCTCCCTAAGCCCTTGGTTTCCCCTTTGGCATCCAGAGCACACCAAGATGCTCCCCGTGGTTCTGGGTCAGCCCTTCACTTCACAGGCAGGCTCTGGGCTGAGCAACAGATCCCAGAGCTTGTCCTTGGGGGGAAACTAAAGCAATCCCAGAAAGCCCAAAGGAAATTCTGCTTTCAGAGCAAGTCAAAGCACCACGGAACATTCAGCCCAGGGACTCAGGGCAGACAAACACTAAGTATGATGAATCCCACGCTGGAGAAAAGTCCAATAATTTGCTGCTGTTGATTGCAAGATATTTATCTCCCTGTGGTTCCTTCTTAAACCTTTCTCAGAGTGCCAGGTTTACATTTGTTCACCTTCTAAGGGCCAAGGCTGTTCTCTGACGTGGGTTTCGGTGTGCAGTGAGCTCAGCTGGGCAGCTGCAAACGCCGCTGTGCTCACCCGTGAATCAGCAGGAACCAGAACTGGATGTCACCCACCCAACCAACAGCTTTGCTTCAAGATGCAAAAGGCAGGGGGGAAAAAAATTCCAGCTCTATCTCATTTAATTGCTGGTTCTGCAGAAAAACCAGCCCTTCCCAAAGCCCACCATGTGCCAGTGGTGCCAAAGGCAGCAGCTCTGGCTGCAGGAGCACCGAGATCGTTGCAAAACTGAGATGTTTGACATTGTTTTTCTGATAAAGATGCTTCCCCTTTAATGTGGCAGTGAGACAGTCTGCCCACTCCTCCATGAAATGTGAACAAACAGCACATTCCCATCCTGACACTCCGTCAGGAACTGCTGGTGCAGCACAAAAACACACTCCCAGCTGCAGACAAACTCCACCAACTCAATCCTGCCCCCAGCTATAAACCCTCCACCCTTGTACAAGCCAGGGAAGCAGCACAAGCCTGGCAAGTTTGGCAGAGGACACAAAAATGGGTCTGAATTCCCCTTTCCAACCTCTCTCTGGTTTGAATTCACTCACAAACCAGCAGTCTGTTAACCAACCATGTGACCCTGCAGGTTGAGTTCCAGCTGAAGGTGCCTTTCCCTGCAGACACCAGGGACTTTCACCCCAAACCCTGCAGCAAAAGAACTTGTGAAGGTCACACAATCTGTGGCTCAGCCCAGTGGCCGAAGGGTGGAATTCCAATGGTGCTGATTTGGAGTAGCTTGTTAGAGTAGCCAGGCCCAGTTTGTCACTGTTGGGTGTGTGTTCTACACCCTCTGTGCCAGTGCCTCATGACCTGCTCCCCATGGCCCATTGGCAGCAGCTGCCCAGGGCACACCCCACCCCTCAGGGCACAGGGGGGGGTTTGGGAACTCCTGGGGGATAAGGAAGTTTTCCTGTCTTCACACCAGTGACTCAGGTGTGAGAACTCCCCTCTGGGAGCCACCAGCACCTTCACACCCACCTGAGGGGTCATGTCTGCTCAGGGGCCAGCAGGGAGGCCAAAAATAGGCCAGGATTGACCTCCCAGAGTAAATCACCCACTGGGAAACTCCCCACCCTGGGGGAGGGACTGGGCGTTCCCAGCTGAGCCCAAGCACAGATAAGTTGGGGTTTGGGGACTGGGATCTCTGGTCAGATCCAGAGGAGGAGCAGAGCCTCGACTGGACTGAGACTGCCCCTGGACTGCCACCAGCATTGTCACCAGCAGGTTTCTTCCTTTCTTCTTACTCTGCACTCAGGGGGCCCACGTGGTGCTCAGCACAGGGGTTGGTGAGCTGCATCCTGCTCGTGCCCCCCTGGGCTGGGCTGCACAGCTGCTTTTGGGGGTCAAATGGATTTTCCCTTCTGTCTCAGTGTATTTTGTGATCTTTTTATTAAATTGTCATTCTGCCTTGCAATCCCAATCTGAGTTGGTTCCATTTCTCCTGCTGGTTTAACTCTCAACCAGCACAGAGCATTTAATCCACAAGTCATTCTGTCCCTGCCACAAAACCCAACTCGGGCCCTGCTCTACTCACACACTGAGCAGAGAACATCCTGCCCCTTGGCAGGGGCACCACAGGGGGCAGGACAGGTAACAAGGAGAAGCTCTCACTGCAGTTCTCCACCTCCCAAAAATGCACACATGCAACTCCCCAGAGCCCTGCCAGGGTCGGGCTGGACCCCCGAGCAGAAGCCACGCCACACCTTTGCGTCCTGCGGTCCAGCTCAGCCAAGCGTGGCACCAGCTTCTCCTCCAGGATGTTGTTGATCACCTGCTCTGTGCTGTAGCCATACTCCTCCAGGCAGGCCAGGATGAAGCCCTCTCCGAGGTCAGGCAGAAGGTCCTTCACTTGGGAGATGAGGGAGTCCAGCTCCACACCAACCACGGGCGCTGCACCAGCACCCTGCGGGCACCAGACCGGTGGTTACTGGGCAGGCAGGAGGGCTCAGGAACAAAGGGAGAGCAGCACTGTGGGTTAGCAGAGTGGGAACTCAAAGAACTCCAAGACTAGAGGCGTGAGAAATCAGCTGTTTAAACTACACAAGGTTTAGGACACAGTTTGGGCACATAACTGCTCTGCTTTTGTCAGTCCCTGAGCCAGCGAGGACACCCTGGGGAATCCCTGCCTCAAAACAGGCACATGAAGTGCAGGGATGAAGCAGAGCATTTGAATAATCCCCAGCAAGGGGAAACCCAAGCCATGGGAGTTTGGTCAGAGATAAAGGGGGATTGAGGTGCAGATTCAGTTCTCACTTCCCAAGGCATGTGGGGCTGCTCTGAGATCCAGCAAAGGTCAGAAAGGACACGAAATCTCATGCAGTTGCCAAAACTGAGCACACCAAGGCTGTCCTTATAGAAGACAGAGTAGAGCCCTGTCCCACCCAGAAGCTGTACCCACCTCAGCCCCTGGTGCACAGGCAGCCCCCAGCTCCTCCCTGTCCTCAGCCGAGCTCTCCACTATTGCTGATGCTCCATTAGATGCTGCTGGTGCTGCTGGATCTTTCCCAGCTCGTCCTTTTTTCCTGTCCACCCCTTCCCAAGCACTTTCCACTGCCTGGAGGATGTAGGCTGTCCTGGTCTCATCTCTGAGAGCACAGAATTAAGGATGTTCCTGGATGTGCATGTTCAGAGATCTCCTTGGAGTAACTGTGAGTGACTCCCAAGCCCGTGCCCACATCAACACCCATGGAATGGTGTGGCTTGGAAGGGACCTTAAAGCCCATCCAGTCCCATCCCCTGCCATGGACAGGGACACCTTCCAGTAGCCCAAGTTGCTTCAGGTTTATCCAACCTGGTCTTGGATGGGTTTATTCAACTTCCAGGGATGGGGCAGCCACAGCTTTCCTGGGCAACAACTGCCCCCTCTCCTGTCTGTTTGTTAAGGGCAAACTCTCCAGCAGTCCCTGCAGCTCAACCAGAGGCAGCCCCAGTGGGACTGGCAGTGGGGTGAAGGACTCCAGCCCCCAAGGTGAGAGCAAAGATGTCATGGGTTTCTGTAGCTAAATTTTAGTAGAAGGGGGTGCTTCCGGTATGGTTTCTGTTAGAAGCTGCCAGAAGTTTCTCCTGTCCTGTGGAGCTAATTAAAATCATAGTTACGCCTCTGGGATACATATTCAAGAATTGGAGTGTTTGTGCAGTTGAAAATTCCAGCATTGAGATGACAACGCAGAGAGAGAGAAACCAAGGTCAGAGGAGCAGGAGGAGGCGAAGGAAGAACCCCACGCTGGAGCGGGGTGGGGTGGGGGGAACGACTGAAAGCTATTCTCCCTCCCTCTCCCTGCAGCCCATGGAGATCTTTTGGGGTTTGGAGACCCCCTGCAGCCCCTGGAGGAGCAGGTGGATGCAGAAGGAGCTGTTGTCCTGTGGGAGACCCAGGATGGAGCGAGATCCTGGAAGAGACTCATGGCCAGGACTCCTGGAGAAGGAGCCCCACCTGGAGCAGGTTTTCCCCCAGCAGAAGTGTTGCCCGGGGGGTGGACTCACCTTGGAGAGTCTATCCAGGACTGTCCCCCATGGGAGGGACCCCAGGGGAGCAGGGGAAGGACTCAGAGCTGTGGCCCCCCTGCAGCCCGTGGGCAGGACCGTGGGGGAGCAGGTTGTCCCCCTGCAGCCCACGGAGCCCATCGGGGGGCAGAGACCCGACTGCCCCCCATGGAGTGACCCCCAGGACAAGAGCAATGGCAGCAACAACACCCACCTGCAAACCTCCCATTCCCTGCTCCCTGGAACTGCTGGGGGGAGGGAGGGGTGGGAGGAGAGGGGTGTTCTTGGGACTGATTTATTTCTTACTTTTTAGTTTTAGTGCTTCTAGTTCTAATTCTTATCTCCTTAGTAATAAATTTCAGTATTTAGCCCCTCGGAGTTTGCTTTGCCATTCTCTCTCAGCTGTTTTTTTGCCTTTTTTTCCTTTTTTCCCTTTCCCTCCGGAAAAGGGGCACGGGGTGGGGAGCCTGGAGGTTTGGGTGGACACTGGGTGAAAACCACCCCAAAAGGATACAGAGTGGAAGATGCCTGCTGGAGCAGACTGACATCATCCTCCACGGGGAACAGCTCGTCGTAGTCCCGCAGAAACCTGAAAGCACAAGTTTAATCAGTGGAGCTCAGCTAATCACCACTGCCACCCCTGCTGTGCCTCCCTGACTGCCTCAGAGCTCAGGGAGGAACACACAGAACCTCTCACCTGAGCCTGGACTCCAGCCAGGCCTGATTTTGCTGCCACTGCACTGCCAGCAACACTCCCCCCAGGGCTTGGAGCCGGCAGAGGGGCTGGAGCCCTGCCCTGCCCTGCAGGGAAATGTGGTTTGTGGTGGCAACACGCTCAGGATGCCAGCACAGGAGGCAAGCCCCAGCTCTGCCACTCACTTGGCATGTCCAGCATTAGTGTTTCACATGTTCCTGGTGTGGTCACCCCAGCTGGAGGGCACAGGTCACCAGTAACAGCCCAACCTGCCACGGGAGCTAATGGTTAAATTGCTGTTCTCCTCTTTGGGAGCCTGGATAAAAGACAGTGAGGAATAACATCCCCAGTACCAGGCAACACCCTCCTCACCTTCACAGTGAGGCTGCAACCCTCTCACTGCACTTCTCCAAACTACCTGGCATGATTTCTAACTTCCCAAAGCCTCATAATGCTGTCTGAGGCAATTCTGGGGTAAGGAATGGAGAGGAAGGAGGTTCCCTCCCCTCGGGCTCCCTTCCAGTCACACTCACCTCCTTTCCTGGAGCACTGAGGAGAAGATCTGTAGAAATTCCTCAATAAATGGCTGAATATTCTCACAGCTGGGGAAAACACAGCAGAGTGAACACCCAAGCTGCATGTTCTGCCTCCCCAGCCAAACCACTCACACACATCCCAAGGGAAAACCCCACTGGGAAACAGAATTCAGGCCACTTTTTGGCTTTCATGGGAGCAAAGGGTCAAATGGAAACGAGTCTCTCTTAAGGCTTCAGCAAACATTCCATGCAGCTGCATCTAAAGCTGTATCACAGTCAGGATGACAGGACAGGCTTTACAAAGCGTTTGATGCCTCAGCCTTGCAATGAAAAGGGTGTGTGGTGCCTTTGGAATGGTGCCTTCATTATATGTCTTGGGATGACACCAGTGCACCTCCCAGAACCTGTGTGCTCACCTCTGCAAGAACCTCCTGCTCACAGTGCCCAAACCTCCCCGTGCTGCTGAGGCACCACCCCAGCCACAGGCACCACATTCTTTGGGTGGGCAGGACCTTAAAGCCCACCCAGTGCCACCCCTGCCACGGGCAGGGACACCTCCCACCAGCCCAGGGTGCTCCAAGTTCATCCAGCCTGGGCCTGGACACTTCCAGGGATGGGGCAGCCACAGCTTCTCTGCCCAACCTGTGCCAGGGAAGGATTTCTTCCCAATATCCAAGCTAAATCTACTTTCTCTCAGCTTAAAGCCATTCCCCTCCCCTCCCTGGGCAGTGTTCACAGGCCTCAACACTGAGGATCTGAGCACATTCCCCTGGTTGTTGGGTATTTTCAGGATTCCAGCAGACACTGGAAGCCAATCCCAGGGAGGCAGGGAAAGGCAAAGCTGCTGTTGCACCTGGAAGGATTGGATTTATGGCACAGACAGGCTGAGGGATGAAGTCCAGGTCACAGAGGAAGCCAGGGAAACAAATGCAGTGTCCCAAGGAACCCTGGTGTGACTCCTGGGGGTGTCCTGTGCAGGGCCAGCAGCTGGACTCAGCAGTCCCTCCCAACTCAGGGTATTCTGCGATTCCATGAATTTCACCAGCAAACTGCTCACCCTGGACAGCTCCAAACCTTGTCACCTTGGACACTGCTGCCAGAGCAGAGGACACCCCCAAGCACAACAAGAGCCCCAGAAGCAGCAGCCACATCACCCTGAGGAGCACAGTGAGGAGACACCAGCCCATGGAGATCCAGGTCCCTGGCTCTGCCTCACCAGGGCTCTGGGGCTTTGTCTTTCTTTTCTCTGCTTTAAAAGGATGGTTTTACTTGCCTTCCTTTTGAGATTACTCAATGCTATCCCTTCCTTTCCCCAACAGGAGTGGGGAAGGACCAGCTAAAGGCATCAGGATCCAGGTTTAAAATGACTGTTTCCAGGGATCTCTAACTCTGCACTGCTTTTACTGTGGGGTCTCAACCAAGGCATCTACACACAGCCCTGCAACCTGCAACTGAGCCACACACTGAGGCTGCAAATCTCCTTGGAGCACAGAGATCCTGGATCCAACAGCTGCCCCTGGAACATTCCTGATTTACAGGACAAGACAACCCTGATCTCAGCCATGTCTTTGGCTGCAGCCCCAAGACAAACAGCAGGATCTGCTCATTTGCTCCAGTAAATTTGTAAATGAGGAAACACTTTCCCTCCTCAGCAATCAAACACCTGGCAAGGAGCACAGAGCCCAATGCCAATACCTGCTCTCTAGGATGGGCTGCAGGCACATTTGGTTTATCAGGATGTGAAAAACTTCGATCATCTTCTTCCTGGAGTGTGAAATCCTCCTCCACAAATCAGCCAAAGCCCTTCAGAGAGAGCAGAGGACACTGTTGGTGCCAGAGTCAACCTTCTAAAAGAGAAACCTGGAGAAGCATTAACAGAATCATTTCCCTGCTGCAAAGCCCAGAGATCAGAGTCATTCAGGTCTCAAGTCCCAGCTCCACACAGGACACCCCCAGAGATATCCTTCATGTGCTCACACTTGGTTACAATTTGAATGCACCTCCCATCAAATTTCCTTCCCACACAGCACTGAAGGCAATGATTAGTCACCCCACTGCCCAGGAAAATTTGGAATTACAAGTGTCATGCCTTCAGAGCTCTTCGAAGCAGCATAAAAAAAGCCCAGAAAGGCTCTGTAGGGGTGGGCAAAGCTGCATGAAGTGAATCTTTAACTAAGCCCTGGGAAGCCTCACTGAAAAGCCAAGGCCAACCCCTGCAGTCATTCTCACCTGTTATCCTCATAATGCCTCTTCTTGATGGCAGATTCCAGCTCAGGAATTGCCAGCTCATAAAATGAAGCTAATCTGTAAAGAGGGGGAACAAACCAGTGCCTGTCAGCTGAGCTTCCAAAAACCATTGGCCAAAAGACAAACCAACTGGCTGATCTCATTAAACTCTCCTCACCAGCAGAATTCAGCAGCATCACCCATTTTGGTATTTTTTTTCTCCAAAAAACACAAGGAAACAGGGCACAAAGAGCAGCACCCCCAGGAAATCATTGAGGTGGGAAAGAAGAGCACTTGAAACGCACCGTGGGAGTGACCAGAACCATCTGTCCACCCAGAAACATCCCCAACACAGAAGAGCCAACAGACACAGAAACTCAGAATTGCTCAGGTTGCAAAACCCCTCTGAGCCCATCAAGTCCAACCATCCCCAGCACTGCCAAGGCCACCACTGACCCCTGGCCCCAAGTGCCACATCCACGTGGCTTAAATACTTCCAGGGATGGGGATCCACCACTGCTCTGGACCTGAACACCCTTTCCACGAAGGAATGTTCCCAATATCCAACCTAAAGCTCCCCTGTCCCAGCCTGAGGCTGTTCCCTCTCCTCCTGTCCCTGTTCCTGGAGCAGAGCCCGACCCCCCCCACCATCTCCCCCCTCCTGGCAGGGACTTGCAGAGCCAGAAGCCCCTCACCCAAAACTTGCCTCAGTTGGAGCCCAGCCCAACACACCCCATCCCACTCCACACCCTCATGGCCCTCTTGCTGTGCCCCAGGACCTGGCTGTGAGGTGGGACATGGTTTCCAGTGAAGCCCTCCTGGTCCTGCCACTCAGCCCTGCCCTGGGTGAGCCTTCAGCTGAAGGTCTCCCCCGAGCTGGGAGAACACGAGGGTGTCCCACTGGGATGGGGACTCAGTGTGACCCAGGTCCTGTGCCAGGCAGCACACACAGCCCTTCTCCTTCAGGGACAGGGCACCAGGAGATGTGGAGTGTCAGGGGTTTCTGGAGCTGAATTTTAGTAGAATTGGGAGCTATCAGGGTGGTTTCTGTTAGAAGCTGCCAGAAGCTTCCCCTGTCCTGTGGAGCCAAGGACAGCCAGGACCAGGAGGGACCTCCTGCTGGTGGCCAAAGTTGGGCCAGTTAAGAATCACAGTCACAGCTCTGGGATAAAATATTTAAGAATTAGGAGTGTGGGGCAGTTGGAAATTCCAGCCATGAGAGAACAACACAGAGACCAAGGTGGGAGCAGGAAGAGAAGGAGGGACCCCACGCTGGAGCAGGGAGATGGGGGAAGGACTCACAGCTGTGCCCCCCCTGCAGCCCATGGGCAGGACCGTGGTGGAGCAGGTTGTCCCCCTGCAGCCCACGGAGCCCATCGGGGGGCAGAGACCCGACTGCCCCCCATGGAGTGACCCCCAGGACAAGAGCAATGGCAGCAACAACACCCACCTGCAAACCTCCCATTCCCTGCTCCCTGGGACTGCTGGAGGGAGGGAGGAGTGGGAGGAGAGGGGTGTTCTTGGGACTGATTTATTTCCATTTCTTACTTTTTAGTTCTTCTCTTGTTATTAATAAATTTCAGTATTTAGCCACTCTGAGTTTGTTTTGCCATTATCTCTCAGCTGTTTTTTGCCTTTTCTCCTTTTCCCTTTCCCTCTGGGAAAGGGGGGGCCTGGAGGTTTGGGTGGACACCGCCACATGGAGAGATGCCCTCAGAGAACACAACCTGCACTGCTCCACCAGCAGGGAGGTGCTGATGGGTCCCAGCAGGAAGGTGTGGCTGAGTCCACCAGGATCACGCTGTCCCCAGGGCCTCATTAAGAGCCAAACATGCTAAATGAGTGTCCTTGAGGCAAATGGAGCAAAGCTGGTCGATACTTTCAGGGAGGGAGAGGAACGAGCAAGTGCCAGCAGACTGATGGAGCTCAGAGCTTCCACATGACATAAATCATCTCATCTCTCCTCCCCACATTCCAAAGCCCCAGTCACTGGTCCATACTGAGGACAAAAACACTGCTGTTGTCTCCCTGCACAGAGATCAAGACCCTTTCAGCACATCTCTGATATCAAAGGGGAAATGCAAAGCCAAAGGTTTTCCTCCCCTGGGTGCCCAGGCAGGTGAGCAGTGCCGAGCAACCAACATCCCCCTGAGAGACACGACCCAAGGAGGGCAGAGCCCTTCAAACCCAAGCAGGTCACTCAGCCTGTGCCCCCCAAAAGGCTCCAGAGCTCTGCAACCTGACTGGAAGCAAAAGGGAGATACAAACCTGTGTCTGCTCACACTGAAAAGCCAAGAAAATGGGGGAAACGAGGACAAAAAGGTGACACTTTGTCCTAAACAAGGGCTGGTTTGGGTAGGACTCTACAAGGTGATATGGAGGCTTAAATCCTCTAGAGCAAGGTGTGAAAGGGCCACCCAAGGACTTGCAGCCTCTTGGCTCTGCTGGCTGGACCCTGAGCCCACCCTGAGCCATCCCCACTGTGCTCCAGAGCTGCCCAGGGAACCAGTTCCAGCCCTGCCACCCTCTCCTGGGCACTCCAGCTTTTGCCAAACCTCAGTGACACTCTCCAGCATGAGACTTGGGCATCACATCAAACAAAACCATTTGTTTCTTGGACCTTGAAGGACTGTAACTATGAAATACTTTCTGCTTCCCTTGCTTTGGCTCCTGCAGCAGGAAGTTCCTCGTGCCCACAACTCATCCCTCTCCTCCCTGTGCAGGCACACCAAGCCCTGCTGGGCTGGGTTTGAAGTTGTCCTGCATGCCTGGCTCTGGGATCACTCCTCATGCTGAAGGTGAACATAAAACAGCAGATCTGGACATCCCCACCCACTTATTTCTGGTGCTGCATTCCTGTCAGGGTGAACCCAGCAGGTCCTGCATGAAATCTGTCCCCTCCCAACAAGGACAGGACCCACCAGCACAGGCAGGAGTTCCACCTTGCCAAGACCTACCTGGAACAGAACTCGTGTTTTTGGAAGGTCTGGCAAGCCAAGGGGAAGACATCAAGGAAGGCCCAGAGTGTTGTGCAGGTGTCACATAAATACAGCACAATGTCCCTCAGCTCCTGTGGGGGGAAGGACAGTGACTGAAGGGAGAGCCAGAGGAGTTTTCCCAGGATAACTCTGTGACAGGGACACAGCATGTCCAGGCCAGGCCTTTCCCTGACCTCAGAGTCTGGACTATAACCATGGTACAGGGTCTGGGAGCAGAGGAAACATCTCCCCTAAAACCTCCCCAGTTCGTTTCAACTCCTAAATCCTTTCAAGATCTGTGCTGCAACTGCTCACTTTCACTAGAGTTCCAGGGAAATGATGGGAATTCTCCTCAGCTCCTGCCCTGGACTGGGGTTGGCTTTGTCCTCAACACCCCTTCCACCCCCAGAATTCTTCCCCACGGAGCTGGAAGCACTGGGAACCAAATGGGAACCACCTGGGAACCAACTGGGAACCCAAGGGCTGACTCCACCCGTCTGGCCCAGTGCAAGAGGCATTTCCAGGGCAGCTGTAACAACCCCCACAAACTGGGAATGACTGAGATCTTCTAGACAAGGCTCCCTGTCTTTGTACAGCCCCCCCAGCATCCAAACCTCCTCCCAGTTAACCCCAGTTAGAGCTCCTTGCTGTTGAGGCCACATTTCTGCAGGGAACAGCCAGCTCTGCTCCCTGTCAGGGTCAGGGGGGAGCTTTCCATCAGGTGTTCCCTTCCATGATTCCTAAGTTGCTAGGTTTCAAACCACCCAGGGCACCATGGAGATGGTGAGATGCACCCAAGCAAAGAGGCAGCTCGTGGTGGGAAGGTTTGATCACCATCATCTCCCCTGGCAGTGGAACCATGAGCTGTGTGAGCCACCCCATTTGGGGACCAGGAGGAGCCTCTGAGGTCTCACTGTCCAGGAGCAGCAGCACAGAGGGCACAGTCCCTACCTGCAGGGCCATGGTCCCTGGAGTCACACTGACTTTCTCTTCCAGTTTCTGGGGCTCAGCAGAGGCTCCTTCACACTGCAAACCACACTTGTGCAAGATGCTGTTGAACACCTAAAAGCAAGAGGAGAGGGCAGTGTTGGCACAGGCAGACGTGCTTTGTCCTGGAGACAATCCCTGCTGAGCCCAAAGACAGGCTGGGACTATTCCTGTGCCACCACCCCGTGTGTACGAGCCATTCCCAAGGTCCTCCTCCCTCCTTCCTGAAGGTCAGCAGGACACATTTTGTGCTTCTTGGTCATAAACAAGGAGGAGCTGGCAATGGTCACCACAACCAGTGTCCTGCAAACTGTCCTGATGGGGCACAGCACAAAAAGCAAATGGAATCACTGCTGTCCTCCCCAGGAATTCACTGGAAGGCTTGGTCTGGCATCCCAGGATGTTTTTAAGATGCACTGTCACCTCTGAGATCCACCTCTAACAGTTTAACACACACAAAGAAGAACGTGGATTTTCAAAAACTCCAGTGACACCTAAATAATTTTTATTATTTTTATCCCAATTTTATTTTTTTATCCCAAGACCTATAGGTGTCTTGGGATAAATTATTTAGAGTCATGGAATGGTTTAGGTGGGAAGGACCTTAAAATCCATCCAGTGCCATCCCCTGCCATGGGAAGGGACACCTCCCACCAGCCCAGGGTGCTCCAAGCCCCGTCCAACCTGGCCTGGGACACTCCCAGGGATGGGGCAGCCACAGCTTCTCTGCCCAACCTGTGCCAGGGCTGCCCACCCTCCCAGGGAAGGATTCCTTCCCAATATCCATCAATCCCTGCCCTCTGGCACTGGGATCCCCCTGCTCCTGTCACTAAATACTCTTGTAAGTGCCTTGTATTTTTTATTTCTGTGCATAGGGCAGTTTTTGGAGGACACAAATTTGACATCTCAGGGTACAAAGACTCCAAGGAACCTTGATTTCCCCACCCTGCTGGCTCAGCCTGGGGAATACAAAAGCTGTTTCTACAAAGGAAAAGCTTCGACATGGAGAGGTGCTAATGAGCTTCTGCAGGGCCACAGAGCACCCCTTGCACCAGATCCTCCTGTCCCCCTGAACCTGCAGAGTTATCCCCAACCTCTTCTGCTGCATTAAACCACCTCTCACAGATTCTGTTTTGTTGATTTCATTTTCCCCCTGAACTGTGTAATGAGAATTCCTCGAGATTCACTGCAGGGAAAACCAAAGAAGCTGGAGGAAGGTCTTGGAGAGTCATCAAAGAAACAGTTTTAGCCAAAGGCTCCAAACGTCCCTGAGACACAGAAACATGAACCAGGGACAGGAAGCAACAACAAAACTAGGGCAGGGTCAGGTTGGATCTCAGGAGAAGGTTCTTCCCCCCAGAGGGTGGTGGGTACTGACCAGGCTCCCCAGGGCAGTGGGCACAGCACCAAGGTTGGAGACCTGCAGGAGGTTTGGGTGACCCTCTGGGGCACAGGGGGGACATTCCATGATCCCATGAACTCCCTGCCTGCAGCTGTTCCAGTCTCCAAGCTCTGCCACATTTCCAGACAAGGTCCCAGCAGGAAGGCAGTACCTGGAGGACTGTGGGCAGAGTTTCATCCAGGTCACCAAAGTAACTTGGCTGCTGAGTGAAGATGTTCTCTGAAAAGGGGAAGGAGAGCATGGCCATTAGTGCAGGCACTGACACCAACGAGCAGATCTGCACCAGAAAGTTGTACCTGTGCTGCTCTATTTAAAATATTGTGCCTGTAATATTGTGCCTGTGATACTGTGCCTGTGATGTTGTGCCTGTGATGTTGTACCTGTGATATTGTGCCTGTGATGTTGTGCCTGTGATGTTGTACCTATAATATTGTGCCTGTGATATTGTGCCTGTAATATTGTGCCTGTAATATTGTGCCTGAAATACTGTGCCTGTGATATTGTGCCTGTGATACTGTGCCTGTAATATTGTACCTGAAATATTGTACCTATGTTGTACCTGTAATACTGTGCCTGTGATATTGTGCCTGTGATATTGTGCCTGAAATATTGTACCTATATTGTACCTGTAATACTGTGCCTGTGATGTTGTGCCTGAAATACTGTGCCTGTAATATTGTATCTGTGATGTTGTACCTATAATATTGTGCCGATAATATTGTGCCTGTGATATTGTACCTGTGATGTTGTGCCTGTGATGTTGTGCCTATAATATTGTGCCTGTAATATCGTGCCTGTAATACTGTGCCTGTAATATTGTACCTGAAATACTGTGCCTGTACTATTGTACCTGTGATGTTGTGCCTGTGATATTGTACCAGAAATACTGTACCTATATTATACCTGTAATACTGTGCCTGTGATGTTGTGCCTGAAATACTGTGCCTGTAATATTGTATCTGTGATGTTGTACCTATAATATTGTGCCTGTGATATTGTACCTGTGATGTTGTACCTGTGATGTTGTACCTGTGATATTGTGCCTATAATACTGTGCCTGTAATATTGTATCTGAAATACTGTGCCTGTGATGTTGTACCTATAATATTGTGCCTGTAATATTGTGCCTGTATTGTACATGTAATACTGTGCCTGTGATGCTGTACCTGTCATGTTGTACCAATAATATTGTACTTCCAATATTGTGCCTGTGATATTCTGCCTGTAATATTGTACCTGTAATATTGTGCCTGTGATGTTGTACCTATAATATTGTACCTATAATACTGTACCTATAATATTGTACCTGTGATGTTGTGCCTGTGACGCTCCAGACACCCCCAGGCACAGCTCCCTCCTCAGCTCCTGCTCCCAAAAAGCTGCTCCAGGAGCTCCCCAGTGCCCCCGGAGGTGCAGCCATGGGAAGGTGCTCAGGAGAGCAGAGCAAACGAGGTGTCAGATGATTCATGCTCCGGGGGCTGCAGCACTGATTAATGCAAATACTATCACTGAACATCCCCCAGTTCCTTTATTTGACAACTGGAGATGACTTTTAATTACTGATAACAGCTCAGCACACACTGGAAAATGTGCTGCAGAATATTTCTTAAAGGTAATGAGGCTTTAGTAACACCTGCTATTACATTACTCGGGCTCCATTATCTTCACAAAATACTCCACTGAGTAATGCTGGGCCATAAATCCTCACCAGGCACTGAGGCTTCTATCTCCCAGGGAATTACTGCTCAGACAATGAAAATTAAGAGTTCTCCAGCAAGGACAGAGCTCGGGTAAGAGTTATGAGACAAGTTTCAGAAAAATTTAAACCCTGAGAAGAACCCAAAGTTTATGAAGGTGTGAATTACACACCAGAACTGCCTGTGCCATCACTGTCACAACCTAATGAAATAACCAGGGGGGCAAATCCACAGCCACCTGTGTGCAGAGTGACTGTGTGCCACTCCAGAGCACGACTCAAAGGAGGTTTCACACACTCAGGTCTTCTTTGGAATGTTTGAAACCCCAGATAATCTGAGCTTCACATCTCAAAGAGATCTACAGCTCTGTCCTGCCTTTCTTCCCACCTCTGAGGTTCCACAGGGGAACTGAGAGTAGAAGTTACTGAAAAAAGCAGAAAGGGATTAAAAACTAAGAGGTTTATCTGAGCTTTGCTGGCTGTATCACGACCTCTAACACTCCTCAGTGAGCTTGGAAGTGAGACAAAAACAACCACCAAAGAAAGGGAAAAGTTTCATCCCCCGAGCTGCAAAGTGGGTGAGAATTTAGGAGGAAGAGCTCACTTAATCCACTCCCAGATCCTCTTCCAGCTGCGCTCAGGAGACAGCAAAGACCACGAGCAGCTCCCTCGTGGAGGGAGCGCTGGATAAGCAGGGAAGGAGATCAATGAGCTGCATCTTCCCCCCGGTGCAGCTGCCACTGAGGATGGGTGTGCACACACAGGGCCAGGGAAGGCACAGCCTGAGCAGCTCCCTGAGGGGCTTTGGAGCCCCTGAATCCATCAGTGCCTGCTCTGCACATTCAGGCTCTTCCACTTCCCAGAGCACTCACAGGGCTGAGCCCCATCTCCCAGCCCTTCTCCCTCCCTGCTCAGGAGCTGTTTGCTCCTTCCCACCTCTCCCAGGATTTTACAGAGCCCCCACATTCCTCTCACAGTGGCTGAGGACACATTTCTTTGGCACTGGAAAGGACCAAGCCTTGGTTCAAGCCTAAGAGCACGAGCCCAGCTCAGGGCAGCCAAGCAGCAGGACACGATGTTGCCTTGGCATAAATGAAGTGCCCAAGAGGAAAGAAAAGCACAATTTGATCTAGAAATGACAGATTCCAGTTGCTACTGAACAATTCATTCTCAGAGTAATAGCACTGGAATAAAACCCCACTTGCCAGAAAAGTAAGGAAAAGCTTAAGTGCAGCAGGTGGTTCCTTGGCTTTAACTAACCAATCATCTTCTGGAGCAGGAGGCCATTGCCTTTCCCAAAAAGCACACAGAGATCCAGGATCTTAGGGATGTCAAACAGGAAGTTATTGTAAATTATTTCTCCAAAGACAGAGGGAGTGATGAAATGATCCTGCAAAGAAAAAGACCAAAAGTCATTTAAAGGATAATCCGCACCCTGCTCTGCAGTAACTCCAGTGACACCTGTAAAAACCTCTCCCAAAGGTGCATTCAGGATTCCCTCTATCAGAAGGCAGCAATTCTTCCTGAAATAGCTTCTGTGGGGACATCTATTCCCACATCCCCAGTTGCCTGTCACTGCCAGACTCACCACCAAGTGAACCAACCCACCTGAAAGTTAACCCAAAAAACCCTCCCTGCAGTTCCTCAGCTCCCAGCCTGGCCACAAAGCCAGCTGAGCTGGAGGGAGTAACCTGGCACAGCAGCAGCTTCAGTGGCACCCCCAGAACACCCTTCGAGGTCCCTGTACCCTGGGGGGCAAAATTGGGGCACCAGAGATCACAGAATTTGGGGACAAGAAGGCAAAAAGGCCCAGGAGCTGCAGCTCTGCACCCTGACTGCTGAACCCCGGGCCAAGAACTCATCACACTGAGGGCGTTGCTTCCCAAACTCTAGGTGACAAAACAGTCTGATGCTGAGAAACAAACACCTACAAGGTGATTTGGGGTCTTCAGAAGCCCCATTTGCCTGTGGCAGCAAATGTTTTCAATCCCAGGGAAAGGTGGGGCACATTCTCCCTGCTGAGCCACGGGGACAGCTCCAGTTTCCACAACTGCAGCACAAGAGACTATTCATACCCTTCAAACCTCTCAGCTATAAAATGGTTTCAAATGCTCTCCTGCCCCTTGGAGTGGTGAGATGTAATCAGGCCCTGCAAAGAAAGGCACCACAGAGGTGTTGGGTGCCTCAGATGAAGAGGTGCCAGAGTTGGATCCAGCATTCCTTCCCCCTGCTCCTGCCCCCACCTCCCTCAATGACTTATCCCCAAATAACACACCAGGACCCAAGGAGGAGATCAAAGGGGTGGCTGGGGAAATACCAGGTGGTTCAGCCACCCTGCCCAAAGGCCTGGAGAAGATTCCATGGCTCCTGATGGGAGTTGCACTCACACCATTAGGGTTGACTGTGGCTTTTAATTAGAGAACCCCAGAATGGTTTGGGTGGGAAGGGACCTCAAAGTCCAAACTGTCCCACCCCTGCCATGGGCAGGGACACCTCCCACCAGCCCAGGGTGCTCCAAGCTCCGTCCAACCTGCCCTTGGGCACTTCCAGGGATCCAGGGGCAGCCACAGCTTCTCTGCCCAACCTGTGCCAGGGCTGCCCACCCTCACAGGGACAATCCCTTCCCAATATCCCATCTCTCCCTGCCCTCTGGCACTGGGAAGCCATTCCCTGTGTCCTGTCCCTCCATCCCTTGTCTCCAGTCCCTCTCCAGCTCTCCTGGAGCCCCTTCATGCACTGGAAAGGGCTCTCAGGTCTCCCTGGAACCTTCTCCTCTCCAGGCCAAGTCCCTGATAATGCCAAGAAAACAGAAAGTCAGAGCAATTCCATTGTGTGTCCAAAACTTGGAGAAAATTCAAGGAGAGACGGATTCTGTGACCCCCACGTGGCACCACGCAGGACCTGGTGGCCTGAAGAGCCTGTTCCACGTGGCCACACAAGGTGCTCCTGTCCCACCCCCACGTGGGTGACCTGCTGTCCCTCAGCCAGGAGATCCAGGCAATCACTGCATGGCTGAGACCCCTCAGCTCTGAGTGCCACCCCCTCCACGTGGGGTGGAGTGTCCAGGGAGAGGAACAGGGCTGGACAGCATTCCTGCCTCTAATTCCCTTTCCCACCACCCTGGGAGGAGAGGCAGGACCTGTTGGAACCCAGGCAGATTTGCAGGCTAAGGAGACAGAAGCAGCTTCCAGGACAGAGGCCTCAGTGACAACAGTGGGATCTGCAAAATGACCTTGGGCAGCAGGGACCTGAGAGCAGAACCTGCTGACATTCCATGGAATGATACCTCTCAATAAAGGTGAAATTCAAATAGATGAGAACTTTGTGAATTCACAAAAAATACAAAATATACCTCAGTTGATACTCAGCTGCAGTTGGGTGTTGTTAGATAGTTCTGATGGAGTCTGTTGGTTCTAGGAAATATGTCTAAGTGTGTGTTAAGAGAGTCCTTTCTTGTACTCCTGAAATGCCTGTGCAGGGGAACACAGAGGTGCAGGAATGGGAACATTTGGTGCCTTTTCTGCCACCCTGAGTAGTACTGGAACTTCAGATGAAGAGCAATAAACTCTCATTTTTGTTTTTTTGATGCAGTCAGCTTGTCTTATCAACAACTCAGATTTTTCAGCCTCCCCCTAAGACACTAAAACTGTGTCTGTGCTGTCAGAGGTTTCTGTAGCTGAATTTGAGTAGAAGGGAGAGCTACCAGGGTGGTTTCTGGTAGAAGCTGCCAGAAGCTTCTCCTGTCCTGTGGAACCAAGGACAGCCAGGGCCGGGAGGGACTTGTTGCTTCATGGGAAAAGTTGAGCCAATAAAGAATCCCAGTCCCAGCTCTGGGATAAGATATTTAAGAATTTAGGAGTGTGGGGCAGTTGGAAATTCCAGCCATGAGAGAACAACACAGAGTGACCAAGGTGGGAGCAGGAGGAGGTGGAGGAGGGACCTCATGCTGGAGCAGGGGGAGAGGGCTAAAAGTTATTTCCCCCCCCTGCAGCCCCTGGAGATCCCTCGGGGTGCACAGACCCCCCTGCAGCCCATGGGGTGACCCCCAGGACAGGAGCAATGGCAGAACCAACAACTGCAAAGCCCCATTCCCTGCTCCCTGGAACTGCTGGAAAGAGGGAGGAGTGGGAGGAGAGGGGTGTTCTTGAGACTGATTTATTTCTTACTTTTTAGTTTTACTACTTTTAGTTTTAGTTCTTATCTCGTTAGCAATAAATTTCAGTATTTAGCCCCTCTGAGTTTGCTTTGCCATTATCTCTCAGCTGTTTTTTTGCCTTTTCTCCTTTTCCTTTCCCTCTGGGAAACGGGGGGGGCCTGGAGGTTTGGGTGGACACTGGGACCCACCTTGGACTCCTTGTGGGTGGCCATCCTGAGGAAGGTGAGGAAGACACTGCGGTGGAGACCCTTCTGCAGCTCATCCCCCTGGGCAGGGCAGTGCCAGAGCCCGTCGAACCCACGGGGGGCACGGCCCAGGTAGGAGTCCAGACACTTGTGCAGGGTCTCATCAAACACCACCTGGCACAGGGAGACAGGGGGCAAGGTCACACCTTCCCAGGGTGTCAGGGGTTTCTGTAGCTGAATTTTAGTAGAAGGGGGGTACTTCCAGGATGGTTTCTGTTAGAAGCTGCCAGAAGCTTCTCCTGTCCTGTGGAGCCAAGGACAGCCAGGGCCGGGAGGGACCTCCTGCTGGTGGACAGAGTTGAGCCAATTAAGAATCACAGTCACAGCTCTGGGATAACAGAGTGAAGAATTTAGGAGTGTGGGGCAGTTGAAAAAATTCCAGCCATGAGAGAACAACACAGAGACCAAGGTGGGAGCAGGAGGAGGAGAAGCAGGGACCCCACACTGGAGCAGGGAGATGGGGGAAGGACTGAAAGCTATTCCCCACCCCTCTTCCTGAAGCCCCTGGAAATCCTTTGGGGTGCACAGACCCCCCTGCAGCCCCTGGAGGAGCAGGTGGATGCAGAAGGAGCTGTTGCCCTGTGGGAGGCCCAGGATGGAGCGAGATCCTGGAAGAGACTCATGGCCATGACTCCTGGAGAAGGAGCCCCACCTGGAGCAGGTTTTCCCCCAGCAGAAGTGTTGCCCGGGGGGTGGACTCACCTTGGAGAGTCTATCGAGGACTGTCCCCCGTGGGAGGGACCCCAGGGGAGCAGGGGAAGGACTCAGAGCTGTGGCCCCCCTGCAGCCCATGGGCAGGACCGTGGGGGAGCAGGTTGTCCCCCTGCAGCCCACGGAGCCCATCGGGGGGCAGAGACCCGACTGCCCCCCATGGAGTGACCCCCAGGACAAGAGCAATGGCAGCAACAACACCCACCTGCAAAACCCCCATTCCCTGCTCCCTGGAACTGCTGGAGGGAGGGAGGGGTGGGAGGAGAGGGGTGTTCTTGGGACTGATTTATTTCTTACTTTTTAGTTTTATTACCTTTAGTTTTAGTTCTTATCTCGTTAGTAATAAATTTCCGTATTTAGCCCCTCTGAGTTTGTTTTGCCATTATCTCTCAGCTGTTTTTTGCCTTTTCTCCTTTTCCCTTTCCCTCTGGGAAAGGGGGGGCCTGGAGGTTTGGGTGGACATGGAGTGAAAACCATCACATAGGGTGAGCTCATGAGCAGCTCAGCTCAGGTCAACACCAACCCAAAACACTTCAGAGTGCTCAAAGGGTGCCCCATCCATCAGATCCACGCAAAGTCCTCCACTCCACCACCAAAACACATCTCAGGAAATCATTTCTTTGCATTCCAAAGTGCAGCCACTGAAATTAAAACCTTTCCCAAGTGACATAACGAGTATGAAGAAATCCTTATGAAAAGGACTCCAAGCTCTCAGCTTTCACCAGCACCTGGTTCATGCCCTGCCTTCAGGGCCCACACAACAGTGATTACCTGGCACCAAAATCTGTCATGAGGCAGAGCCAGGAGCCAGCTCAGGTCATCTGCAATGAATTTGGCTCGCTCCAGGAACTCCTCGAGCAGGGCAGGGTCTCTGACAGCAGGAGGGGGGTGGTACAGCACAAAGGACTGCTCTGCTTTCCTCTCTGGGTGCTGCAGAAACCACAACGTGGAGTTAAAACCCACACCAAGGGACAGGAATGCCCGGTTACCACCTGCACTGCTCATGGAAGCCCAGGAAATGCAGGAATGTTTTAACACAGTTCGACATTCATGGAATCCCGGAATGGTTTGGGTGGGAAGGGACCTCAAAGCCCACCCAGTGCCACCCCCTGCCATGGGCAGGGACACCTTCCACCAGCCCAGGGTGCTCCAAGCCCCATCCAACCTGGCCTTGGACGCTCCCAGGGATGGGGCAGCCACAGCTTCTCTGCCCAACCTGTGCCAGGGCTGCCCACCCTCACAGGGAACAATTCCTTCCCAATATCTACCCTAAATTTCCCCTTTCATTTAAAGCCCATTACTCCTTGACCTATTCCCACAGTTCCTGATGACAAGAACATTCAGTTCCTGGGTAACTCCCAATTTTCCAACCTTCCAAGGCAGTGGGTTTGTATCTTGACTTATCAGACCTTGGTCATTTGGGAAAGTTGCTCCTTGTTTTCTGTCACCCAAAGCAATCCCCCCCCACCTTCAACACCAACAGCAGGAGCTTCATGTCAAGCCTTTGAACTCTCCCTTTGTCCTCTGAGCTGGTTCTTGCCCAGTATTCCAGGACCTCAAACTGGTACAGAAACCTTTCCCTTCCCAGAGTTCCTGACCAGGCTTTGCCCAAATCCCCCCACCTTGGAAGGGGCATCACCGTGGGCACCATCTCCAAGCTCAGCCTCACCCCACCCTGTGCCCAGGGCAAAGCAGCACTGATGGCCCCACTCCTGCAACAAAAGGGTCTCCCCAGGCCTCATTTCTGGGGGAAAAAAGGTTAATTTTCTGTGTTTTATCCCAGGCCTGAGGCAGGAGCTGCAGCTCAGAGCAGGCAGGGCTTACAAAGCCTCCCTGAGCACCCCCCCCACTGCAGCAGAGCCCACATCACTCATCACTTCATCATTCTGCTCCTCAAAAGAGCAGATGTGGAGAAAAGCAGTTCCCCACAGATGGTGAGACAGCAAATTTGGTGGTTGTGTTTTTGGGGGGGTTGGGTGTAAATGAAATCTCAACTATCTGAGTGCATAAAAAAACCCCACTTTACCAGGCAAGCTGAACCAATTCCATCCCATCCCAGACCACGGGGTGGTTTTGCCCAAGTGTCAGTCCTAAGACAACTGTTTACTAAAGGTCTTGGTTGGCTTTCAGGAAAACCAGAGCTCACCAGTGCAGGTAAAGTTCTCAGCTTGCCTGTCTTGGGATCCCTTTCTGTCAGCTGGAGCTCATCCAGAGGCAGCACTGGCATCCTGGTGGCTTGTTCCTGTCCCCAGCAAACAAAAACAGCACAGGATACACTTTACAGGGTCAGGCAGGCAACAAGAAGAGGCTGAAGTGTCTGGAAATACATTCCTGCAAGGCAATTTATACCCCAACAAAACACCAAATCCTAAGGGAACACCCGGGATTCCTCAGGGAATCCCAGGAGAAACCTGTGAAGTGATGTTGTACTTTCATCCCTGTTCCTTCCTGGGAGTCCACAGGTGCCTTCCAGCACAACAAAAAGCATTTGGGGACGCTGCAGAATATGGAAATTCAGAGATTTAAATCTGGGTGCTGAAATGCTGGATGAACCCCACACTTTGCACTCCATCTCCTGCCAGCACAAAGTGCAGAGGGAACCCAAACACAGCCAGGGCTGAGCCCACACACACCCTGCCCTGTTCCTGCCAAGCCCCACGTGCTCTCAAAGCCTTGGCTTCACCTCCCACAGCATTTCAGGGCTCACAAATGTCTCAGTTCACTTCCAGAAACCAGCTGGAAGTCACCCCTTGGAGTAACTCAAAGGAAAGTGTGTGATGGGTGTGGGTGGAAATGTTGAGGTACAACCTGCAACCCCCACTTGTTTGGTTTGGGAGTTCTTTACGGGGGGTTGGTGTTGGGAGTTCTGCAAAATGACACTCAACAGTTGTGCTCTCATTAAGGCCACACATCTCCTGGGTGCAATTAATGGGATTTAATTAATTAAATCCCATTGATTGGAGAGAGTAACAATTAAAAGCAGAGAAGGGTCTCTGCAGCTGAACAAGTGACTCAGGGGCACAGTTTAGACAGCAAATGAGAGAGGGGCACTTGTCATTCCAGAGCATTTGTCACCTATGGATTTGGGGAAAAAAAAAACCCTGTATCATCTCATATTTTAGTGCAAACCCAACAGAAACTACAGCAGAGCAACACCAGCCCACACAGCTGAGAAAAATCACAATCATTTTATCTTTCTAGGGAAGCTTAAAAATTCAAATGGTGCCAAAGCAACAATTTTTTAATGATAAGAAATTTCTGCAGAGAAAAATGGAAAAACACCACCAAAACTTTCCAGCAGAATAAGCCAGGCTGGTTTTCAGTTCTCAGCATGTCTTTAAGTTGGCACAACATTTCTAGAGAAATTCTGAAGACTGCACACCAAGGGCGTGTCTGCAACAAGGGAAAACACTCCACGTGCCTCATTCCCAGGCAATGAGCAACCGATACCTCCAGCCCAAGTCCAAAACATCTGGGAAAAGCCAGAGCCCTGGCCAAAAGCTTATTCAGCTGGAGAAGAGAAGACACCTGAACATGGAACAACCTCAAGAGAGTCACTCCTGGTCACCCTCGGGAGCTTCTTCCCACTCAAGAACTTTGTCCTGAACTCCGAGCCCACGATTATGGTGCTGTGCCCTGTGAAAGAGCCCCACGGCCCCCAGGAGGAACAAAACAAGTTGGCTTTTGCCAGGGAAGCTTCTTCTGCCAGAAACATTCCCTGCCTTTCCCACGAGGTGCACGGACAGGGGGACAGCCCGGGTGAGGTGACAGCGTTGGGGCTGGGGCAGCACCGCGGCCCAGGGCAACGCTGCCAGGGAGTCATGGGATGGGTTGGGTGGGAAGGGACCTCAAAGTCCAAACTGTCCCACCCCTGCCATGGGCAGGGACACCTCCCACCAGCCCAGGGTGCTCCGAGCCCCATCCAACCTGGCCTTGGACACTCCCAGGGATGGGGCAGCCACAGCTTCTCTGCCCAACCTGTGCCAGGGCTGCCCACCCTCCCAGGGAACAATTCCTTCCCAATATCCCATCTCTCCCTGCCCTCTGGCACTGGGAAGCCATTCCCTGTGTCCCGTCCCTCCATCCCTTGTCCCTAGTCCCTCTCCAGCTCTCCTGGAGCCCCTTTAGCCCCGTTAGTTGTCCCTGGATTGTGAACACACCCAGCTGTGCCACCCCAGCCCTGCTGCTCACACAGCCCCGGCCACGTCTCCGTGTCCCGGTCCCGGCACTCCCCTATTCCTGCCCCTATCCCTGTCCCGGCTCGTCCCTGTCCCGGCTCTCCCCTATCCCGGTACCGATATCTCCCGTCTCCCGGCGCTCCCGCGGCCCCAGCGCCGTTTCCGGCACCGACCGGAACTGCCGCGGTGGGGCGGGACCGGGGATGGGAACCGGGGATGGGAACCGGGACCGGGGATGGGAACCGGGGATGGGAACCGGGATCGGGGATGGGAACCGGGGATGGGAACCGGGATCGGGGATGGGAACCGGGGATGGGAACCGGGATCGGGGATGGGAACCGGGGATGGGAACCGGGATCGGGGATGGGAACCGGGGATGGGAACCGGGATCGGGGATGGGAACCGGGGATGGGAACCGGGATCGGGGATGGGAACCGGGGATGGGAACCGGGATCGGGGATGGGAACCGGGGATGGGAACCGGGATCGGGGATGGGAACCGGGGATGGGAACCGGGATCGGGGATGGGAACCGGGGATGGGAACCGGGATCGGGGATGGGAACCGGGGATGGGAACCGGGATCGGGGATGGGAACCGGGGATGGNGGGATCGGGAGTGGGAACCGGGGATGGGAACCGGGATCGGGGGTGGGAACCGGGAATGGGAATGGGAACCGGGATCGGGAGTGAGAACTGGCGATGGGAACCGGGATTGGGCACAGAGTGGATCCGGGGGATGGGAGCTGGGTTTGGATACGGTGTGGATCGGGAGATGGGGGCCAGGATTG
>VXAU01001881.1:41211-53656 GCA_013399695.1 Formicarius rufipectus | reverse complement strand
TCGGGTGTGGATCAGAGGGATGGGAACCCGGTGTGGATCAGGAGGATGGGAACCAGGATTGGATCGGATGTGGATCAGAGGGATGGGAACCAGGATTGGATCCAGTGTGGATCAGAGGGATGGGAACCAGGATTGGATCCAGTGTGGATCAGAGGGATGGGAACCAGGATTGGATCCAGTGTGGATCGCGGGGTGGGATCCGGGTTGGTGCTGCCGTGTTCAGGCCGAGCGGGTTTAGCCCCAGACCGGGCCGGCTGCCCCACAATGTGGGGAGGGGAAGGATCCTCCTGCTGCTCTTCCTTTGAAGGAAGCCCGGCCAGTTCCATGAATGCCCCGTTGGAAGAAGGACGCCCCGCTGTCCCGGGCAACCCCGGCCGGTGTCACCGCTCGCAGCCGGGACCCCGCAGCGCTGCCCTCGCCGGGGCTCTGCCGGTGCCGCACAGCCCGATCCCGTACGGGCACAGCCCGATCCCGTACGGGCACAGCGCTCACACAGCGCTCCACGAGGGTTCCCGTGACACGGCCACGCCGCCCGCTCCGTGCTCGGTGCTCCCGGGGGTCTCGGGGAACGACTCCGAAACTCAGCCCGCAGTGCGGCTTTGGGGACCCGAGATAAAACCCCGTGTAGATCCGGGGTGTGCCGGAGCGGGGTCCCGGTGCTCGGGGCTCTGCTCGCTGTCCCGCCGGCCGGGTTGGCTCCGGGGTGTCCCCGACCCCGCTGCGGGACCGGGAGGGGCTGCACACCCCGAGGGCAGTGAATGACTTCAGCAGGACATGGGCCAAACTCCCAAAACACCACTGCTTCCCATTCCTGAAGTGCACTTGGGTCATCAGCTTTAACTGGAGCTTGAGACTGCAGCTGTCATCTCACGGAACATCTAGGTGGAAGTGGGACAAATTTAAGTAGTTTGTCTGAAGAGTTAACCCCATAGCTCAGCCCTCGCTCCCTCTATGGGTTGTAACCCCTGACTTACTGGAGGGCCTGGAGCTTCTTCAACAGGCTGTAACTTCACCTCAAGACTAGAAAAAAATGGTGAAAAGGGGCCAAATTGCAGTAGAGATGCTCTAGAAATGCAGAAACCTACAGTGCTCCTTAAGGGAAAAATAAACAAAAAAAGAAAAAAAAGGCAAAAAAAAAGGAGGAAGGAGGAAATAACAAGTTACCAAAGCACACTACCACTCCTAAACACACAACAGCTCCCCCACCCTGCCCGTCCCCTCGCCCCGGCAGCTCACACGGGCTCCGTGCCCTTCTCACCTCGTCGGGTGTTACCGGCTCACACCAGCAATGACAAAACGGGCTGTTCAGAACCCGCCGTCTCCCCCATAATCTGGAATTACTAGTTTTTAGATGACATATTCATTATTTCTGTCTCTCGACCATCACTGCACCACTCAGAGCTCGGGACTGGAGAACCTGCTGGGACCAAACCCCAGCGATGGTGTCGATCCAAGCTCAGCTCCGGCTGCTTTGTGGAGGGCAACGCTTGGCAGCTGAAACATGATTCCCTCGCAGAGGCATCTGTTTGTCTCCCCTCCTGTGCCAACCCTCCTCAGAGCGGTGGTAGCACAATGACAAGTGACTCAGTGGGCTTCGAATGTGTCATTGAGCTGCTCTGAGTCACTATTCCTCTTTTTGGGGTGTTTTGTTTTAACCTTATCAGCTGCATGTTCCCTATTTGATTTCCTAAAGCACCTGGAACTACTGAAGCCTCTGCCTAAAATATCGGGGATATTGACTCCCCCTGTATAACTGAGTTAGCTAATTACATGTAGGCATGTTATTTGTACAAATTCATGTGGCAAACAGAAAGTGCGTCTGCTCACCTGTGGCAACATGTCAGAGACCTTGAACACTTCATGAGAGTAAAAGTTAAATCTGAAATAGTATCAAAACCATGACTTTCTGATTCCAAGGTGCAGGGGAATTGCCATCCTGCCTGCCCAGATAAGGCAAAGCATTAAGACCAGCTGCTGGCTCTGCTGAAAATCCTTCTTTTGAGGTTTGATCCAGAGCCATCTGAAGTTACAGGGCAAGCAGGCTTTGGATCAGATGTGAAGGGGAGAACTTCTCCAGAAAAAAAGCTTTTGGGAAGGAGCTGTTGTTGAAAGGGTCCTTCTCCAGTGGGTTTGGACAGGAGGAAGCTGCTGGATGTGACGGTGGGGATGGTCAGATGTCACAAGCCAGGAATGAGTGCCCTGGTTCCAACATCCTGCACAGCACTGAGGCTTTCCCAGCTCCTGCTCCAGTTCCACCTCAGAGTCCCAAATGAGAGCGTGGGATGGGATGGGATGGGATGGAGTATCTGCTTTGCAGGGTCTGTGCAGTCACAAAGAGCTGTTTTCCCACTCGCAGGGGGTGCTTTCCAGGCCAAGTGACCTTCCTTGCCACACACAAAGCAGGGGAGGCTCACCTGCTGTTCCCTCTGCAGCTCCAAAGGACATCACAGAGGGATTGGCACTCCTCACACATGGGTCTGTGTGTGAACCCTCCTAAACTCCCTTAAAAAATAGAGTAAAATGAAAGAGTTATGAAATGGCCCGAGGAAAATGTCAGTGTAACCCAAAAAAAAAAAAAAAGGACATAGTACTAAATTGCAAAGTTGTGGAAATTGGCCATTAAGTGTTCAAAGCAGCTGAAATGCAATTACAGTAATAGCAATGAATCAGGAGAGCCCTGGGCTTTGCACTATTTCAATCCAGCTCTACTTTTACCTTTTTTTCCATTTGATCTTAATGATACACATTAGCTTATCAAGGACTAATGGAAGTTCCAAACCCTGGAATCAGAGAATCACAGAGTTACTTAGATTGGAGAAGACCTCAACGTTTGACTAATCACCACCTTGTCAGCCAGGCCATGGCACTGAGTGCATGCCCAGTTGTTCTTTGAACACTGCCAGGGATGGTGAATCCACCCCTGCCCTGGGCAGCTGTGCCAGGGCTGGACAGCCCTTTCCATGAAGGAATGTTCCCAATATGCAACCTAAAGCTCCCCTGTCCCAGCCTGAGGCTGTTCCCTCTGCTCCTGTCCCTGTTCCCTGGAGCAGAGCCCGACCCCCCCCCCCATCTCCCCCCTCCTGGCAGGGACTTGCAGAGCCAGAAGGTCCCCCCTGAGCCTCCTTTTCTCCAGGCTGAGCCCCCCCAGCTCCCTCAGCCCCTCCTGGAGCTGCAGCCCCTTCCCAGCTCCAGCCACTCAATGTCCCTCCTGTCTGAGGGTCCCAGGGCTGGAGGTGCCCCAGCAGTGCCAGCACAGGGTGACAGTCACACCTTCCACAGCATGTTCTTGACAACCTGAGTGTCAGCACTTAACTATTGACCTGATTGATTTAGTGATCCTACAATAATTTATTAACTATTTTTTCAGTTTCCCATCGTTCTCCAATTACCCTCCTTGAGGTCTGTTCTTAGCAGGTCTTATCACAGGATATTTTGTATTTTGGTCACCAGTGAATGTCACCAGAGCTGGCCCAAGACCCTTCTTAGCTGACCCTCAGCATGGCACTGGGGGTGTGCAGGGGCAGGAACTCCAGGTCCCTGCTCCAGGAGGCTGCAGATCCAGCAGGGGAACCCAGGAATTGCTCAGTTTGGAGGGTTTAATGCTGCAGGTTCCCATGGGTGGGAGCTCCCAGCACAGCCCCGAGCCAGCTGGCATCCTCTGTGTCCAGGAAGGAATGAACGCTGAAAGATATCCAGTTAAAATAACGTCATCTTCTGATGATCCTTGAAGCAACTGATCCAACAGCTGCCTGGTCCCCCTTGGCCTGCTGTACCCCTAATTATCCAACCTCAGGAAGAAGGTTCTTAAGTGCTTAATAAGAAAAATAGATATGCTTTATTATGAAAAGCATTTTTTTCCAGGCAGCTTTGTTGTAGCAACACAGCACATGACACAGGTTACAAATGGTGCCAGTTGGCTTTTACAGAGAAAAGACAGGCTCAGCATAAAAAGCTTTCAACCTTTTACTTACAAAGTGAAATATATCATTGGGTGGGAAGGGACCTTAAAGCTCATCCCATCCCACCCCCTGCCCTGGGCAGGGACACCTCCCACCAGCGCAGGGTGCCCCAAGCCCCATCCAACCTGGCCTTGGACACTCCCAGGGATGGGGCAGCCACAGTTTCTCTGCCCAACCTGTGCCAGGGCTGCCCACCCTCACAGGGAACAATTCCTTCCCAATATCCCATCTCTCCCTGCCCTCTGGCACTGGGAAGCCATTCCCTGTGTCCTGTCCCTCCATCCCTTGTCCCCGGTCCCTCTCCAGCTCTCCTGGAGCCCCTTCAGGCTCTGGAAGGGGCTCTCAGGTGTCCCTGGATCCTTCTCCTCTCCAGATGAGCCCCCCCAGCTCTCCCAGCCTGGCTCCAGAGGAGGAAATTACCAATCCAGCATGAACCCATATTAATATAATATTAATCTCCTATGGGTTATTAGCTTTGAAAAGAAAATAACCACCCACAAACCAAGACTTCCAGACATCCTGCCCACACTGAACTGCTGGCACATCCTGAATACTGATGGCTCCAGCTTTTCCCCCCAGGTACAGAAATTCCATGCCCAGCCACGGTGCCATCCATCACCCGCAGAGCGAGGAGCACGAGCACCAACGGTGCGTCCGAGATGAATTCAGGAAGGCAGCGCCCTCCTGCCTCTCCCAGCTGGGCGCAGTCTGGCTTTGGCTGCTCCAGACAGAGCCTGGTGACACATCCTTGCAGAGCCAGGCTCAGCCATCTGTGCTCCTTCCTGGAAACAGCATCCCCAAAGCCGGGTTTGCTCAGAAACACGGTCGTTGTTCCACTGAACTTGAAGTTCTGAGTCCCCCAAATCTTTGTGTCAGGGGGGTCCAAGGACAATCCCCTCGATGTGCTTTGCTGTGCTGCCTCCTCTCTTCTGAGTCCCCCAAATCTTTGTGTCAGGGGGGTCCAAGGACAATCCCCTCGATGTGCTTTGCTGTGCTGCCTCCCCTCAGCACAGCCTCACTAATGGCACAACCTGCTTTGAAATGGGTTATCACCAGACAAAAAAAATCCTAAAACGAGACTGTTGCAAAGTGTTCTGACCAAAATGATGTGAATGTTATCAAAATCTCATTATTTTCAGATCATTCATCTATTTTGCCAGGGAATGAGTCAGAGCACCTCCTCTGGGGCTGGCAGGGGGTGCCCCTCACCTGGCATGTGGAGTCAGGGGTGTTCTGACCCCAATGTCACCTCCTGCCATTTGGGGTGGAGGAGCAATGGAAGAGCAGCTTGTTTGGGGGGAGCAGGAAGAGCAGAAGCACCTTCATGTGGAGGGACACCATGTAAATACAGTGGGCAGGGCTGGGGGGGAGCATTCTGCTCAGGTTTATGTTAAAATACCAGGAGAGTCAAATGAGTTCAACATCTAAATAGGATAAAATATAAGAAAACAAATAAAATAAGAGAGAAGGGATGAAGGGAGCTGCTTTTGGGTAGAAAACTGGCCAAAGGAGCCAGTTTGGAGTCCTGAGAAAGCAAATGCCCTCTGTTCCATGATCTGAGTGTTCTTACTCGATCAGGACTTGGGGTGCTGCTTTGGTTTTTTTAAGGCATATCTGACCTTGCTGTAGGTTTTTCATCACAACAGAAACAGCCTGCAAAGGCTGAGGTGGATGTTGGGGCCACAGGAGTGAAGTGTGTAAAGGGGTCTGGATGGGAACAGAGGCAGGAGAGGACCTGACACACCTTTGATTTTGCTGGTTCTTGCTGTTGCAGGTGTGGATCACTCCAGGATCGCAGCTCATGTGTAGGATGGGCTCTGGGAAGGTGATCCCAGGGACCAGGGTGGGATGAGCCAGAACAGGATGCTCTCCACAACCACATGCAGGTTTTAAATGTGCCCTTACTGACCACAGCCACTCAAGTGACATCTGCTTGCAATTCAGCCCAAGAAACATCTTTCCACACCAGGTACCCCTTTTCTTTCTGTAAGGAGCCAACTAGTGAGTCAGTGGTTGTGCCTCAAACAGCAAGAGAGGCTTGGGAAGGACTTGTTGGGTCTGGAGGGTCATTTCTCAGCTGTTGGTGGCATCAGGGCAGAGCAGCTCTGGGAAGGATGACCCACAGGCTCGGGACTTGAGCTGCTGGAAGCTCTGGTGTTCTCAGGTTTCAGCCCAGACTTTTCATGGCCATTGGATACTTGTTTTCCCCTGTATGAACACCCTGGCTCTGCAGGGAGATGTGTTTACTGCTGTGTTTACTCCCTGAGGTTTCATGGAGAACAACTGTTTCCCTTCTCTGCATTCAGGTTTTCTGGCTTAACAAATTATTTCAAGATCTTTATATAGGGAAAAAAAAAAAGTTAGGATTACCCTGTGATTGCTTTCCAGTCACATTTTACTTCCCTTTACTCCCCTTTCAAAGGGAGCAGAGCTGCATGCATAATTCCAGGGCAGGTTGCAGCAGGGCTTCCTGCAATGGCATTAACAAACCCCCTTGTCCTGGAAATACCTCGGCTGATCCATGCTTTTTGTGGGATCTGCTTCATGTTGGGAGTTCACAGTCATCTTGAGATCCACAAACACACCCAGACTTCCCTCTTCTTCTGTCATTTCCAACTGATGAGCTCCCAGCAGAGATTCTTGTTAGCAATTCCCCAGGGCATGACCTTGTACGTTCCCCTATTAAATTTCATCCCATTCCCGGTGTGCCAGCTCTGGGTGTTCTCCAACCCTTCCAGCCACACAGCCCTTCCTGGTGTGCCAGCTCTGGGTGTTCTCCAACCCTTCCAGCCACACAGCCCTTCCTGGTGTGCCAGCTCTGGGTGTTCTCCAACCCTTCCAGCCACACAGCCCTTCCTGGTATGGGGATGGCGCTTCCCAGCTCTGTGTCCTCAGCAAGTGCCACCAGCTCAGTCCTCCAGCTCAGTCCTCCTGCCTCTGGAGCTGAGGTCTGGCTGAGTGTGGGCGTTTTGCAGTGGGGTGTTGGTTCTGCCATTGCTCTTGTCCTGGGGGTCACCCCATGGGCTGCAGGGGGGGCACAGCTTTGAGTCCTTCCCCCCCTTCTCCTCTGGGGTCCCTTCTTCTCCTTCTCCTCCTCCTGCTCCCACCTTGGTCTCTGTGTTGTTATCCCATGGCTGGAATTTCCAACTGCCCCACACTCCTGAATTCTTCAATAAGTGATCCCAGAGCTGGGACTGGGATTCTTAACTGGCTCGACTTTGGCCATGAAGCAACAAGTCCCTCCTGGCCCTGGCTGTCCTTGGCTCCACAGCACAGGGGAAACTTCTGGCAGCTTCTACCAGAAACCACCCTGGAAGCCCCCCCTGCTACTAAAATGCAGCCACAGAACCCCCTGGCACTGAGCAATCCTGGGTGAGAGCAGGAGCACACGGGGGTCCCCAGGAATGCAGAGCCCCCCGTGGGCATTGAGGCTGCGTGGGGACAACGAGGGGATGTCAGACCCATCCTGCTCACTCTTCCCTCTGCCCTCCCTGTCCATCCCCAGCTGGGGTGTGTTTCAGGTGACATCCCTGCCTTTTCCATCTGGCTATTTTTTATTGGCCTGATTCCCACTAGTTTAGTGAATAAGTCTGTTAGATATCCAATGTCCAGAAAACAGTTATCAAATGTATAACCTTAGCAATCAACCTTTAGTAAAGCTAAGTCACATTTTTACTTTACATTTTACACCTACTTTTCTGGCCCCAGCTACTTTTTCCTTTGTATTTTATTTTTTAAGCTTTCAATGTTCTTGAGGTCACACTGACAGGTGCCTGTATTTTAATAAATAGCCCCATATTAAATGACTTTTGCCCTTTCTTCCCATGATGACCAGGACAGAGGATGCTGCAGCTATTTTATGGAAATGGAAATTACTGGACCCAAAGGGAGAGCAAGGCCTGGGAGAACTTTACCTGGATTGCTTTACTTCTTCCTGCTTAAAACCAGCCAGTGCTCCAGGAGTTCCTCTGTCATTCATTACCAGCCTCCAGCTGACAAATTAAAAAATGTACTGGATGAGTGAGGACACATTCTGGGTCTATCAGGACTCTGGATTTGGGAACACCTCATTCCCTGAGCTGTCAGGTTCTCCCAGCCAGGTCCTGCTGCTCAGAAGCTCTGGGTCTCCAGGATGTCCCTCCAGGCACTGAGAAAGGCAACATTTAACAGGAGCTTCTCAAAACTCATGTTTTACTTGCCAGTGCTGTCAACACACATCCTTTCCAGACACAGCTGTCCTGACTCAACATATTTTCATGGCTTTTGGGTGCAAACAGGCCAGGAATCTGTTTCTGTTTTCCCCTTCGCTCACCTGTATTTCTTCCAAAGTTCAGCTGAAGGTACATATTGACATTCAGACCACATTTCCATTCAGGTGATGACTTGTTGTTGGAAAAAATCCCTTCAGAGGGGCTGATTAACTTCCCTTCCAGTGTTTGCTGGCCCTGAGCAAGCGAGCAGAGCCAGCCCCCAGCTCACTGCATGGCTCATGTCTGAGTGTGAGGACACGGGATCCTGCAGTTTGCTTTGCTCCCTCTGAACATCAACACTCCCTCCAGCTCAGACACCACCTAATGACAGGCTGAAGCCCATCTGCTCCAATGACTGGCCTTGGACTCAGAGGGAGAGTCCTGGGGATAATTTAGGAGTGCATTTTACAGCTCCTTGCCAGCACTTCATGTCAGATCAGGTTGAACACGAGGAGTGGGTGGAAGTGTCTCGCAGAAGCACAACCTGACCTACACAGGGTATTGTAAATTAAAGATATGTGGAAAAATAAACCATTAATGATCCATCACAGTTGCAACAAACCCCAGATCCAAATCGTGGCCATGGAAAGGAGCTCCTTTGCACAAGGCTTGGCCAAGGCTTCATTTTGGAGGGACACCACTCGCCTCTCCAGATCTCCTTGTTTCCTGTGGTTCAACCCTCCCAGACCTTTTGCTTTATCACTCGTGTCTCAGTTTCCAGGGCTTTTTTTGGCAGTCCTGCCCCATGCAGGCTCCCTGCTCCCCACTACCCTGTGCCTCAGGGTCCTGGACAGCGTGTGTCCTGCTGGACTGGGGACATTCCTGTCCCACAGCTGAGCTGGAGAGCACCGAAGCAGTGCCTGAAGACCTTTGTGCTCCAGGATGGCTTTTATGGTGGGATAGGGTGTTTCTCCAGGGGTTTTAGAGAGTCCCAAGGAGGAGAGATGGCAGAGGGTGCTGCAGGAGGTGGGTACAGCTTGGACAACTCTGGAGACACCTCCTGTCCCATGGCCTCACACCTCCCACCTCAGAGGGGCTCCGGGGCACTCCACCCGTGCTGGTGCCTAAGGACACTCCTGGGGGATAATGGGGAGAAGGGATGAGTTGGCTCCATGGAATCACAGGATCACAGAAAGAATCATGGAATCACAGAAAAAAATCATGGGATCACAGAGTCACAGAAAGAGTCACAGGGTCACAGAAAGAAATATGGGATCATGGGATCACAGAGTCACAGAAAGAGTCACAGGGTCACAGAAAGAAATATGGGATCATGGGATCACAGGATCACAGAAAGAATCATGGAATCACAGGATCACGGAGTCACAGAAAGAATCACAGGGTCACAGAAAGAATCGTGGAATCACAGGATCAAGGAGTCCCAGACCAGTTAGGGTTGGAAAGGACCTCCCGATACCACTCAGTGCAACCTCCTGCCACGGCAGTGTCACCTGCTCCGGGTGACCCAGGAAGGTGTCTGGGTAGATTTTGAACATCTCCAGGGAGGGAGACTCCACGCCCTCCCCGGGCAGCTCTGCCACCCTCCGTGTCGAGGTGAACCTTGTTGAGTTTCAGTTTATGGCCATTGCTCCTCCTGCTGTCATTGGCACCTCTGACCAACCTGGCACCATCCTCAGGACATGCCTTGGAGACATTTCCTGGGATTCAGGAGATCCCTTGGCAGACCCCTGTGGTGTGGGCAGGCCCAGCTCTGGGGGTCTGTGGGGCACGCTGGCCATCCTGCACCAGGACAAACATTCCCACTGGGAATGGGGCTGGGGGAGTGCCCGGGCCTGGAGGTGGTGCTGGGCGAGGTGGTTTGGCTGCTCAGGGGGTCCAGTGGTGGTGCTGGGTGGGTGGTGGGACAGGGTGACCTTGATGGTCCTGTGATTCTGTAGCTCTGGGGTTCTGTGAGGCTGCAGTGTCGGGATTCCAGAATGTCTGGATTCTATAACTCTGGGATTCTGCAATTTATAATTCTATAATTCTCTGATCCTGATTCTGTGATTCCATAATGGTGTGATTCCATGAATCTGTGAATCTCTAATTCTACAATTTTATAATTCAAGAATTCCATGATTCTGTGATTCTGTGGTACTGGGATTGTAAAATTTTATAATTCTATAATTCTGTGAGCCTAGGATTCTGATTCTGTGATTCCATGATTCTGTGACTCTGTGATTCTGTAATTCTGAAATTTTATAATTCAAGAATTCCGTGATTCTGTGATTCTATGGTTCTGTGATTGTGAAATTTTACATTTCTATAATTCTGGGATTCCACAATCCTGTGATTCTGGGATTCCATAGTACTGTGACTCAATGATTCTGTGAATCTGCAGTTGTATAATTCTGTGATTCCATAACTCTGTAATTCTGCAATTTTATGATTATGGCATGCTGTAATGTCATAATTCCATGATTCCACTAGTCTATATGATTCTGCAGTTTTATAATTTTGCAATTCTATAGCTCTGTGACCCCACAGTTCCATAACTGCTCATACTCATCCCCATCCCCATCCGATTCCCAGAAACATCCCATCCCCACTCCCATCCCATCCCATTCCCATTTATCCCATCCCATTCCCATGTGTCCCATTCCCATGTATCCCATCCCTATCCCCACCCCATTCCTTTCCCCAACCCGTCCCCATACCTATTCCATCCCCATCCCATTCCCATGTATTCCATCCCCATGTATCCCATCCCCATTCCCATGTATCCCATCCCCATTCCCATCCCATTCCCTTCCCCATACTGTCCCATCCCCTCCCATCCATCCCAATCCAAATTTCATCCTCATCCCCATCCCCATCCCATTCCCATGTATCCCATTTATTCCCATGTATCTCATCTCCATCTCCATTTACCCCATTCCCATGTATCCCATCCCCATTCCCATCCCATTCCCTTCCCCATACTGTCCCATCCCCTCCCATCCATCCTAATCCAAATTTCATCCTCATCCCCATCCCCATCCCATTCCCATGTATCCCATTTATTCCCATGTATCTCATCTCCATCTCCATTTATCCCATTCCCATGTATCCCATCCCCATTCCCATGTATCCCATCCCCATTCCCATGTATCCCATTCACAACCCCATCCCCATCCCAATCCCCATTCCCATCCCATCCCATTCTCATGTATCCCATCCCCAGTCCCATTTATCCCATCCCCATCTCCATCCCCATCCCCATCCTCACCCTCATCCCATCCCCATCCCAATCCCCATTCCCATCCCATCCCATTCTCATGTATCCCATCCCCAGTCCCATTTATCCCATCCCCATCTCCATCCCCATCCCCATCCTCACCCTCATCCCATCCCCATCCCAATCCCCATTCCCATCCCATCCCATTCTCATGTATCCCATCCCCAGTCCCATTTATCCCATCCCCATCTCCATCCCCATCCCCACCCTCACCCCATCCCCACTCCCATTTCTCCCATTCCCATATATCCCATTTGCATCCCCATCCCTATCCCCATATATCCTATTCCCATGTATCCCATCCCCATTCCCATGTATCCCATTCACACCCCCATCCCCATCCCAATCCCCATTCCCATCCCATCCCATTCTCATGTATCCCATCCCCAGTCCCATTTATCCCATCCCCATCTCCATCCCCATCCCCACCCTCACCCCATCCCCACTCCCATTTCTCCCATTCCCATATATCCCATTTGCATCCCCATCCCTATCCCCATATATCCTATTCCCATGTATCCCCTTCCCATATATCCCATTCCCATGTATTCCATCTCCATTTCCATGTATCCCATTCCCATGTATGCCGTTCCTATGTACCCCATTCCCATGTATTCCATCCCCATCCCATTCCATTCCCATGTATCCCATTCCCATGTATCCTATTCCCATGTATCCCACGTATCCCATCCCCAGCTGGGCGGGGCCTCCTCCCTCTCAGCCCCGCCCCCTTTGTAGGCGGTGCCTCCCCCGCCATGTTGTTGTGCCCGTGAGGCGGCGGCGGCGACCCCGACCCCGACCCCGGCCCGGCCGCTCGGGGGGCTCCGACCATGCCCTGCCCCACGGTAAGAATCACCCCCCGCTCTTCCCGGGGGTCTCTCGGAAGGGAAAACCTCCTTCTTGGCCGATCCACGGGGGCCGCGATGTCACCACGGGCCGCACACGCCCCCCTCGGCCGCGGGGCCGGCCTGGCTCCCTCAGCGCCGCTTGACCCGGTCCCATCGCCCCGCCGCTCCCCC
>VXAU01001881.1:13948-41169 GCA_013399695.1 Formicarius rufipectus | reverse complement strand
GGGGCGATGGGACCGGGCAGGGTTGGGATAAGCTGGGCCGGTCGTTGTGGAGCTCTGGAGGCCGGGCCCGCGGTGCTGCCGCGGCCCATGGGCCTCACCTGGCCCGAGAAGGGTGACCGGTCCTACGGGTGGGGGTCCGATCCCTGTGGAGGTGCCGGTCGTCTTATTGGGGTGTCCTGTCCTCGAGGGGGAGGTGGCTGGGCCCTGTTGGAGGTGCCGGTGCCTCGGTGGGTGTCGTTTTCCCCCACAGGGCCGGTCGGTCCCCTCGGAAGGGTGTCCGATCCCCGTGGATGTGCCGGTGCTCCGGTGGGTGTCGTTTTATTCCACAGGGCCGGCTGGTCCCCCCGGGAGGGTGACCTGTCCCCTGGGGAGGTGCTGGTCTCCTAAAGGGGGTTTGGCTCGTCCCTAGAAGGGTGTCCGGTCCCCTTGGGATGTGCCGGTCCCCTTATGGGGATGTCCGGTCCTCTAGGGGGAGGTGGCCGGTCCCCCGGTGGGTGTCCGGTCCCGTGGGGAGGGTATCCGATCCCTATGGATGTGCCGGTCCCCGACAGGGCTGGCGGTCCCCCAGTGGGTGTCCGGTCCCTATGAATGTGCCGGTCCCCGACAGGGCTGGCGGTCTCCGGGGAGATGCTGGTCCCCTGGGGGGGTTTGGCTCGTCCCCAGCGAGGTGTCCGATCCCCCAGGTGGGTGTTCGGTCCCCGTGGATGTGCCGGTCCCCGACAGGGCTGGCCCATCCCCGTGTCGGTGCCCGTCCTTAGCGGGATCGCCCCGCGCTGTTGGCGACCGCCGGCCCCTGCCGGGCTGCTCGGGCCGCCGGGTGTCAGCCCTGCTCGGCCTCGCCGGTGCTTTTGTAAGTGGGACTTGCAGAGGCTTTTTATTTCCGTGGTTTTGCGGCTTTAATCGCGCCTCTTTCCCGTGTTCCTCCGAACAGTCGTGTCCTTTCGCTGGGGTCTGAGCAGATGTTGCCCTTCCTTGGTAAGTGCTTTGCCCCCCACCACGGAGCTGGAGTTTGTGCACTCCTGTTTGTTCTTTTTCTTGTTTGTTGTTGCCACTCTTGTTTGTTCTTTTAGAGAATGGTTTTTTTTCCAATCCGCAGATGAGACCCGGTGTTTCTTCACATCTCTGTACAGGAAATTGCTTTCTTTCCGTGCACTCTTCCCTCCCGGGGGGAGGGTTGGGTGTCAGCTTATATCTCTTGCACACTTCAAGTGTTGCAGGCGCTTTCCTGTGTCCTTCAGCAGTTTGTTCGGTGCGATGTAGCCATATCAATAAGCCTTTCTTTTGGGAGAGTAGGTCTGCTCCAGTGAATCCTGTCAGGTGGTGGGGAGGTGCAGCTTGACAGCTTTCTGGTGGATGTAAAGGCATATTTGGATTCCTTGGTGAGTCCACTGGGAAGGGACGGCAGCGTGACTGGAGGAGCTGTGACAGGTTTCTCGTAATACCTGTCATGCTCTGAGCACCAGATAAAGAGCTGAGATGCCCTTTGTCTTTTACTAAAGCGGGTGGTATTTGAAAGTGAACTTTTTTGGTGGAGGTGAAGGAGATTTTATGAAGGACTGCTTGTAAACTCGAGGGGAGGAGGCTGACATCTGATACCTGCTTTGCTTCAGCTGTTACTGATCTCGGTGGTTTGGGAGGTAGAAGTGGTGCTTTCTTTCCTAGCACAGGAAATACTGGGCTGTGAGTGTTGAAACTTTGTGCAGATAAGTGGAGGCAGGGCATGAGTGTCTAAAATGCTTCAGTGACAAGTGTTTCTGTGCCTGCTTTGGAGCTTGAGGAGGGGCAAAGGGGCATGAAAGGTGATGTTGGCCAAACCAGCTTGGTTTTTGAGTGATTGCACGGAAAGGGGCTCTTGTCTTACTTCAGCTTATAGGAGTGAAATGTAGAAGCTGAGTTCTCTTGCTGGCAGTGCCATAGGTGCTTATCTGGGATGCTGTTAATATTCATTACTTTAACTGTAGCAATTATTAAAATATCAATGTTAACCTGCTTAAGTAACCTGCCATGCAACCCACTAATGATACCACAGAGGTGGAGTAGGTCAGCTTGATAAGCTCTCATTTTATTTTATTTATTTTTTACATAAAAACAGCCATCTGCAGCTGGAGGAGACAGAAATGGAGCATGCCCAAGCTTCTGAAATAGAGGCCATAATATTTTATCTCAGATCTCAATCCACCTACGTGCAGCCCAGGATGCTGGGGAGAAGCATGTTGTCAGCTTTCAGGAGTAGGAGGAACAGGGCTGTGCAGTGTTTTGCTGGCAGTTAACCTGGAAAAAAGGAGTAACTTAAGGAGAAGGGTATGGTTAAGGCTGCTGGAGTAACAGGCAAGTCTGACTGAAGCAAGGAAGAGGAATTGTCTCCATGGGGTGACTGGGAGCAGCTGGGTTTACATCCAGCACAGACTTCCAGATCTCTTCACCTGCAGAGATCAAAGGGCTGTGATGGCTGTTCCTGCCCTGCTGGCTTCCTACTGGGAAGTGTAACTGGATATAATGAGGCAGGACTCTTCTGCTTGGTGTCAGTGGTGCCTTTCAGAGCACGTGACTCCAAGTAGTGCATTAGTGCTTATCAAATGCTGTGAACTAGAATGAAACGTCCAGATACTTAAACATGCACTTGTTTCACAGTAGCTTTCACTGGCTGAGTCAAAGTAATAATTCATGTTTCTTTCAAAATAACCTTTTAGGTCCTGGATGGTCTTAAGCCAGAATGTGCAACTGTTCTGCATTTGTCTCTAGGCTGAGTAGCTGGTGGTGTAAAGAGCTGCCTGTTAGATCCCATATGGGCTTTAAACTGTAAGAAATGAGCTTCATGCCTTGTAATTCCACCCCTTTTCTAGATATTGGTGTTGTAACTTCCCAGTGCTGTCAGGAGAACTCCAGGAATGTGCCTAGCACTCGATTCCTGCTGTAATTCTGGTGAATTAACTGGATTGTTAAAAGACAGCTTTTTCTATGTCATGCTACAACATTTCAGGCTGACTGAGTGGCTTGCATGAAACCTCCAAATGGAACTGGTGGGAATTCAGGAATTTGAAATGCCCACTTTTTCCTGAGACCTCAGCTCGTGGTGCTCTGCAGCTTTTGCCTTGGATGTGTGAGCCCAAGATGGGGCAGGATTGGTGTGTCCAGCGTGGTGCATTGACTTGCATGCATGTCAGCTGCTTGTGGGATGGGCAGAGGTCACAAAGCACAGCCTCCTTTGGTGTGAGCTGCCCTTATTTGGGGTGCGTTTGTCAGCAGAACAGCCCAAACTCTGTCCCCTTGCTTTGGGGGGGGAGCAGCTGAGGAGCACTAGCAGAATGGGCTCCATCCCATAGAAATCTACTGGACAACTGGAGCATGAGTAGCCCTGACCTGTTCTTCCCCTCATCTCATTAGTGGTTGCTGGTGGTGCTGTGAGGGAGGTGAACCCCAGCTGGCTGTAGTGATTCCAGGGTAATGTTTCATCCTGTGAGGAAGCCTCGGGTCTGTCCCTGCTGCTCAGAGCTCCAGGGAGTAGTGGCAGGGAGGAAATGTGGTGTGATCTTGTTGCAGACAGGGGTATCTCTCACCTTTAGGCTGTTACAAGGTGTCAGGTTGTCTTGCTGTGAGCCAGGGGTGCTCTGTTCACCTTCAGCAAGTACCAGGATGCATCTGGAAGTGAGGTTTGGACCTGCAGAACCATGAAGAGTGAGCTGGGGGGAGAGCAAAGGGCACTTTCTGGAATGTTCATTTAAATGGGGAAGATGTTTCTGGAGTCACTGATGTCCAGTGAAAAGCACTGTTTGTAAAGGCTTCCCTTGAAATACAGTTGCTGACTGCTAGTTTTGGTTCATCTTCTGAAACTTGGAATCTTCATGTGAAGTTTGGAAAGCAGCAGTTGGTTTGACACCTGAATGTGTCTGCAGGTTAATCTGGTAACTGGGAGTGTGCTCTGCAGGGCTTACTGGGGCCAACTGGGTATTTCAGAGATTTTGTTCCTCCTTATGGGTGGAACAACAAGCTTTATGGGTCCTTCTTAACCCCTTATGGCTGTTAGTGCTGCAAGTCATTGTGACAAGGTAACCATGGCAAGATCCAGCTGGAAGTCTGTTTGGAATTTGTGTGTGTGGCTGCTTGAGTGAGGCATCTGATGACGTTGTAACATCATGTAGGTGGTGGGACTCTGAGAAGGAGGGAAAAGATCCCCAGACTCTGAAAGATCACGGGGCTCCTGCCCTTCCTTGGGAGAGCTGGATTTCAGAAGACCTGAAGCTGGATGGCCCTTATTCAGTGACATTGTAACTGAATTGTACAAGCTGTTGTACTGAAGTATTGCCACTTCTGGAAAGTGAATACTTTGAACAAGCTCCAGTGGGACTTGATTTTAGACAAATGAAGCTGTTGTTTTTCCTCTTGACTAGGAATGCAGGGAAAAGCTGTGAAGCAGCAGTGGCTTGGGGGCAGGCTGTTGTCCATCACCAGGCATGCCAGCAATGAAATGTGTCCTCAGTAACACATGCTAATGGATCTTAAGTAGTATTAAGCTCCTTTTTTTAGAGAAATTTCACCAAAAAATTGACTTCAAAATGTAACTTTGCAGGCTGGTGTTGAAGGAGGGCAGAACATCAAAGAAACCAAGGCTTGGAGAAGCACTGTAGGTGACAAGCAAAGCAGGTTGTCCTTTGCCTTGCTCAGCACATCTCTGGTGCTTGCAGTATTCATTGTGAGGGACTGACTAACCACGGTGGCAGTGGAGCTGGGTTTGCTCTGCACAGCTGGTGGAGCTGCTGCCTTCACTGACTTCTGTGGCATTGGTGGTTCATCAGATGATTCTGTTGTGAGCAGACGGCATGGCTGTGGTCAGCTCCAGGCTTTTAGCTCCTCTGTGTCTGATGAAGCACTGGAACTAGTGCTGGACTGAGCTTGGCTTGGAAAATTATCCTGTCGCCTATGGAATGAAATCTGAGACTCAGTGTTAGTTCCTGGCTACTTGGAAGAGCTGGGCTTTTGGAAGGGCAGCCAGAACAGACCACCACCCTGCCTGGGATGTGTTCTTTATAGGGAGAACTGTAACAGGGAATGTTCAAATGTCTGAACTTGTGAGGCTGGACAGAAAGGGAGGCTTGGAGCTTCTGGAACGTGGCCTAGAAGGCAGTGACTGTCCACGTAGGAAGGACTGTGTTTTGTTACTTTGATATTCAGCTGTCTTCATCCTTCCTGTTGGGTGTTTGGATCTCAGCTTATGTTCTGTACTCCCTCTATTTGATTTTAGTCCAGTCTCTTCTGGATCATCTGCAGAGTGATGTTGCCTCAGTTTAATTTCAGAGCTGAAGTTGTTCTTTACTGGGACTGTCTCTAGCAGATGGCCCAGGTCTGTCCTCTCAGGCTTAGCCTTTACTGTGAAAAGAATTGAAAAAGACTTTTCCCACTGTAATCTCAGCTTCCTGCTTTTCAAGGGAACAACCCTGTCTAAGAAACTTACCACCTGTATGTGTTTGTCTCATGCTCTACATTTTCCCCATGGCTGAGACTTCTACCAAAAGGTCTCTTATGGTCCTTCTTACCCAATTTTAATAAAGATTTTCATCAGGGAAAACCAGTGAAAATGGTTTGAACCTTTCTTTAGTTGGGGTTTCTGAAAGCAAAGTAGCATGACATAGGTCTTTAGGGTGCCTGTTTGTTTGATGAAGTATTTTGTATATACAGGTCTGATAGCCTCTAATATTTTGGGTTGTTCTGGTACTCAGAGATTTAGTTTCTAGAACATCCAGGCGGTATGGGGGGAGGTAATGCACTTCAGGCTGAATTTGTGGAGGAAGGCATTGCCATCAGTAGGTCTTTAGTTTTTCTTTGCAGTACCAGAGATTTGTGCACTGGTATAGACATTATTTATAGCAACACTGTTAGAACAGTTTTGTGTTGCCCTTTTGTGGGCCTCATTTGCTTCTCCAACTTTAGGACTGGAAACTAGGGCTATAATCAAAGCATTAATTCTGTGGTGTTACCTGGGAGGAGGGAGCTTCAGGAAGAAATAAAAATAGTTTCTCTTTCCCTGTGCCTCTATAAAAGAAGGTTTTGACTCCTCTATCAACCGGGAAAGGGCAGACTCAGGACAGAATGAGACTTGTTTTCTCTAGTGCTGCTTTCTCCACTCGTGGAATTGCCTAGGGGGAAACTGTTCCCAGGCACCTGAGGGGGGAGAGGACAGAAATGCTGTGTGTGTAGGTTGACATGGAGTCTGTGAAGACAAGGTGCACTTGGCTGGCTCCTGTGTGCCCTTGGAGAGCTGGGCAGAGGCAGGGCCAGCTCACTCCAAGAGCAGCCCTTCAGGGAGGGCTCATGTGCACCACGAGACTCCCAGGCCCTGTGAGGGTGACTCCTCAGTTCCTCTGAGGGTTCTCCTTCACTCTTCTGGGCAAGCAGTATTCTTGTTTTGGGGGGTTTTTCCTTCAGCTGGTGGCAGGGTTTCAGAAAACAGATGGAAAACCAGATCTTCCCTCCAGTCTTTCTGTCAAGAGGAATTTAGCACAGTATAGGTCAAGGGTAGACTACTGGAATATTGATTTTTGGTTATTTAGCTGCTGGAAGTCACAGTTAAAAGCATTGAAGAGTTGAGTGGAACTGAAGGCTGTGTTAAAGAAGTAGTAGCAAAAAGACTGAGCACACAGAGGTTAAGAACAATTTATTTGAACTACTGCACTAGTGGAACTGCTGCTGACTGTGGGGTTTTAATACCTTCAGCATCTTGCAGTGGGTGTTACATTGTGAGGTGACTTTCAATGCTTTTAAAGTGAAACCTCAGTTTTATACAGGAGTTGTCAGAATGGTCCAGTCTACCAGCTAATCTAGTAGTAAACTCTGTCCTGTCACTCCTGTGCTGTCACTGTGTCCTTTCAAAATGAATTTAATCCTGAAGTAGCTGCCTCTAGTTCTGGAATTGGTGGAACGTTGCCTTGGAATTTCTAGCTTTGGAATTGGTGGGAAGCATTTCCCTGGAATTTACCCTGTCTGGTAGTTAGGAGGGACCCAAGAGCCTGACTCTCCCTGTTCTCCCTGCAAGTGGGTGAGGACAGGGAGTGAGCCAGGTGCTGGGGCTGTGTGATTCCATCTCTTGGAGCCATCAGTGACCTATATTGTCCCTGGGAGAGCTCTGGCTATTCCCTTGCTATCAGCCAGTGTGGAATTGCTATCACTGAAACTCAAACCAGAGGTGAATGAGATGCTGGGGAGTTGGGCTGTTTGTAATGGTGCTGTTTGCTTTGAGACCTTTGGCTGGAATTGTTGCAGCTGGAAACTGCTCTGTTTTCTTTCCTCCAGCTGTTGGTGTCTCCTCTAAGTGAAACTACTGTTATCAAAGCTGACTTTTACTGGTCTGTGGGTCTCCAGGTTCAGGCTTTTCAGATGCTTGTCTATCTCCTGGCAGAGAACAGAAGAGCAAAAATGAGAGGCAGGGAGAAGACAAGTTAGTGCCACATCACAGGGCAGCTTTTCAGGATGTGTCTGCTCTGTGCAGCCTGTTTGCTGTGGGCTGACCAGAGTAGAAACAACTTTCCTAAGGTGCTTTGACCTCAGTTTTGATTTTATTGTTGTATTTGAGTTCTCTTAATTTCCCCCTTTCCCCCCCACTTCTGAGAACAAGTAGTTAGTGTAATGTGGGCATTGATCCACTAAACTTGACTGAAATGTCTAGGCAGATTGCATTTCTAGGTTATTTTGATTATTTTCCTTTAATAAGTGGAGGCTGAAAGCAAGTGAAGGGTACTTAATGTAAACTCAGAAGTTTACCGCCTCTGCCTGCAGACCTTTTCTTTCCATCTGAACACTGTTTATGGGGTTTTTTTAAGAGTGAATAAGTTTTTCATCAAATTAATGACCAATCCTTATCAAACAAGAGTTCATCTTTACAATTAGAGAACAGGAATGCTTAATTGTGTGCTGATTGGTGAACATGCTAGTCATGACTACATTGGAGAATTCAGATTCTTAATTTTCTCTCACTGCTGGTAGCAGGAATTTGCTGTGAACAGGGCATTATATTCTGGTTGGATACCCATTATGATTAAATTATCATCTTTGTCTGTGTTCAGTGAACCTTTCTTTGAGTAACTTCCAAAAGAATGCACCTTTTTGCACTTTGGGAAAATCTGAATTCTCTGAGGAAAAAGGAGGAAGATGAAACAAGGTAAATATTTTGAGGTCTGCTCAGCTTTCCTTGTGGGTTTGGCTGATGGATTATGGTCAAGGCATAGTTATGTTCTAATGCAGAATACAATGGCTTGCTTGTTTTCTTTTACTTTGGGCTGGAATCTCTTAATCCCTTCAGACTCAAGCATGAGTATCACATGCTTTGGAGGTGTTTGGTTAGTGTACTTCCCTGCTGCAGAGCATCCCTGTACATAACAGATGAGTAAAGTGGGGCTGCAGAGAGAAGCCACATGGAAATTTTCAGTTTTGGAGCTCCACGGCCAAGTGTTGAGTATTTTGTGCTGGGTGGTGCTCTGACAAAGCCGTGTGGTCGCTTGGGCTGTGAGTAAGGAAGGAGACCAGGTATTTGCCCTAAAATTCCCAAGTTTTTTATTATATAAAGGACTTCTTATTTAAAGAAGCTTCAATATACTGATACTGTACCTGCATGTTCAGGATGCCTGCAGTGCTCAAACCATGTACTAAGGGATTTGTAGGGAAACTTCCTTGCAGGAAACCTGGTGGTACAGCAAGTTGTAGGTCCTCCTTTCAGGATCTGTGACCACATGGGACATCAGTAGGGTTAGAGCTGTATAAGTAATACTCATAAACCATTATTAAAGTGAAAGAATAATAAATATTCATCAACAGTGTATTTCTAAGTGTAGTAGCTGTATGATGGCACCAACCTGTTACTTTTCCTCCCTTCAGTTGTGCAGGCTTTAGGAGCTGCAACCAGAATGTCTTTCACATGTCCAACTGGAATTTTGGCTTGTAATGACAGGATGAGTGCTGGCTCTTGATGAGGGTGAGTGCTAACCACTGACCTAGAGAGAGGACTGGGCAAGGGGCTGTCTAAAATAGGATAGGATTCCCTCGAGTGCTGAAATGTGGTGATGAGGAGGATGGTCAAAAGACTGCAGGGAGTTCCGAGGTGCTGCTCTTGGTGCTGCTTTTGCAGAATTGGGTGCATCAAGCACAAGATCAGCGTTGCTTTGTTGGAGTGTCTCCAGTGGCTGCTTCCCCAGGTGTTTCAGCTGCCTCTGAAGGGCTGCAGAGCTAATTGGGGTGCCAGAGTCCGGCTGTCTCTACACTTAGCTCATTACTCCAGGCCAATGATCTTTTCCTTCTCAGGTGTTGACTGGCAAGCTGGTTGGAAGGTGTCTGGGCACTCCAGCTCCTCTGCGATGTTTTCATGGCACAGGCACTTCTTCCTTGAGCTCCTGAAAGGCTGGGGATACCCGACCAGCAGGAGGGGCTGAGTATGGGCGTTCTGAAGCCATTCATTGATTGGGAGGAAAGCAGTGCCAAACGTGCTCTTGTAATCAGCTCGGAGCAGGAAGCAATCTCGAAACCTCCTCGATCCTCTGAAGAGTGGTTGGGTCCATCCCTTCCACCACTGATGCCTCAACTGGGGTGGGTCTGGTGCTCACCTGGAGGAGTCAGCCCGGGGAGCTGTGGACAAAGGACTTCGCTTCATTTGCCAAGTGTCAGATTGGTATAACAAAGACAATAAGAGCTCTTTCTTGCTTTCATTTTTAAGCCCAGTTCTTCTGAGCTGTTTGTGCCCGGCCCCAGTTGAGGTGCTCCCCTCCTGCGAGGGTCACGCCCAGCCCCAGCCCCATTAACCTTAATGGTGCTGTTGCATCATGCCCGGGCTCCCATTCAGCACTCAGGTATGAGGACTTTTCCTCTTGCATAAGACACTGGATTTGCTGGGGTCGGGCAGGAAACAGTTGGCAGCTCCCTGAGGAGTGACTGACAGTGCTGCTGCTGTGCCCTGTAGCTTGTTTTTTCTAAACATGACTATTTCAAGTGATTGTGCAGCTTTCCGAGCTGTACGAGTGGCCGAGGCCGGAGCACTGCTCACCCCGAGGCAGGGATTACCTGCCAGCCCCTGCTGCAGGCACAACCACTCCTGCCTCCAGCAGACTTCTTGCTCCCAGCCCCAGGTCGTTTGGTGTTTAGACACAGCAAGGCTAAGCCTCACAGAGCTGAACATATTCAAGAGCCCCAAGATTACAATATGGGTCCATTTACCTCTTTTTCTTTTAATTTTCTAAGTATTTCTAACTACTGTATTTATCTTTTCTGATTCTTCCAACAAAATTCAGTTTTTAGTCTCATCATGAACCTTTTCTACCGTGTGTCAATCCCAGCAGGCCAAGTCATGTACTAGTTAAGAAGTAATTTTTCTATAAATATGCTACAGGTCTGGTAACATTTGTTATTGAGCTGAAGTGGCTTCACTTAGCAAGGGCAAGGAGTGGTAAGTTAAAATAAGCCAAAGAAGCTGATCTGAAGTGATTTGCATCACAAAAAGGACCAGAAAGGGCTGAAGTTTTCTGTGCTAGATTTGCCACTTTAGAAGTAAGCAGGTGGGCTGGGGAGAATCTAGTTAAGCTTACAGTTTAAATCAAGGCTTAATGCCAAAACACCCTCAAAACCTAATTTATGTGCTTCAGCTCTATCATTTTTATACAACCTCTTGCCAAGACAAAGAATTCCTAGAGCCTGAATTTCCAGACTGGGTTTGGAACACGAGACCTGCAGAGAACACTCCAGCCTGTTCAGGTAGGCTGGCGAGTCTTGGGAGTTTTTATAGCTGATTTATTTGATTTTCAAGAGTCTGGAGGTGTTGCTCTGAAGCACATTTGTGGTGCAGTTACAAGTGTAGCCAGCTGGGTTTTTGCTGCTTGAAAAAGGTCAGCTTTTAAGCTTCATGAATTGATGAACAGCAAGCTTTAAGCTGGTGTTGCAGCACCTGTTTTCTAGAGCTTCAGACCTCCTGTTTGACTCTGGAAAACTCGGGAGGAAGAACTGGAGTCCTGTGTGGAGTCGGTGTGAAGATCTCTTTCACTCTTTGTAACTAATTAAAATGCAGGAGGTGAAGAAATACCCTTGGGTTGGTTCAGAGAGGGTTTGTGCAGCTGAGTGAGGGTCAGGTGTGGTAGAACCAAGTGTGGAAGGAGAGCACAACCAGCACCTTGTGTCAGTAGCACATCATGTTGTCCTCTGGGTCACCTCATGGCAAGTGTTGACTGTGCAGAGTTGGTACATGTTGAAACAAATTTGATGGCTTGAAACTTGTATGAAGAATCTGCTGCTTGTCAGGTAACTCCTGAGAAGCTGATCCGCCTATGACCCCTCCAGAGTCATGACTTGGTTACTTTGATTATTTTTTAATAACATTTTAACTTGGGTTAAACAACGTCTTGGCAGCTTATTGCATGTGAGGATGTGAAAGAGAAAGTGTGAGCCTTTATGTGGAGCTGGGATTCCAGAGATCAAGCTGGGTGAGTGACAGCTCAGCCTCTATGTGGAATTCAGAGCATCTTTGCCACGTTATAAAAAGCCTGTTGCCTGGTGCTGATCTGTTCCTCCAACACTGAGCTTTTTGTAACCTTCAAACTCCAAGTCTAGGATAGGAATTGATCCAGTTAAAACCTGCATTTGTTTGAAGAGTTAGCTCCTGCTGCTTCACCTCTGCCCCACATTTCTACATCTCAGTTATTTAAATACCAAGGTGTGTGTCACTCAGAACTCACTGGGTAGGTAGGTTTTCCTTTAGCAGAAAGAAGTAAATGTGACCTGCAGAGAACAAGTGCCTGCCATGCTACACCTTTCTCATTCTTCAATTTTGCTTATCTACAGTGGAACTACTAAATTAGGATTTAGGAGTTGGTCTGCAGGTGAGTTTATGGGAAATCCTGGAAATCTCTGTTGAAATCCTTAAGATGAGTGTTCAACCTCAGCCTCATCTTGAAGTGATATATATTATCTCTTATGTCTCTTATTTTACAGGCTTTCTTTTGGGGAGGAATGGGGGAAAGTCCTTACTAATTTCTCATCTCAACAAGATAGGCTGGGTGAATAACATGTGTTGGAATATCTTAAAAATGAAGCGCTTGATGAAGTAGCTTGGATGGAAGGGTCTGAAAGCTTCCATTCTGAAGTAAGGAATAAGTCTTCTAGTTTGCCTAGTTAGGCTTGTCCTACTTTGAAGCCTCACTGAATTTTCAAAGGGAGAAGTAGCAGATTTGTTTGGTGTTGAACAGCAGGCTTGAATTATATCCTTTTTTAGTGTTTTGAGCTAGCTTGGTGTAAACCTTGGACAGAAATGGTGCTCTCACTGTGCTACTGAGTTGAGTTCATCACAAAGGAAGAGAAAGAACAGCATGTGAGTTCACTCCTTGCAGGTGGAAATCTGTGAGTCCTCCCTTGTGTTGCCAGCCCTTGCATCCTCCAAGTCTGAGGTGCAGTCTCAGTGCCATGCTCAGCAGGACTAGGCTGATACTCCGGAGAGGATTGAAACCCTTCTAGGCCAGGGTTGCTGTGAGTAAAACCCTGAACAAGGGCAGCTGCTGCAGTGCTTTATTGTGTTTCTGGAGGTCAGTGGTGCCTGTGCTGGGCATGTGATGTACCCTGGGGTGGGTTCTGTGAGCTAAAGGATCTGTCAGCCTCATGGCACTGGGGTCTTGGGCTGAGCTCCTGGCACAGGAAAGCCTAAATGCTGAAATGGTATCTACTACAGCCAGTTCCAGATGACCCCTCAGGAGTGCAGTGGGTCTGTGGTATCGCTTGAGTTGCACGAGAGATTCATGTAGGAAGTGGGAGCAGGTGCATTCCTTTTTCTCAGAGCTTTTATTAATTGTTAACTGAAACAGTTGAATTGCTGGGGATTGTTTCGTATTTGTGGTAAGATTTGATATGTTGCTTGATTAAACCCTGTTGTGTTTTTCCGAGATAAAATGTGCTTAGTCCTTGTGGGTTATGGAGTAGTGGGCTCTTGGATCTGTGAATGTTGAGGTGGTTGTGTTTTTAATTCAGTAAGGAGAATTAATGCACTGAAACTCATACTGAAGAGTAACTCTAACACTTTTTGTCCCTGAGCTGGAAAAAAAAGTAATGCTGAGAGCTTCGGAAGGCTAAATGCATATTGTGCAAAACACAAACGTATCTCTTTCAGTCTCCCCTGGAGGTAATAAAGCCTTCAGTGGGAACTGTACTCAGGCAGGCATTTCCTTGTGGCTCTAACTAAACTGAATGTTGTTACTGCTGTTCTTTACTAATACACCGAGGACCCCCAGTTCTTATCTCCGAGGTTGTTTCCCGTGAGCAGAGCGATTCCTTGTCGGGGCAGGATGGGCACGGGGCAGGGCTGGCTGTGAGTGCCTGGGCCGAGCACCAGCCGGGCCCTTCCTGCTATCCCGTGTTGTCTGCGAGGCAGCAGCCGGTCTTGCCAGCACACACTTCATCTAATTTTGATTCGTCAGGATCGCAGAGACAGAAACAAAAAGCGCTTTGTCCTGGCCGGACTCGAGGACTGCCACTCGAAGGGCTCTGTGCATTGTCTGTTCCGTGCTGTGTGAGCCGCTCCCGCAGCGGAGCACGGGGTTGGGGGGCGCACTGCCCGGGCTGGCGGCGGGAGCATCTCGGAGCTGCAGCTTCACAGGAGGCTCTGGCTGGAGCAGCACCAAGGTCAGCCTCGCTGGAACGTCCCTGGCCACTGGTGGCCCTTCGGCAAAGGCAGCCTGTGCCAGGGCTGGCTGGGGGCTGCCCTCCTCGCCCCCGGGCACGGCCTCTCCTTCTCCCCAGTCAAATGAGAGAAGGGTCTGACTGGAGGTAGTTTCTGATCAGAAGCTCCAGAGGTTTGGTGGAGTCTTCGGGGGAATCATTCATGCTTATTTGTGCTTCATTGCTGAGAGAATCTGACAGAATCTTCTGGAAATACTGCAATCCAATTTCAAGTTATTTTGCTATATATTGTAATAAACCTTTCTCCATTGCTCATCCCAAGTGTCTAGATACAGGAAAAAGGCTGAGTCTTTACTTGGTTGTGTCATCTTCCTGGGGCCCTTTTGTGAAGCTCTAATCATCAGGGCTTTTAATTTATCATACAAATGAGAGCTATGTGAGAATTTCCCTGACACTTGCAGGTGATCATGAAGTATTTGGCTTATCTTTAAGTAGCTGAGCTTGGTTTCCTGCTGTTAATTCCATGCTGTTTAGGTTTCTGTTTGCATTTACCTCTGGTAAGCAATAATAATTAACTCAGAGCATTGAACTGATGGAGTTATCATATTGGGAGAACAACCCAATAACCATAATGCAATAAGCATTACTGCAGCTTCCTGGTAATGAAAATTCCAGCAGTGGAGGACTTGATTTAATTTTTAAGCTTTGAGAAAATAGTGGTGGTGATAAAATGACTTTATAACTGACTCTCACTTAGGCAGCTACTTAATGCTAGTAAAAATCCTGGGGTGTGAGAGAGAATCATTGTGGAAGAATCATCAGCTCTGGAGGACCAAAGTTTTTTGTTATTAGAGGGAATGTGTGAGCTGTTGCTGTTCTCGTTTGAACCCCAACCTGCACTGGGCAGCTACATTTTTAAATCATTGATGCTTCCCCAGACAGTCTGGATGACATTGTTTACTTCCTTCTGGTGAGTCTGTCTGGATGTATTTGAGCTGGAAACTGCAGAGTTAAGGACAGTTGGACGTTCCTGTTCTCCCACCAGACCACACAGTTGAATCAATAAATGCTTAATACTTCAAGCATGTATTTTATATATATATACACACATCTATCTTCTGTAGTGGGTGTGCAAAATAGGTAAGAACTGCTCACTAAAGTGAGAGTGTTGGGGCTTTTAAATTAAAGGGACAATATCAGACACAAAAATCTGGATTTTGGTGAAAAGAATCTTCCTTGAGGTCTCTGGGGCAGTTTTTGTGTATAGTTGGCATGGCCATGGCACTAGGGATGCTTCCAGGAGAGATGAATCTCTCGGCCGTGGATGGCTTTGGCAGTTTTCTTGGCATGAAAGGCTGGTGAACCAACACAGCTGTAGTAGTGTAGATCTGAAAGGCCCACAGAAGAGCTCTGAGGAACTTGAATGTGTTGTGTAAGGACAGCAGTGACTCAGAGGGGAATGCAGGCACGTGGTTAACCCTCAGCAGTCTCACTGTGCCAGTCCCAACGAGGGCTCGCAGTGGCACCTCTTCAGTGCCAGCCCCTCCTAAGGGGCACCCAGAGCCTGTTTTTTGTCTCACTCTGTGTCCCTGGGCTTCCTGAGGCACTGGCTCCCAGCTCTGTAGGCTGCATGTCACAGGTTTCTGTAGCTGAATTTTAGTAGAAGGGGGAGCTACCAGGGTGGCTTCTGTTAGAAGCTGCCAGAAGCTCCCCCTGCCCTGTGGAGCCAAAGACAGCCAGGGCCGGGAGGGACCTCCTGCTGGTGGACAGAGTTGAGCCAATTAAGAATCACAGTCACAGCTCTGGGATAAGATATGTGAGAGTTTAGGAGTGTGGGGCAGTTGGAATTTGCAGACATGGGATAACAAAGTAGAGACCAAGGTGGGAGCAGGAGGAGGAGAAGGAGGGACCTCATGCTGGAGCAGCGGGGGAAGGACTCAGAGCTGTGCCCCCTCTGCAGCCCCTGGAGATCCTTTGGGGTGCACAGACCCCCCTGCAGCCCCTGGAGATCCCTCGGGATGCACAGACCCCCCTGCAGCCCATGGGGTGACCCTCAGGACAGGATCAATGGCAGAACCAACAACTGCAAACCTCCATTCTCTGCTCCCTGGAACTGCTGGAAAGAGGGAGGAGTGGGAGGATAAAGGTGTTCTTGAGACTGATTTATTTCTTACTCTTTTAGTTTTATTACTTTTAGCTCTCATCTCGTTAGTAATAAATTTCAGTATTTAGCCACTCTGAGTTTGCTTTGCCATTATCTCTCATCTGGGGTTTTTTTGCCTTTTCTCCTTTTCCTTTCCCTCTGGGAGACGGGGGGGGTCCTGGAGGTTTGGGTGGACACCGGGTGGAAACCAGCTCACTGGCTCACAGCTGTGTGCCCTGCAGAGCAGCCCCGGCGAGAGGGGCACTCACTGCTGGGGCAGCCCCTCAGTACTGGCTCGGTCACTCCTGCACACGGATGTTCCTCACGTTCAGAGGGATGCTGTTCCACACCAGTTCCAAAGCTTCTGGTATAATCAACCTGCCCCCAGGCCAGCTGCTCGGAGTTTATCTCACTGAATTTTCTGTCCATTTTGCAGATACTGCCAGGGCTTATTGTATATTAATGGGTACTGTATTATGGGTATTTTATCTTAAATATTGGTATTTTGAGCAACGATTGAAGAATTTAGGATGAATGCTTATGGGACAACAGTGGGTTTGGAAGATAGGATGCCTTAATGACATCATTAAAGGGAGCTGTATTATTAACAGAGCCATTCTAAATATACTGCAGCATTGCAGTCATGGCAGTGATTGTGATGCCAGGGCTAGACTATGAATACTACTTACATGTACACACTCCTGTGAGAATGACAGAACAGCTCGTGCTGGGCTTGGAGATAGTGTTTCTTTCAGTGTGCTAAGGAGTGTGGCACAGTTATCCTTTGCCTTTAACATGTCTCACAGACCCTGTGCTGTGTGGCTGTTCAGAAGTGATTGCAGGGTGTGAGGAAATCTCTCCTTAACGAGAGAGCACACCTCAGTTTCTGCAGTCCATGCACAGAAACCTGCCCGTGTCAGGCTCTTCATTGGGTATGGTATGTCAGGGAGGTGGATTTCCCATGCAGATGGAAAACTAGAACCAGCTCCCATCTTTGGTCTCCCAGGCTTTCTGTTTTTTCCCCTTGCTTAGGTTTTTAGCTTGCTTGTGGACTGGTTTATTCCTCATCAGTCAGGTAGTTAGAGGGGAACACCTGGTAAGCAATGCTAGTGGGCAGCGATGGGTTGGGGGGAGCTGTTCAAACGTCTGCTGCTTTCTTGCTCCTGACTGCATAATGTCAAGGAAGTATGGGGGTGTTGTGGCCAGGAAGGACACGTGTCCTAAGAGCCAGACTGTCTGAAGGGCACTGCCCAGCAGAGCTGTCCTGATGGCAGTGAGGATGGGCCTCATGGGTAGGAGGTTAGTGAAGTACCAGCTCTAAACACCTTCCTGTGCTGCCTGGTCTCCTTGACAGATTTAGACTTTTGAACATACAAACTCTTCAGGAAATCTGAAGCTGGTTTGTTATTGTGGGGAAATGTTTTGATGACCTGAAGGAGGACTTGGCCTTCCTTGGAGTTGCCCTCCTTGCTGCCTGTACTAGCAGGAGACGGGTGTTTCTCACAGGGCAGTGAACATCATCTGCCATAAGGCATCAGGTTCTGGAGTGAGAAGCTTTAGTGTAACCAAGTGGAAGTGAGACAGCCTTGACTGCCAATGACTGATGAAGGATCTATACCTCACCTCAGATTTCTCTTCAAGTGCCCTGGGTTTCTGAGGGAGTTTAATAGACAGGTTGTCTTAGTACCAGAGACGAGTGGTAACTTGAAGTGGGGTTGGCACTGTAAAAGTGGATGTAAAGCAAGAAGAAAACGTGAAGAGCTGACACAGCTCTTGCTGCCTCAGTTTCCATCCCTGTGCAAGGCTTGGCCATTAAATGTATGCTGCTAAGAACTTCCCTGGAAGCAGAATGACAGGCTCCAGTTGCTCCCTCCTGCTGCTTTCCTTCCTCCTAGGGCTGCTGAGGAGCAGCTTTGCTTTGTTCTGGCAGTGCAGCCTTTCCCTGGGAGCACCACTGCTGGAGCAGTGGAGTGAGCAGTGGAGGTCTGAGTGAGCACCACTGGCTGGGTCTCAAGTCTGACATCATACCCCAGAATTAGATGGCTCTCTCTCACCGTGGGGATAATGAAATAATTCCTACTGTGTTATTCATTAACTCCCATTTCATTCAGTGGCTCCTAAGAGGATAAGGAGTACATTAGAGGTGAACTTGCATAAGCCTTCTGCTATCCTTTTGATCAGTTCAATAAGAGTTAAAGCTGTGGCAGACAAAGCAGGCAGTGGGACCTCCCTGAGGGGCGCGTGGCCTGTGCTGTGTTACACAGACTGACTGAAAAGCTGATTTAGTGGCTTTTTCTTCAATGGTTTACAAAACCAGCCTGCTTCTAAAATAGTTGGAGAAATAAATAATTGCCCAGAGCCAGATGAAGATCCTATTTGGTGTGGAGGCTGCACCTGACTGCAGGGCTGTGCATACTGGTGGTGTCCAGCCCAAGGAATCAACTGGGGGATCTGCAGCAATAAAAGGGAGGGGAAAGGCATCCTGCTGAAGGACAGCTGCTCCTGACCTGTATAAAAGGCTGGGTGAATAACATGTGCTGGAATATCTGAGAAATGAAGTGCCTGATGAAGTATAAAACTTCTGGTTTTGTTGAGCCTTGCTGGATTTCTAGTTTTAGTGTTAATGTAGCTTAAGCATGTGTAAAATTTGACTCTCCCCTAAGTGTTAGTGTCATGCACTTTTCCCTCAGCTTAAATGCTGCTCTGCAAGGAAACTTCAAAAAGGGAGAGGGATTGCCTCAGTTGTAAGGGATTTTCACTGACAAGATGTTCAGAATCAATCAAACTGAATAACTCTATCCTTTTAGGTAGAGTTTTTAGGGCTGGCCATTTTAAAGGAGGGTATGGGAATTTAGTGTATTGACTTCCTTGGCTCCAGTGTGAGTCCCTGGTGGCCTGGGCTTCCTGGTGGGGATGGCTGTGTCTGGTGAAGCTACTGGAAGGGCTGGTCTGTTCTGAAGGCACACCAGGAGTTTGTCTCCCTCCCAAAAAGGTTTGTCTGTGCTGTGCAATTGAGGCAATAAACTAATATAAATAAAGATTAAGCTATTTGTGGGAGGAGGGATGATGGGGTATTCAGATGCCTAACAATCTGTCTGATCTCCTGAGTATTGCTGTGACTGTGCTGACATCAGTAATTCATCCCCACAGGTAATGACTGAGATCATTTTAAGCAAAGGCTGCAGTAGCCTTGGACACCTGAAGAAATCCAGAATTTCCAGGTGGCCCAATAGGATCTTAAATTATGTGGTATTTGTGGAAGCACTGGGTGAGGTGGCTTTATCTGGGAAGAAGTTGTAGGTGGTGGTCTGATGAGTCAGGTCAGTGCCATCCTGGAGAACCAGGTGTGTCCTTGCCTGGCTGTGGATTGTGGTCCTGGCTGGCAAGTTCCTGGGAACCTTTCCAGGTGTGTGGAGAGGTATGGATTTGGTGCTGAGTACACAACTCCAGGCCTGGATGCTCATCTGCAGCTCAGCCCCTGGCCAGGGGAGTTGTATTTCCAGACACACAGCAAGATCCTAGAAGAACTGGGAGTATTGGAAAAGCTGGGCTCTGGACATCTGTTCTGAGCACCAGCACTGGAAGGATCTTTCTGATGCCTTGAACTCTTACTATCCATAATTTTCCAGCCTTTTAAAGATCCATTACTGGCACTCAGGATCTGGGAAGGCAGTGTGAGAGCACTGGCGAGCACTGTGGCTCCTCTGCAGAAGAGGTGCTGTAAAATGAAAGGATTGACTTGCTTCAGAACTCCACACTGACTGCAGGGTTAAGGAGGATGTAGTGAAGGAGTTCTGGATTCAGGGAGTGCTGTCCCCTCTAGTTCCCTGGGTGAGAGTGGGGGGTGTGGGGAGGAAAGGCTGGAGTAGGTAGTTAGGAGTCATACATATGCCAAGAGAAGCTGAGCTAAAGCTTCACAGCTGAGCAGTGTTTGCATTCCCTAATGTGTAACTCTTCTCTCCATGCTTTTTATGTGTGACCACTTTAAGCTGCAATTACAAGTTGATTTCCATGGAATGAGCAGTGAAAAGACCTGCTGGGTCATTAATACTCGGGGCCTTTCAGCTTCACCTCCCTTGTTTGCATGTTGTGCAACTACATGTCACAGCCTGGGCCAGAAACCCATCACCAGGGCACCTTGGCCTGCCAAGGATCTCCTCCCTTGGAGCAGCACTCACATCCCAGAGCTCTGACTTCCTGAGGGAAATCCCAAACCAGGCCATTGTGTCTTACACCCCCTGCCTTGGAGGGTCTGTTTTTCAGCACCCAAGGCAATGGCAGCTGGAAAGAGAATTCTTCAGTTCAAGCTTCAGGTGGTCCAGGCTGACCACAGAAGTTTGGTTGCAAGTGCTGCTCCACGATGGCTTTGTAATCGTGGAGGCCTCTCCATGAAGGGCTTTGGGGACAGTTCTGTCCAATGGCCCTGCCACAGAGGTGTCATCTCCAAGCTGGTGGCACTGTGTGGTCCTTCAGCAAACACACAAACCTTGGATCCTTGTTCTGGGTTGGCAGGCTCACCTCACCTTGCCAAGTCAGCTCTCCTGCATATGGATGTGATGCCTCATGCAGGAGCTGAGCTGGCTTTTGGCCTCTGAATGCCAATGAGCAGAACTGTGTGCCTGCTCTTTCTGAAATGCAAGACTTGAATGCTGAGTCTGTTCCTGCAGTGAGCTGGTATTTGTCCAAATTACAGATGTTTTCATCTCAGCATTTGCTCCTAGATTTGTCTTCGCATGGAGATTTGTGTTACATCAGCTGCATAACCTATTGAAATAAATGCAGTAAAAGCCAGGCAGGCTTAAGTATTCTGAACATTGTTCTTCCCCTTGTTGTTCCCTGGTTCTGCTCAGAGGAATTGGTTTCCTTTGCCTTTGAATATTTTTCTGAGCTTAGTTACAGATTCCAGCTTTCATACAGGGACAGTTTGTCTAGGGAGAATATGCCTGGTGATCCTCAGACCTGGGCTGGCTGAGCCTTTGAGCAGCTTGGTCTGATGGAACTGGGGGCTTGGACTTGCTGTTGTCTCACTCTACCCAAATGGTTCTGGATTTTTTTATATATATTTCCATCTTGGTTCTTTTTACTTTCCCATTTGGACTTAAAGGGGCAGAATTGACTTCTGCTTGCTTTGTAGTTGGGTATTAAGTGTTGTTTCTGTGGAAATCTGGTGTTGAATTGGAGTGTCTCAGAAGGGAAGCTTTCTGTGAAGTTGAGCCCTCCTGGACCTGATGGCAAGTGTTACTGCAGACAGCCTGGGTAGTCACAGGAAGGAAAGAAATTCCTGCCCTTTCTTGTTTGGGGTTTTGACCAGAGGTGGCACCTCGTAAGATGTTTTAGGAGGTCCTTGAGGACCTGAGCAAACAGAGTCCCAGAGTTGTGTCCCTTCGTTGTCACCGCTTCGTTTTGTGTGTGCCCCACAAGTCGATGTCAGCTGAGGGCAGAGGGTCTGCCGTCCCCCTTCAGCAGAGAAACACCGCCCAGACACCAAACTCAGCCTTACTGAACCCTAGCTGTGTTGTATCTACTTGTCTTCCCCCCTCAAAACTGACCTGATTTACTTTTTGACTCTAAAGCAAATGCATCTTGAGTATTTTACCTTCATGGGTTCAAGACAGACCTTTCTGAGTTCATGCTGAGTAAGTGCAGACTTGGCTTGGCTGCTCAGCTGGTTGTCAGAGGGTGCCTCAAATGGAAGGATAAAGACCAGAAAGAGACTCATTTAGTTGATCTTAATTTTTACTGGGAAGTGCTACTTCTGTGCATTTAATTGAACCTTGAGATCTGCAAGTCACAGGTAAGAATTATGGTGTTACAAATGTGACTTGTGCTGTTTTCATGTCTTTGAGCTCATATGGACTAATATGCACGTGTTCTTTTATGTCTTCATCAAGTACTATCAGAAAGGGACGTGCTGAATTAATCTAAGGATAGTTATAAATCTTTATATATCCTTTAAAGGAAGGTTAAGTCTTGCTGGCTAATAATGATTCAACTGCAAAACAGAATTGGAGTGGATAAGTGCAGTTTCCTGGCATACACATTTTTTGCAGTCTGGGATTAAACCATATTTAAAATGCAAGTTCCCTCCCCTCAGGCAGCAGTAGCAGAGGGAGCTGTGACCTGCACTGGCTCTGCAGTGCCTGTGGGAGGGATGTGCATGGGCTGTGTTTGGGGAACTTGCCCAAGAGCCAAACCTTTGTTTCTTTAAAATGATGATTTATCTCTTAATTACAACCAACTCTTTCTTAGTAAATTCGTTTTGTTTTGAGTCACACAGGGAAGGAGTGAATGTTCTCTAAAGGATAAAACACTTAAATGACTACTTATGTTCTTTGTACTATTATTTTCCTTCCCAGTGCTTGTTATATCTACCAAAAGGAATGAGTTTCTTTTGGGAAAAATAAGCGAGAGCGCTTTTAAATTAGGGTTTACCTGACTTGCACGAGTGCACAGTAACCCAGATTTGGGGGGCAATGTGTTCTGGATGGTCCCCCAGAGCTGACAGGACATGAGTGTCTATAGACAGGCAATTGCATTCCTCCTGCCATTCAACACTTGAAGCAAAGGCTGCTTGTTACTCTGTTGCATCAGTAATTTGTTGTTCTTTAGTGTAAAACAGGATTCTGGAATAATATCTCTTCTTGTTAGAAACTGAGAATTTCATTTAAATCAGCAGGTAGGAGATCCAGACTTAAATCTTCAAGTTCCCTGGAGAAACCTCTTCCTGCAGAAACCACTGTTGCAGTGTCAGTTTTGACCAAGGATTAACTCCCTTTTCCACATAAGGCAAATATCTGCTGATCTCCTTCTGTGGAGGCTTGAACTTCAGTGGGTGGTGACTTCATGGGAGGAGGGAGAGGCTGTGGCTGTTACCTGGAGGTCTGTCAGCCCTTGTTTCACAACCAGAGCTGCAGTCTGTCCCAGAACTTCATTTCAATCCCAGCTGAACCCGTGTTTTGATACACACACGGGCCTTAAGCAACCACAAAACCTTCTTTGGTGCCTCTGAAATGCCTGAATATATTTAACTTCGGCTTCAAACTGTTTAGTTTTTTAGAATAAGCATATTCTGTTAATCCAAGTAAATTCTTTCTTGGCTCTAAGTGGCTGTGCAAACTGCAGTGTGAGTGAGCAAGCCTGTGTGCTTATTTGAGTTTGGAGGTTGTTAGAGAGAAAAGACCTGGGGGAGCTGTGACTGAACTCAGCCTCCCTGGGCAGTCTGGAAACAGGACTTGATAAATTGTGGTTGTTCTTGCCTTTGACACGTTCAAGATTTGAACATTGCATGGTTTAGTAGCTGGAGGACCGCTGAGCTTAAATAAAATCAGAAAAAACTTGCATTTTAGGACCAGCTGGTTCTGAACCACCACTGTTGTGCAATACATTTTGCAGTGTAACAAAGTGAACAAACCTGTGGAAGACCTCCCAACAGACACCGATGTGTGTAATTGATCTTCCAGAGCAGTCGCGGCAATTGCAGCCCATTCAAACGCCGCTTCGGGCGCTGTGGGAGCCGCGGCACTCCCGGGGTGCCTCCTGCCTCCCACATCCAAGGGCTGCTGAGCCTCCCAGCCCTCACTCCTGCCTGGCTCCACGTCCCTTTTCCTCCTTTCTTTGGAGGCAGGACCCTCTTAAAGCTCTCTTTCTTTGCTTGCCTTTTATTTTGGTTTTGGAGGTCCATCTCCACGTCTCATTGAGGTGCATCTTGCACATGGAAAGTGGTATTATGCCAGTTGTGTTTTCTACTTCCAAAAGTGACCATGACTTTCCCCAAGTGCAAAAAGATAGGAATAAACTGTCTTATGACTTGGAAGATACTGAGGTGATTTAACTACAGGAGGAAATTTGCTTTTCTGGCCTTTTCTTTTAGTTTTAAGGAATTGAGGGGTAAAAGGCCAGGTGTTGGACAGGGCTTGGAGCAACCTGGAATAGTGGAAGGTGTCCCTGCCCGTGGCAGTGAGAGGGACTGGATGAGCCTTAAGGTCCCTTCCCACCAAACCACTTCATGATTCTGTGAATCATCTGTCCAGAGCAAGGCCATGAAGCAGCAGGTTTCCTGGCAGATTGGCCAAACCAGTTTATCCCTTGTGATGTAAATTCAGAATCTTCCTTAACTGGGAAAGGCATCGGAGCTCTGTGTGTCTGAACACCTGTAGGCAGCAGAGCCCTTCCCTGCTGTCCCAGAGGGAGCTTGGCCAGGAGCACAGCAGAGTGCTGGCAGTTTGGAGAGTCTGGAGCTGCAGTGGTTGATGGACCAGCCTGGCTGTTTCCTCTGGAAGGGGTCCCTGCTCGAGTGCAGGGAGGGCAGGAGCCTGCTGTGGGAAATCTTGTGTCTGGCTTTGACCTGGAACTTGCTGTCTGAATAGGAGCCCGGAGAGAACCTGGTCCCTGGAGCTGCTGGTGTTTCCTTACCCAGCACCTCCAGGGCTCCTTATCAGGCACAGCCACACGTGGCTTTATCTCCCCAGACCTTTTGCCGGGCAGTGTTTACACAGCAGAGTGTCTGCTTGAACAGGGAGTGCTGTTGGTGTCTTGTCAGGGTTATGGATGATGCTCTAACAAGTATTTGGACTGCTCTCTAGAAAACAGCTGTGAGCCCAGAAAAGCTGTTGTGATCCTCGGTTAGCTCCTCAAATGTGGAATTTAGGGGCCAGTTCATAAAAAGGGCTCTCAGCTTAGGTCAGCTTTTCCCATATGGTTCCTTTATGCAGTTATCAGGGTTGTTTTGTTAAAAAAACACCTGAACTCAGTGCTTTTCCTGCACTGAATTTACTCAGTGTTTGACACTGTAAATGTACTGTGATCAAACATTGTCCCCTGCCGTGGTAATTGAAAGGCTTTGGAAGCAAGAGCTCTTTGTGGCAGAAATGTGTGAATCACTCCCTGAGACCCCCTCAGTTCCCATGGGTTCAGGATACAGTCCTGTGCTTGATGAGAGCTCTGATGCTGCTCAGGCCTTTGGGAAAGTGTTTGGATTGGGAGCTCTGCCTTTTCAACTTAAACCACTTACATATTTCTCCAAGCATTGAGCAGGCTGAGGGGGGGAAGCAAAGCAAATCGATTAGCTCTGCAAAGAAATACCCTTTCAGCAGGCGTTGAAGAGCTGCCTCAAACTCTGCAAAGCTGAGATGTCCTGCGGGGTGTCAGTGTGTGCTGCTCTGGGAGCAAGCAGCAGCTCCAGACTGCAGGGTGCTGCTTCCATGGCCTGTCTCTGGGTTGGTTTAGGATGTAATTTTGGATGGATTATGCCATGAGGGCTCTGAGATGTCAGAGCTGGTGGAAGGTAAGGAAGGGGAGCGTTTTGGGAGGAGCACAGGAGCAGTATCCTTTCTGCTGGCTCACCAGGGAATGCCAGGGCAGACTGTTTTAGAGCAAAACCACCTTAAGTGCCACAGTAAAAAAGGCATTTTTTGACTGTGCCACAATTTTAGCAAGTGCTGGTGTTGGGCAGTTGGAAATATGAGCTTTGCCGGTGGAGATCTCTGAACAAGGAGCCTCCCAGTGCCCTTCTGTTCCTCGATGAAGGGAGGGAAGGGAGATGTGCATCTTACCCACAGGACCTCCTTGACAGGTTTTTTTTCAAGGCAATTTAGGAATTAATGGATTAAAGCTTGAGCCATAATTACATTTTGTAAGGTGTGCAAGCAAAGAAAGGGATGTCTCGTTCCAGGCCCTGCTAACAGCAGACAGACTTCTGTGTCCTGCCTGTTCCAGGCTGTGCAGCAGAGGGCTGGAGAAGGGCATTTCCAGGAGTATGGAAGGATGGGACAAGGGGAATGGCTTCCCACTGCCAGAGGGCAGGGATGGGTGGGATATTGGGAAGGAATCCTTCCCTGGGAGGCACAGGTTGGGCAGAGAAGCTGTGGCTGCTCCATCCCTGGAAGTGTCCAAGGCTGGGTTGGACGGGGCTTGGAGCACCCTGGGCTGGTGGGAGGTGTCCCTGCCCACCCCTGGATGAGCTTTGAGGTCCCTTCCATCCCAAATCATTCCTTGATTCTGTGATTTGCTGGGTCTTTGCAGGGAGCTGAGGTCCCTGTCAGGGATCCCTTGTAATGATCAGCATTTATTTCTCAAAGCATTAATAGATTATTTGTAACAAGTACTTTGTATTCCAAGCAAGCTGCTTGATGAGAAAGCATCGAGTAGTGTTTTGTTAAAGAGATTTTTCAAAGGTCTGTGCCAGAAGAAGTGTGGTGAAAATGAGGTTGACTCACACAGTGAGGAGCTGATCACTGTGACTGTGTGTGTTGTCCTAAAGTAGCTCAGTGGGGGAAAAAGTCTCCTGGGAATCTATCTTGAAATTCCAAAGGAGCCTTCAGATCACGTTTGCTTCTTGATTCTTCCTTCCTTCCAAACTTTAATTATTTGTAGGTGTGTCCAGTGTTGCAGTGCCTGTCAGAGCCCAGCAGGGAGGACCTGTCATGCTGGGGGTGTGGAATGCTCTGGGAGCAGCTTCTGTCCCTTCCCAGCACCCGGGCAGGACTGACATAAAGCAAGTTGTGACCCCAGCAGGGAAGAGGCATCAGGAGGTGTTTGGGGAGGATGAGTAAAACCTTGGAGACTTTGATTAGCAGCCACTTCCCCCTGGCTGGTTGTTGCCTTCCTTCCAGGAAGGCAGGAATAGGGCAGGGCAGGCAGGTTGTGAGGACCTGGATGGAGAAATGGGGACTGTGAGGAGCAAATCATTCCCTTCTTTCTCCATGGTGCCATTTCAAAGGGAAACTTCTGCTGCTTGGGCTCAGCCTTCCTGGTTGTTTCATAACTCCTGACCAGCATTACCCTGCATTTCATGTCTCTTCGGTTACCTGTGGATATAATTCCCCTCCCTGGCACATCTGGTCACCTTTCCAGCTTGGAACCACCACAGGTCCACTGGGTTTCACCAACTGAGGCCCTGTCACCTCCAGGTGCCATCCCTCCAGGGCTCTCCACAGGTCACACCCAGCTGTGGTAGCTCCTTGGCCCTTCTTGGTAGCTGTTCCTTGTCTGTCATGCACATACAATTGAGGACTATGGAGGAACTGAAATAAAAGGAAGATTAGAGACATAGTACAGAAGACCTCTGGTGGGTAAATGGTGTCCTGGCTTATGGATGAGTAATTGCAGCCTTTGGAACTTGGGGTTTTATCCAAACTAAAAAAAGAATTAAGAAGGCCTGAAGTGTTGTAAGAAGTGACATTTTCTTTGTATTTGGATTTCAAGCTTGCTGTGGTCTTTTGACCTGTGTTGTTTTGAGGGCAGGAAAGGAGGATATTGATACATAATCTTTTATTCAGAAAAACTCTCTTTTTATTTTTGAAAGAATTAATACTGTTATCTCACCTAAGGCCCTACTGGTTTTTATTCTTTACATGAATTATGAGAAAAAGAACCTCTCTTAGTGCAGGATGAAATTTCTCTGTACCCTTTGCTTTTGACCACCAGGGTCCCAGCAATACCTCTCCTGCCT
>VXAU01001881.1:0-13883 GCA_013399695.1 Formicarius rufipectus | reverse complement strand
GCCTTTGCCCCCTGCTATTTCAAGATCTACTTTCTGTTCAAGCTGCAGTTTTTGATTTAGCTCATGAACTGTTGTTTCTGCCTTTAATTTTTGCAGTGTGAGAAATGATCTTTAGCAAATAGGCAAAGACAAGCAGCTTAGTCAAAGTGCTTCAAGAGCAGATTTAATGCCTCTTCTGAGTGGGCAGATGAAGGAAGCCAAGACACCAACCTGCCATTAGGGGCTGAGTCAGGGCCGTGACAGATGTTGGCAAAACTTTTGTGATACTTTGGACTCTTGTAATTCATTTTATTCTCCACTCATAAAAGCAGAGGTAGAACAGAAGATGGAATGAGACGTTTTCAAAAGGCTCTTGTGGAGGACAGTTCCCACCTGTGTGTGTGGGATGTTGGGGATGGCTGTTGGGTATTGTTGTGTCCACACCTTCATATCCAGCTGGGAATTATGTGGCTTAATGTAGGGAAGTATATGACAGAGCAGACAGAGGGACTGGTGGGGCTCAGCCTGGAGAAAAGGAGGCTCAGGGGGGACCTTCTGGCTCTGCAAGTCCCTGCCAGGAGGGGGGAGATGGTGAGGGGGTGGTCGAGCTCTGCTCCAGGGAACAGAGACAGGAGGAGAGGGAACAGCCTCGGGCTGGGACAGGGCAGGGGCAGGTGGGATATTGGGGACATTCCTTCATGGAAAGGATGGTCAGGCATTGGCACAGGCTGCCCAGGGCAGTGGTGGTGTCCCCGCCCCTGGAAAGGTTCAAAAAACACGTGGATGTGGCACCTGGGGCTGCAGGTCAGTGTGAACGTGGTGGTGCTGAGCTGATGTTGGACTTGGTCATCTCAGGGAGCTTTTCCAGCTTTAACAATTCTGTGCCACATGGCAATAGAAACCAGAAGATGCCTCCCTGAAGGCAAGCATTCCTCCTCCTCCATGGACATGTTCTAAAAGGTTCTCTGAAGGAGCAGCCTTGCCCCATGCAGGCTGCCTGCCCAGGGCTCTCATCCCTCTGTGGTTTCCAGCTCGGCCACAGGCTGCCAGCTCAGCCCAGCTGGTGGGCAGTGATAGGAGCTCTGTGTTCCTGTTCCTCAGCACGCTCAGGAGGGCGTAAAAATAGTTGGGAAAGGAAGCTAAAATCCATCAGTAAGAGCAGAAAAAGGAGAGAGGAGAAGAACAACAACAGGCAGCCAGTATTTGAACTAAAGCCTGGCAGAGGGGTGGGAAATCGCTGGTGAGTGTGTGAGAATGGGGGGCAAGAGAAGGGGGTGTGGGGGACAGTGATATTGGGGGGTCAGAAAGGTCAACAGGAATGGGGAACTTCTCATCAGAAACCACACTTGCTTAATATCAGGTTGTGACATGGGGTGGCATAACCAGGGTGGACACGGCACATTTCGGCAAAGGGAGGGGAAAGTACACCTTGAGAATAGTCAGTGCCCGGGGAAAAGGCTTCAGGTGGTTGTGTTTGTTTGCAGCTTTGTGAGGATGACTTGCAGCTAGAGAAAATCTGGGTTTGTATCTTTTCCCAGAGCTCTCTTTCCCTTGTGCCATTTCACCTTCTGCTTATCAAACCATCCCTCTCTGCTCTGGGTAGATAAGAGCCTTTGGGTGAAGGAACTCAAGAGGCAACTGCCCAGTCCCCTCATTAAACAAACATGTTTATTACACCTTCTCCAGAGTGCTTTTCCCAGCTCTTTGCCAGTGTTTCACCTCGATAAATGTCAAGAAAAACATTGTCACAGGCTCATTTAATTTAGATTTTGGAGTTCCTGTAGCCCAACACTTCTCAGGGGAGGGCTGACTTTGATGTTGGGTGGGATTGGTTAAGGTATTGGACTTCCAAGATTTGGAATATCTCCAGGGACAGAAGTTCTACAACTTGAAAACCACTATGTGGAGTTTCCCCCTACAACCCTTACTTGTATTTCACTATTGAAGTGTGATGTAAATGTAACTGCTCTCCTTCTCCATGGCATCTTCCATGAAAAAAACAGTGGAGGTGAGACCTGTGTGCTGGGTGAAATGTTCAAGTTCCCAAATTAGGCAACAGAGTAGGATTTTAAGTTGAAATGCTCCTGGAGCCCTGTGGCAGAGTCACTTCTGATGTGTGAAATTCAGGCAGGGATGGGAAGTCCTTGAGCTGAAGTGATCTGAAATCAGAGAGGGGATTGACCTCCTCTGTCCTGCTCAGGTGAGATTCCACCTCCAGCCCTGAGGGCCCAGTACAGGGAGGACATGGAACTACTGGAGGAGGCCACAGAGATGCTGCAGGGCTGGAGCCCCTCTGTTCTGGAGCCAGGCTGGGAGAGCTGGGGGGGCTCATCTGGAGAGGAGAAGGCTCCAGGGACACCTGAGAGCCCCTTCCAGTGCCTGAAGGGGCTCCAGGAGAGCTGGAGAGGGACTGGGGACAAGGGATGGAGGGACAGGGCACAGGGAATGGCTTCCCAGTGCCAGAGGGCAGGGAGAGATGGGATACTGGGAAAGAATTGCTGGCTGTGAGGGTGGGCAGGCCCTGGCACCGGTTGGGCAGAGAAGCTGTGGCTGCCCCTGGATCCCTGGAAGTGCCCAAGGCCAGGCTGGACGGGGCTTGGAGCACCCTGGGCTGGTGGGAGGGGTGCCTGCCCATGGCAGGGGGGGAGACAGTTTGGACTTTGAGGTCCCTTCCCACCGAAACCATTCTATGATAAACCAAACCAGCTCTGAGAATGTTACAGGCCAATAAAGGTGGTGCAAAGTCAATTCTTTACTAGACAAGTTTGACTTTGCAGGATTCACTGGAAGGGTCCTGTTCCCTTTTCCACCTCCTACCTTTGCTTTCCTGATGGTGTGACTGTTCCCTGTGGCTCCACCAGCTCCTGAGGGGCAGCACCTTTGGCTTGGCCCTGTGAATTCAGGTACCCCCTGGAGCCGGGACTGCTCCTACCGTCAGGACCTGCTGTTTGCAGAGGCCCCTGGAGCTCCCAGCCGTGGTCCTGTTTGCAGGCAGCTTTTTCTCCTGGTTTTGGTACGAGCTGTTGGCTGGGGAGGTGCCAGCAGTGGAGGTGCCTCTCCGAGGGCACAGCCCTGCAGCAGGAATGCTGGGGGGTGGCCGGGGGTGGCCAGGCACTGCCAGGGACCCGTTGGGATCGCTGGTGCTGACATTGGAACAGTCCGTCCTGCTTGTAAACATCTCAACAAAACTCTGGAGGTGCAGTGGCTTCTTTTAAACCTGCTGAAAATCAATAAAAAGCTTGTTGCAGATTTTGTGAAGGTGTTGGGTTTGGGTTTTTTTCTTCCCTTCTCTTGGACCTAAACGACACAGAATTGGTCCAGCTCCTGCTACTCCAAATGTGTGTCTTGCCTTTTAGAAAAGCAAATACAGGGCCAGAAAACTGTCTCTGAGGATTCATTCTAGATTTGCATAGTTTGACTTCAGAGTTCTTTTTTGTGTGTGTGTGTGTGTTTCATAAACTTGCTCCACGTTCCCCTCAAAGGTGACTTTGTACCACCAGGCAGCTGTGAAGTGGAACGTGTTGCACGATCAAGTTGGTGCCTCAGAGTGAAACTGTGTCCGTTCCCCTTTGGGTGCTGGGCTTGGTTATTGACCCACAAAAGTTACTGGAATTGGTGTTTGGCTTGTTGGTTGAGAGAGGCTTTTAAAAACAAACACAAACAAAGTTGAGCTCTGTGGCAGGTAACCAAATGTTGCTTTTAGAAACACATGCTGTGTTAAATGCTGGGGTGAAGTGTAGCTGAGGTTTGGGACAGTTGGCATCGACACAGGGCCTTTCTGTTCAAGCCCAGCATCTTCAGCCCACTGTTTGTGTAGGACCTGGCGGAATGCAGAGCCAGGAGATTCCCTCCAGTGGGAACACTGGGAAGTGGTACCATTTCTTTTCGTGCATCCAAGTTTGTACTTAGAATCATGGAATATCCTGAGTTGGAAGGGACCTAAAGGGGTCATCAGTCCAACTCCCAACAATCCCCCCCCGTCCCTCAGAGTGCTGTCCAAACCCTCCTGCAGCTCTCCAGCCTTGGTGCTGTGCCCACTGCCCTGGGGAGCCTGGTCAGTGCCCACCACCCTCTGGGGGAAGGGCCTTGCCCTGAGATTCCACCTGCCCCTGCCCTGTCACAGCTCCAGCCCTTCCCTGGGTGCTGTCCGTGCTCCCAGGGATCAGAGATGCAGCTGCAGCCCCACTGAGCTCTGCCCTCAGTGTCCTCTTCTCCAGCTGGACAAGCCCAGTGCCCTCAGCTGCTCCTCTTGTGGCCCCTCCAGACCCTCCACCATCTCTGTGTCACCCCTTAGGACACTCTCCAGCAGCTCTAGGTCTTTTAGCCCCAGTGTTGCAGCTGAGGCCACCCCAGAGCAGAGCAGGACATTCCCCTCCCTCACCCAGTCACTGGTGCTGGACCTGAGGAATAACTACTTTAAATGCACAATTTTTAATGCCCAATTTTGTAAAATATTCCTTTCTAGTGTGTCAGTCCTGAAATTATGTCTCCTTTTTTGTGTATTCCTTAGTTTCCCGTCACAGGCCATAAACTAAAGGATGCGACGGATACAAAATAGAAATTTATTTTATTTAATGGACCAGAATGTGAAAATTATCAGCAGTTGTGGCACATCAAAGTAGAGGCAAACTATTTCCAGCAGCAGGATTATATGGTGGAGGAGCTGGAGTTTCCAGACACATGCACATGGAATGTGCTGTTTGGGAAAGTGTCCAGGTCACTGTGAAGAACAGATCTCCTGGATGCAAAGGAGGGGTGTCCCATCTGTTTGGCTGCTTTGGGAATGGTTGACTTTAGTCTGGGACTGTAATTGCAGGGTTTGGGTGTTTTAGTGTGGAACTTTGTGTTCCAGAGCCAGAGGAGACATCTGGGAATACCTGCTGGAGGGCTGTAGGAATGAAGCACATCAGATACTTTCCCCACATCATTGTTTTGACAAATATGTTTTTGTGACAATACTTCTATTTATTTTTGAGGCAATGACCGTCTGTGCATCACTTGGGAAGTCCACAAGGTAGGGCTTGGCAGGAAGGATCTCAAGGGTTTCGCTGTTCCCCTTGGGTTTCACACCCTTGGCCCAAAGTCTGTTGGGACAACCCCTGTTTGGGATCCTCCTCTCTTCTCCGGGGGGGAAAATGTGTGTTCCAGTGTGAGGTTAAAAACCACTCCTCAAGATCAATACAAATGCACTGGGATGTTCTATGGAAGTGCTCTCCTGTAGCTTTTGTTTCTGAAGAATTCAGGTTTTGTCTGTGTTAGTTAAAATTCTGAGTGGCTTTGTAGCCACGATGTTGGAGCTGCTCCTTCCCAGAGCTGAGGCCTCATCCAGCACACGTGTCTTGGAATCCAGTCATGGAATTCCCTCTCTGGGCATGTTAAGATGTAGTTACAACTTACACAGCAGTTAAACTTTGTCCTTTAATTTAGCCAAACCCAACAGTGGAGTCTCCTGTCTAAGCTGCTGTTTTAGAAGTGTTTTTGTCAAATGAAGGTTCCTGTTTTAAAGTGTTGTCTTTTCATTTGCAGCTGCCAATGTGAAATATCAGCAGAGAATAGTTGGAACTTTCTGGGACGAGAGAGGACTGGTTTATTCTCTGATTCTTTGGTAAGAATTGCATTGTTTTGGGAAGATCAGCTGCCAGTTGAAGGTGGATTCTATGGTTATCATTGATTACTCTCTTAGTTAAATGAAGTGCTTCCAAGACCTTAGACAAAAATCAATGTTCTACTGAGTTGGAGTTTGTAACCTTTAGTTATTTCAGACTGAGTTGTGCACAGTCTTCAGCCAGAATCCTTTGTCCAGCTCCTGGATAATGTGCAATATCCATGTTGTCAGCTGCCTCCCCAGTCAATGTGCCTCAGTTATTTCTGTGTGTGGTGCCAGGAAGGAGGAGAAACCCAGGCACTGAAATGAGGGGAGCCAAGTGCTTATCCTTATCTCAGAAATTTCCTTCCCCCTGCCAAAGGGCAAGAAGTGGTTGCAGTTTGCAACAGAAGCATCTTTTGCTCAAGGTAGATCCCATTCTGGAAAGTTTAATTCTCAGATTTTCTAATGCTCCCTTGCCAAAACCTTCAGATTTCCCTATGAGGCTTAGAGGGCAACTGTGCCACAGACTGTAAATAGCTGAGGGGGCAACTCAATTTGATTTTAATACTAAAATAGATGGAATTCAGAGTCTGGATGGGGAACAAAGTGAAACTCTTGGGTACTTCCTTTTTCCCCTTGCTATAGGTCCAGCTACATCTAAATGTATGTGAATTTAAATGATCCTTTATTTATATAATCTTTTTTGTTTAGAATCACTGGCAAACAGATGGTTATTGCTAGTCTTAATTATGTACACAGTTTAGACCAGAAGGCACATCTGACACAAAAAGGTAATTAAGATGTTCCCATGGAGGCTGATCAGAGTCTGAGGATACAGCCTCTGCTCATCATCTGTCCTTTCAGGCAGAACGTGAGGGTGGAGAATTACCAAGCCCAGCCTCTTTTTTTTGGTGTGATTTAATACACCTGAAACTGCAGCTGAACTGGCAGCACAGTCACTTGGCAACATCAACGTTTTTGGCCTCAGTGCTGACCAAAACCAAGACTATTTCTCCCAGTAAAACCAAGTTTCCCTGCACTGTGTATGAATTGCAGAATTCAGAATACTCCTGAATTCGAGGGAGCTTCCCTGATGCTCTGTTTGTGGTCAGTTGTTACCTGAGCTGCATTCCAACATTTCCATTCTAATGCTGGGAATTGGGATTTACTGCCAGGGAAGAGCTGGCTCTTTGCCAGCTGCAGTTAAACAAAATGAGAGTTCTGGTTCCATTCTGCAGTTATTCCAATAGCAGGGGATGGCTCAGCTCGGGAATGGGTTTCTGCAGCCAGCTGGGGCTGGCCTGGCTTTGTGCCAGGCTGTCCCTCGGAGCAGCACGGTGGGGTAATTACCAGGGTTTTAATTAAGGAGTGCCTTGGGGCAGGTGATAGGAGGAACATTCCTGTTCTCACTTCTAAGGCTTCCAGAGTCAGGAATCCCCTTCCGAGGCATCCCACGGACACTGAGCCTTCCTCTGTTCCCAAGGGTGGCCTGGAGGAGTCTGCTAACCTGGAGATGGGCTGGAAAACTTTGGGATAGCAGGAAATGGAGATTCCCTGTGATGTCAGAGCTGCTGGGGCTGTCACTGAGCACCGTGTGGTCCCTCCCTCTCCCTGGTGCTCAGCCCAGTCACCAGGAGATCGCTTAGTGGGATCGGCTGTTGACACGATGGCAAAGGCATTATTTCTGTCGGGGCAATCTGTCCATCAGCTCAGTGAATTCACTGGAACAATTCAGTCTTTCTTGCTCTTTTTGCCAGCAGTTTTCACAACTGCTTTGTGTGGTTGCTGTGAAGTCGCTGGAGTGTTTCACTAAAACCCAGCCCCTGCAAAGTGTTTGCTTTAGAACCAGCCCTCCTGCACCATTTCTCTTGGCAGCATCCCCCTTTGGAGCTGAGAATCCTGATTAAAACTGAAACAGGCATCTTTTTTTTTCCACACAGCTTTCCCGAAATTCACCTTAAAAAGGAAAAGAGAAAGCCACACTATTATGACAGAAGCTGTTTTGCAGCTCAGTGCAGGAGTTAGACTGAAACTTGGGGCAGTGATTTGGAGTCTCTGCTCGTGGTTTATGCTGGGTTTTAGGAGCTCAGCAGTAAGGTATTTTAAAATACTTAATTGTTGAAGCTAATACTGATTTTATTACTGTGTAGGTGGTTATATAAAAACTTTAAATGTATCTAATAAATCTGAAGTGTAAAAGAACAATTTTTGTCCAGCACAGTTCCTAAGAGATTGAAACTTCTCCTCAATGGTAGCACTCTTCAGATGTGTAAGAAAGCTCATCTTTTTAATTAAGTGGGTGTTTCTTTGCTAATTGGTGAGAAGTTGAGAGAAGTTTTTCAATAGCAAGGTATTTTTTTGTATCATAGAACCATGGAATGGTTTGGGTGGGAAGGGACCTCACAGCCCAAACTGTCCCACCCCCTGCCATGGGCAGGGACACCTCCCACCAGCCCAGGGTGCTCCAAACCCCATCCAACCTGGCCTTGGACACTTCCAGGGATCCAGGGGCAGCCACAGCTTCTCTGCCCAACCTGTGCCAAGGCCTGCCCACCCCACCCTCACAGCCAGGAATCCCTTCCCAGTGTCCCATCTCTCCCTGCCCTCTGGCACTGGGAAGCCATTCCCTGTGTCCTGTCCCTCCATCCCTTGTCCCCAGTCCCTCTCCAGCTCTCCTGGAGCCCCTTCAGGCTCTGGAAGGGGCTCTCAGGTGTCCCTGGACCCTTCTCCTCTCCAGGTGAGCCCCCCCAGCTCTCCCAGCCTGGCTCCAGAGCAGAGGGGCTCCAGCCCTGCAGCATCTCCGGGGCCTCCTCTGGACTCTCTGCAGCAGCTCCACGTCCTCCCTGTGCTGTTCCCAGGGCTGGGGCAGCTCTGCAGGGGGGTCTCACCTGAGGGGGCAGAGGGGCAGGATCCCCCCCTGTCCTGCTGCCCACGCTGTGGGACCAGCCCAGGGCACAGGGGGGTTCTGGGGGCTGGGGCATGGCCAGCCTCTCCCCCAGCAGCACCCCCAAGTCCTTCTCCCCAGGGCTGAGAATGGATCTTTTTATTATATTTGAAGGCTTTAAATTTGCTGTTTGACACTTTGCCCAAGGTGTGTGTAAATTGTAGTGATGAATTTGATCTGGAAATGTTTGATCTTAAGGACTTGACTTGTTGTGGAAGAGCCGGCCAGAGGCTGGTGGAAGGTGGCGGGTTGCAGGAGCAGCCTGCAGAACTCCTCCAGATGTTCACCAAAGAGCTCACCGTGTGAGAGGTCACCAAAACAGGCCCTCACTCTACATCATCCTCTGCCTGGTTGCAGGTCTGAGCACTGCACGTGTAACCTTGTTGTGATTTTAAGGCTGGAGAAGGAAATTTGTGGAAACCTGAGAGGTTTTTGAACCCATTAACTCTTGAATCATTGGTCTGCAGTAGATCAGGACGTGCTGCAGAGTGAATCCAGGCTGGGCCTTCCCTCGGGAGTGAGCTGTGTGTGCTACAGGGTGACTGCACAACCAGGCTGGAGCTCAGCCATCAGCCCAAGTTCAGTTGAGCAGGAGGCTCGTTTTTAAGTCTTGGAGATGCAGGAGAGTGGGAATCGAGTGATCTGAAACCTCCCCAGGAGAACCAAGGGGTGGGAATGGCAACCATGTGGATTTGGGGGCACTGCTCAACCCCAGCTGGTTTGGGATCTGCAGGTCAGGACCAGGCATGGGTTTGGGAGAGGAATGCTGAGCAGAGAATACCAAGTCATGCTGGAGTCACCACAAGCTCTGCTTTTCAGCACAAGGTTTGGCATTTCATGGTTTCTGATAAGTTCAGGATCAAACCTGAGGAATTTCTGGTCTTCTGAGCGTCTGTCATTGTGCTCCTTTGATATTCTCATCAGTCCCAGCATGGGTTCCACAGGAGCCTTCTTTCTCCCCTGCTTCTTTGGAACAAAGATGTCCAATAATCCTGCATTTTTGAAGCCGAAATGCTCATTAGTTCTGCCTCACACCAGTGTTGGCAATACTGCTGTTCTCATCCTGCTGTTGTAGGCAGCATTTCTGCATTCCCTTAGTTTCTGATAACTTAAAGGAATGTTCCTCCTCTCCATTGCTTCAGGCTTGGAAATTTCTGTGTTCTTTTGTGTTACTTTAACTCTTTCCATAGTCAATAGATCCAGTCTCCCATCAACTCTCCTAACTTTTATTTTCTTATTTGTGTGAAGGGAGAATTTTTAAATCTACTTTTCAGTGAATTAGTGGCAGTTTCAGCTTGAATTCTGCTCCTAATTTCCTCCTTTTATTTTTATTTACAGACACACATCTCTACACATCCTTTATATGCATCTGCTGCTCCTTTTCCCTCTGTCCATATTCCATACAATGTGCAGGATGTGTTTAGGGCTCCCTTCAGAGCTGCTGTGCTGGGAGCTCCTGGCTTGAAGTGGTTTTTCCCTCTGCCAACCTCAACACTGATAATTTGAAATATATTTATAAGTGACATGAGCTCAGAACTGACTGGACTGGAGATATTGTGGTTTCTGTGCCCTGAAACACCTGGATGAATCCTGGTTTAGAAAAGAAGGGTTAAAAAGGGTTGAGGGCAAGATAAACCTCAGACTGTAACTGCTGTGTTCACTTCAGTCATTAAGTTGCTAATTGGGTGATTTGCATGAACCTCAGGCCTGTGTTAATAATTCCAGACAATTTGCAGCTGCTCAGAGCTGGGGGTTGCAGTGACCTGGGGCTCTGGGAGGGGTCAGTGCAGGGCTATGATCTGTTGGTACAACCATGGGTGGCAGAAAGGAGTCAGAACTGTGAGATGAGGGTTTTAATCGGAATTAGAATTCCAGTTCACAGCTGAAAGGAGATTGTTCCAGGAGGCTCCAACAGACCGTGTTTCACCCCAGATCAGGCTCAATGAGCCCCTTGGATTGATAACCCACACATTTGTTACTCACCATCTGCAAATGACTTGGGAGAAAATTCCAGGGGACCCAGGAAAATGAATGGGTTTTAATTTACATTCTGTAAACACTGGGCTAATTGCTGCCTTCAGACAGGTGTTCTCCCAGCAGCACCTCCAAAGGTGATTTCTCAGGATGAGCAGCAGGAGCCAGACACAATTTGAAACAATTCTGGCTCTCAGGAGAGTGAGCTTGTATGAATTTCATCTTCTCATAAATACTGCTTGTTCCCAGTTTTCCAACAGCTACATTCCCGGTCTTTAAAAGTTAATTTGTATTTATTTGCCAAAAGCAAATGGGTTTACCTTCATCTTTTCTGATTTTCCAGATTTCCGTAAGACAAGAGCCTCAAAGTGTTGGGAGTAAAGACGAGGATTTCTCCTCCGCCCCAGGGCCTGTCATGGTAAGCAGAAGGGGTTTGCAGGGTGTGGCACAGAGCACAAAGGAGGGTTTAAAATCTGCAACACTTCAGGGAATTAATGTTTACCTGTGGGGTTGTTGAGTGTTAAGCACCGTGCTCATTCAGTCTGATGATTTTTCCCTAAATCTACTGTCAATATCACTGGATGTTTAATGACTTTATTAATCAGGCTGCAGAAGGAAACCTGCTCCCGGCATCACATTGGGTTGTCTGAGTGCCTGGTTGTGGCAGTTCAGTAACCTTGGGAAGTTGCTGAGCCCTGAATTCCCTGGACTCCTCATCCCAGGGTAACAAACACTCTGTTCCTCAGGATGAAGAGACCCAGCACAGCCTTGAGTGCATCCAGGCCAACCAGATTTTCCCCAGGAAGCAGCTGATCCGAGAGGATGAGGACCTGCAGGTAATGACCATGCTGCTCCTCGCCAGGCAGGATCACAAGATCTCCACTTGGCCTCTGGATTCCCTGACCTCCCCCGGGGCACTGGAATTCCCAATTAGCACAGCAATAGCAGAAACTCATTGTCTTCCTCAGTGCTCATGCAGTGCTGGTAGAACTGAGCACTTGGGTGTTACAGTACAAGAGGTTCTTTCGAGTGTCTGAAACTGTTGCTGTTATTTGTACTCGTTTCAAGTGCCACGTTTTGCTCCCTGGTTTAGAACTCTGGTTTTTTTAAAGCAACAACACTGAGCTAATTAAAACCTGCCACTGCATCTGGTTACTGTGAAGCCAAAAGCCTTATGCTACACAAAAATGGATGAGTTTTGATGCTTCATTTTCCACAGTTCCTTTTGAAATGAGTTTAGTTCTTATGATTTGCTATAGAATCCTGGAATTTTTTGGGCTGAAAGGGACCTTAATGCTCATTTTGTTCCACCCCTGCCATGGGCAGGGACACCTCCCACCAGCCCAGGGTGCTCCAAGCCCCGTCCAACTTGGCCTGGGACACTTCCAGGGATGGGGCAGCTGCAGCTTCTCTGCCCAACCTGTGCCAGGGCTGCCCACCCTCACAGGGAACAATTTCTTCCCAATATCCCATCTCTCCCTGCCCTCTGGCACTGGGAAGCCATTCCCTGTGTCCTGTCCCTCCATCCCTTGTCCCTGGTCCCTCTCCAGCTCTCCTGGAGCCCCTTCAAGCACTGGAAGGGGCTCTCAGGTGTCCCTGGAGTCTTCTCCTCTCCAGGTGAGCCCCCTCAGCTCTCCCAGCCTGTCTATCCATGTAGACACTCTTACATCAGCAGAGGAGGTGACTTGTTCAATTGTAATATAAAATATTTTAATTGATTTCAGCTAAGTTGGTGTAAACCCAGATTATTTTCAAGCTGAGCATTTACACTTCTCACCCAACTTGGCTAAACAGGGCTCAAGTCCTCCTTTTGCATGTTTCTTAGTTTTACAAAACAGCAGCATGTTGTGTGTTTTCATGTTTGCAGGGAGAAATCTGAAACAAAAAGTGAGATGTGTGCAGCTGAATTCAGCTGTGTGGCACTGAGGGCTCCAGTCTAGGCTGGGTACCTGAGCTTGCTTGGTGAATATTGGGCAAATAGCAAAGAAGATTATTCATCTTGGGTGTTTTGCCTACTTTAGGATGGATATAATAACATAATGGAAGTGCCACTCTCCATTCAGTAAAAGGTGAGGGCATAATTCAGAGGGTTTCCCTCCCCAAGCACTTCCCACTGAGCAGAGGTACAGAAGATGAGGGATCACCTCAGAAAAAGGCTACAATTAACCTCTGAGCCAGCCTTAGCTGGACTCCCTCCTCAGCAGGACTACATGGCCCAATTCTCAGCAGGATTTCTAGGGTGTTCTTGGCTCCAGGATTTTTTGGGGACTGGTTCCTGAGAGCTCTTTTCTTGTCTTGTGCAGGTGCCGTTCCTTGAACTCCACGGGGAGAGCACAGAGTACGTGGGCAGGGCCGAGGATGCCATCATTGCTCTGTCCAATTACAGGCTGCACATCAAGTTCAAGGAATCTGTGGTCAATGTAAGTGGTGCCCTCACCCTGTGCCAGGGCAGGTCCTCAGCTCAGTCCTAACAGCAGCATTTGGGGCAGGAGTGTGGTCATCCTGCCTTGTGAGGGTCGTGCTCATGAAAAACATCTCTGTTCTGTTCAAATCCTGTTGCTCGGGGAGAGCAGATGCATTCACAGGCACCAAATCCCATTGCTCAGGGAGAAATCCCATTGCACAGGGAGAGCAGGTAACAGCCATAGGAACCAAAACCAAATCCCATTGCTCAGGGAGAGCAGGTACATTAACAGGCACCAAAACCAAATCCCATTGCTCAGGGAAAGCAGATGCTACTTTGGGCCTCAAAAGGTGACTCAGGACCTCTGAAAATCAGTTTTGTGAGATCACTCAAGTTGATGTTCACTTTAGAGCTGTGTCAGCCGTGGGTTCACCCCAAGCTCTGTATGTGCTCAGGGCAGAAATAAAAGGGCTTTTGGAGCATCTGAGCTTGATTTGTGCCTTGCTTGGAGCTTAAAAAGGTGGAAGTGGATCCAGCTACCCAAGTGCTGTGCTGACCCTTGGGTGGTGTGGGCACAGCCGTTGACATAAGAGATCTGGAGCTGCTCCCCTCCTTCAGCTGCATTGCTTTAAAGAGCTTTATTCCAAGGGTCCATTCTTTAAAGGTGGCACTTACCCACCTCCCCGTGGGCACAGGCATGAATTGAATGGGATGTTCCTGTGCAGTGCCCTAATACTGACACAGACCAGTTGTAGCATCAGTTTTATATGGACTATTTAGAGTGTGATAGCTCATGATACATGGCCCAGATTTATCTTTCTGGATATTGATAAGAAAACCAGTAAAATAAGATCCAAAGACTCAAAGCATTTATTTTCTTTTTCTCCTGGTAATGTTTTTGTTGTTGTTTTTCGTTTTTGTTTTGTTTGTTTTGTTTGTTTTCCTGGTTTTTTCCCTGTTTCTTTTTCCCTGTTTTTTTTTCCCTGTTTTTTTTC
>VXAU01001880.1:10000-44359 GCA_013399695.1 Formicarius rufipectus | reverse complement strand
AAGTTTTTGTCTTTCAGCATTTAGACAGAAAAGGGGAAGATGTGAGGATTTGAAAATATCTTGGCTTCAAGAAAGCTGACTGAAAAGTCAAAGAAGCCTTGGGAAAGCGTACTGGGAGGATCCCAGAACTGATAAAACTCAACCAAGTCTGCTGACATCTGCTTAGAGCTGACAAGATTTGTGGGCTTCTGTGTATTCCTCCTAGGACAAATGAACTTTCATGTATAAAGTGCCTTTATTTCTTCTGACCTTGAATTCCTGAGTACCCTCCACAACAATCATAGTTTAATCTCCTAGTTGTAATAGCTCCTCCCATATTTAGCATAAAACCAGCCCCTGAGATGAATATTTACTGTTGAACCTTTCATAGTAACATCTTTATTTGCTCCTTAGGTAGTTACAGCAAAGGATTTAACAGAGCTTAGAAAATTAGCTTGATATGAATGTAACCTCGCAAATAATTGCAGATTTAGCTGAAAGTGTAGGCAGCTTGCACCATTTAATTTTTTAGAATAGAGCAGTAAAAATTTTTTTTTTGTTGTTAGCACATGGTCACAGTTGTGAAGATATTGAAGGTATGTGTTGTATGAATCTGTCTGACCATTCATGGTCCATTCACTCTCAGCTGAAAGAATTAAAAAACAGCATACATAAGATAAAAGTAGAGAGTGGATTGACTGACTGGCTGACACAATTAGGCATAACAGGATGGTTGAAAGATTTGTTGTTACAAGGATTAACGGTGTTAAGTACCATTCCAATAATTGTATTAATAGGATGTTGTGTGTTTAGTTGTATAACGAAAGCAATAAAGAAGACTATAGTCAGTGTCTGGACTACTCAAAAACAAAAAAGGGGATTTGTGGGATATTTACAGGAACAAGGGCACATTGTAAGTCTGAGCAATCCAGATATTCTGAGTTTTGGAGACAATACAGCTGTGTGGTGAAAACCTTGAAAATATACAGAGGAGAGAAAACTGTGGATGGGAAATATGTATGAACTTGCAAAAATAAATGAACAAGAAGATGTCTATGTGACAAGTGGATTGTACTACAAGAACAATAGCAGTTCATAAGTTTAGCCAATGATAGAATAAAGAAAACGCGTGAACAGTATGTAGTAGCCAATAAATGCTTGATGTATGTGTGATGCTGATGCTCTAAAATGTATAAAACAATAAGCTTTGTGAACAATAAATTGGCATTAGCCTGAAATCATATTGGTTGTTGCGCTGTGTCTGATTTCCTACTAATGCCGCACAGTCCAGCAATTCCTACAGGGAATTTGCTGCCATTCATGCACCCTGTCAGTGTAGAGGTAGAGCACTGGCTATTATTCTTGTTCAGTGCTATCTACACCCAGCTGGATAGCTTTCAGCTCTGCAACCTGCCTTGATCCACCTTGCTCCCCAATAGGTTCCGCAACTCACCATGTAAAAACTTCATACAGCAGCTTTTTATTTTTGATGTATCCATATTATACAGCAGGAACCATCAGTGAAGAGAGAGTAAAATTTTTCAATTTCTGGTAGCTAATTATATGGTAAAGCCTTTTCAGCCTTCTTCTCCTTCTCTTCTGATGATAATTCAAACTTTTCACCTTTGGCCCAGTTTGTGCTGACTTCCAAGAACCCTGAGTGACTAGGGTTTCTTACCAGAGCTTGCTGTGTGATCAGCACAACCCACTTACTGAATGTAGCATTGGTGGCATGTGGAAGGGATTTTCCCTTTGAACATCCAGTCCAGCACTGGCAGTTGGGTTGCCAAGAGAAGCTGTTTGTACCAGTGCCAGTCAATTCTGAAGCAGCTCAAACTCCTTCATAAGCTGTCAGTATACCTTTTTCAGTTGGGGTGTATTAGGCCTCAACACCAGAAACCCAGGGGTCATCCTTGAATCTCCCCAGCTACTTTTTGACAGAGAATACAGGGCAGATCATTCTCCCAATCTGCAGTGCACAGTACATTTTTCACATCTTGTCCTTGTTGGGAAATGCAGGAAAATGGACATTCTGTGAACATTTCTGTGAACAATCCATGACCAGTTCCCAAGAGAAGCAGGCTTTTGTTTGCATATTTCTGGGCAGAAGCAAAGGAACAGTTCATAGCTTTGAGACAGGTTCTTATCTGCATCTGCTTATTAAAAGGAAAGCTGCAAGTCCTCCCGAATTCCTCTGGAAAGATACCATGGGGTGGACTTCAGGCGGAGTTAATTAACACCAAGACCAATGGACTGTGGAGCTTAGATAGCCTGAGCATGGACATTTTGAGCTATTCAATCATTTTATATAATCATATAACTGAAAAGCACAGACTGTATAAATTCAGGACCATGTGTGTAATAAAGGGTAAATACCATGCTGACATTGATGGTCTGTGTGTGTTGTACCTGCGCTCCTTCACCTTTAAGTGGCTCTCCTTCACCTTTATGTCCTGTCCTATCTTGTCCTATGGCTACCAAAAGAAGAACCTCCTGTTTAATTTGTTCAAAAGCTCATTGTTGCTCAGGACCCCACTTGAAATCATTCTACTTCACTGTAACAATCTGACTGTAATCTGGAATATGCATCTTGCAAAAACCTAGCACCTAGGAAAGCCTATGTTTTGTTCTTGTTGGTTGGTTGGAAAATAGCTGCTATTTTGTTGACTATGTCCATTGGAATCTGATGAGGCCCATCTTGCCATTTTACTTCTAAAAACTGAATTTCCTGGGCAGGTCCCTTAACCTTATGTTGCCTTATGGCAAAACCATCCTTCAGGATGATCAGAATTATCTTCTCTCCTTTCTCAAAGACTTTCTCTGCTGTGTTGTCCAGCACATTGATGTCATCAATGTATTTCAAGTGTTCTGGAGCCTCACCCTTTTCCAGGGCAGTCTGGATCAGCCCATGGCAAATGGTGTGGCTCTGTTTCCAGCCCCGGGGCACTCGGTTCTACACGCACTGCACACCTCTCTAGGTGAAAGCAAACTGTAACCTGCCCTCTGCTGCTGAAGGAATGGAGAAAATGCACTAGCAATGTTGATGGTGGCACCACTTTGCTGTGTTGGGCTCTAGTTTGTACTGAAGTTCCAGCTTGTCTGGCACAGCAGCACTCAGTGGTTATGTGACTTCCTTCAGGCCACAGTAGTCTGCTGTCAGTCTCCACTCTCCATTGGACTTACACACTGGCCATATGGGACTATTATAGAGTAAAACAGTCTTGTTTACCACTCATTCCCTGTCTCTCCCCATGGATGGGGCTCAGAGAGTCGTCGTTGGTGCAGTATTGCTGATGGTGCACTGTTGTGGTAGCAATTGGTGTCCTGTTCTTCGACCCTCAGCAATCCCACAGCAGAAGGGTCCTCTGAGAGACCAGGCAAAGTATTCAGCTGTCTAATTTCCTCTGCCTCCACACCAGCTCTCCCAAAAATCCCAATTATACCCTTTAGGTCCTTGAAATGCCCTCTCCTCAGATAATCTATGCCAAGGACTCAAGTGGTTTCTGGGCCAGGCACAATGGGGTGGTTTTGCCATTTGTTTACGATCAGGCTTACTTCAGGTTCCAGTACAGTCAACTGTTAGGATTCCTGTCTAACCCCAGCAGTAGAGATGGATTCATCTACCTCCATATCTTTATGGTATCAGGGGAGATTGTGTGCTGGTGTCAACTAAAGCCTTATACTCTTGTAGATCTGATGTGCCAGGTTATTGGATCCACACAGTCCAGTAGATGTGATTGTCCCTTTTCTCCAACTTATCAGAGGCAGGCTGCTCTAGTTCTGGTCATGGTACTTGCTACTCACTTCTGGTAAACATGAACTGGAAGTCCTTCCAAGAGGATTGGAAATAACATCATCCCTCCTATTCTGTCTGAGGACTTGCCTACTGAAAACTGGAGTGGCATCTATCCTTGCAGAATTTCCTGCAGTAGTTCTTCCTCTCAAATCCCATACCTGTGCTGTTAGGGCAGAAATGGACTTTGCATCCCACTTCCTCATGTCCTCTCCCCTGGTCACACAGGGAAAGCCACATTACCTCGTGTTGTGTACCCTCCTTCCCGAACAGAGGAGCACTTGGTTGTGTTAGCAGAGGCTCAAGTCCATGTGGGCAGGGCATGGGACACTTCCTGACTAGTTTGCTCAAGTCTGTGAAGTCTGTCTGCAGTCTTGGACAGTCCTTCCACAGCTGAGGCACAGTTTGGGAGGGAGAAAAAAAATATTATCTTCATAATGCCAGAGCAGTATTAACTGAAGCAATATCTGTTCTCCTTCTTCCATTGACATCAGTGTTGGTGAGTTGGTGTATGACAGTGGCAGACTCTGTATAAACTTCCACCACATGGATTGTGTACATTGGACCTCATCTGGATCTATGGGGGACTGCTTGCTATTTAAATCCTTAGAGATTGATTCCAGTACAGCTAATTCTCTCAGGTACTGGATACCCTTCTCCATAGTGTTCCACCTGCTTGGGCATACTACTATATCATTCTTGAGAGTATCTTTCCCTCACACTTGACAGGAGTCACCTCCAAAGACTGAGAGTTTCTGTCCTTGTCATTGCCCACATCCTGGGACAAAGATCCCAGCTATTTGGCTTCACTACCATCTAGCTTAATATCATGGGCCACGATATCCCAGTATGGTAGCACCCAGGTCACCAGGAGCTCTTCTGACTGGCAACTGAAGTATTTTTGCGTATCTTGCAGCTCACCTGGGGTTAGGGATCTGATTATTATCTCTGTCTCTGGCTCTTCCTTCTGTTGTGAGGGCTCTGATTCTTCTTCTTCCCTCACAAAGTGAACTGATTTGGTCTTGGACTTCTTCAGTATGGGGATGACTGCTATTGAGCACAAGTTGTTCCTCTGGTCCAGCTGCAGTTTCAGTGGTCAAAGTGCCTCTAGGTCCACTTTCCTCCTTCTCTCCTTGAGCATGCTGTCTAGTATCAAGCAGTGTTTGCTAAATAGTAGGCCGGGCCCAGCACACAGCAGAGAATTTACCCAAGAAATGGTCCATTTTCTCTCACCTTCCATGCCACCCATGACTATTGATCCTCGGGGCAGATCTATGAATGACCTTCCTAGAAATCCCTTTCTTGACTCTAAATATAGTGTGGACTGCATCAAGGAGATCTGGCACAGTTGGCAACAAGAAATGCTTTCCTTGACAACCAAAGATTCTGAAGGAGGAAAAGGGGTGAACAGCTGGGAAAAAACATCTTCCCCTATTCCCTTCACATGCTGGGTATGATTATTAATGAATTCCCAGAGGTAGCATCCAAGTCCAAGACAGCAGACCAAACACTGAACACACATCTCAAATGGCGTCATTACCCTTGATGTTATCATGTAAAAAACATATAACACAGTATAGCAATAAAGGAATTCTGACTCCCCTCCCTGCTTTGAAAAAGATCGCCATTAGGAGAACATAGGGGAATGTATACAGAGATAGGTAACACACCCACATGAACAGACCAAGCAACATAACCAGTAACTCTGCGCCTAATACACAAATAAAGATCATAATTGTTTCCAACCTACTCTAAGAAGATCTGTTATCTCAGTCCTTCTTGCGCTACACTGGACACTAACTAAAGGCTCTTGTGGTGGAATGGAACTTTCTAATTTTGTGCCTTCACCCTCTCCAAGATCCTCTCAAACTAGGTGTCACTTGCCCTGCCCTCTTCTGGTGGTAGACACAAAAATCAGGAGACTGTGAGCTGAGGTAAGTGTCGGGGGAGGCAACTATCAGGGCCTGATGAAAGAATAATGTTTACCTATAGATGAAACTGTTCACTACTGCCACAAACACCTGCTGTAAACCCTTGCCATGAAGCAGCTGTTTCTGCAAGTTTTTATACTGTTTAAATGTTATAGTTAGGACAAAAAGATGTATTAGATAGGTAATTAATACCATTCTATTACTTCTGTATGTCCAACTGTTTTGCTTAGTTCTGGAAACCCCAGTTACAGCTCCCTGATTGGTTGATGTACCCCAAAACTTCATTGGCTAGCCGGTGGAGCAATGCAGCTCCACCCTGTGGTGCTGGGTCATCCCCAGTTCTTCCTTAGAAGTTGTGGACCCTCCTCCCTTTTCCTTTTGTGTCGTGGTCCGCCCCTGACTCCACCCCAAGTTCTAGAAACCTCCGAACAAATCCTATAAGTATCCCATGCTCTCCTTAATAAAATGTTCATGCCCACCACCCCTCCCTCTGCGTGGACCGATCCTTCTTTCCCTTTCGGACCACGACAGGTAAGAACAACCTACAGGAAACAGCAATCAGATAAGAAAACAACAGTAACAGCAATAATATTAACTTCAAAAAAGATGGTGGTTTACATGCAAAGCATGCTCACCAAGCCTGAATGAACTTAGTGTGATCCTGAGACAATGAACAAAATGGCAGATGGACCCTCCACGCCTATGCTTTTCTTCCCAACTGCAAGCCACACCTCCCTCCTTTTTGGAAGTAAGAATACCTTTCTTTAGTTCCCTAGCGTGATGTGAGGTGTTATAGAATAACCTAGACAAAGCCCACACACCTCCAGGCTCTGCCCCTTCACAGCTTCTGAGAAAAAATTAACTCTGTCTTGACCACAAACCAGGATGGGTTTGAAGGCAAGAAAGCTGGAACAGAAGCCAAAAAACCAGTCAGTCTGTAATTCCCCCCTAACCCACCACCCAAGGACAGTAGCTATGTCATTATAACCAGAGAAGAGGATGAAAATAAGGAGAGAATATAAACTGAAAATAGGAAAAAAGGTGGAAGCAAGGATCTTGCATTATATTTTTGCAGTATGAGTATGTAAAAGCAAGACTAGAAAGTGTCTGGTTCTGGTCATTTTGTAAGATTCTGTCTTTAACTGAGAAATTCTAGTGTATTAGGAAGCAACCCATCAACCTGAAAATAATTTTTATCATTTTAATCATAGAGTTGAGAGAATTGCGCACAGCTATTTGGGAAATGCTCATAACTCCTGAGAAGTGGTCCCAGAATGAGGAGACCAAAAGAGCCTAGCAGAGGAGACCTGTCTTGAATGTCAGCTAAACCTTGGGAAAGTGTTGGGGGAGTATCCCTGGTCCAATAAGACTCAATCCAGCCTGCAGACATCTGCTGCCACATTTTCTCCAAGCTGTCTGCAGTTGACAAGATTTGTGGTTTCTGTGTACTCCCTAGCCCGGATGGAAACTCACTTATCAATCCCTTTGTTCCTTCTGTCTCATGTTCATTAATCTTGCATTCCTGAGTCCCCCCATACTAAGCATAATGTAATCTTTTACTTGTAATATCTCCTCCCATCTTTAGAATAAAACCAGCCCCTGAGACGAATATTTACTCACTGAACCTATATATTGTATGATGTAGCTTCAATAAACATCTCTATTTGCCTCCCAAAACAGAGAGTGTGTTTCCCCGACGGCCACACCAGGACGTAGCAGGTTTTATTAACACTAGGAATTGTAGTTCTGAATTACTTAGTGACATGGGTAACAGTAGTCTGCATGCTACACATATGGAGATATGCACACATGAAGATGGGTGGGATCTTACAGAACTCTTAAATAACCAGACTTCCAGGAAGGATTTCAATAGCCTGCCTTTTATACAGGGGCAATTCCAGCTGTAAGAAATCAGACTAAAGGAGGATGCAGAAGGGAAAATCAAGACCATTTCAGCAGCAAAGCAACCATGAATGGGGGAGATAACAGCAAAGGAAAAGTGACAGTGAATGCAAATTTATAACAAACCTTAAATCTGGTAACATGCATCTGAAATTTACTTCAGCAGGTCATTTGAGGAGCACAGAGCAGCAAGGATGATGAAGATTGAGCAGTGGGTCAAGACAGTTATTTTATTTGCTGCGAGCTGAGTGAGAAAGAGACAACTTGAGAGAAAACAAGAGGGGAAGAAATAAAATCATAGACATCTGATGCTTTGGCCTTGAAAGTTTGAACAGAGGACATGTTTTTTCCGCCCCTTCTACAGACTCTGTATGAATTTTATTTGTACAGTTTGCCTTATTAAAACCACAAAACACAGCAGGATTTGATCTAGTGCAGCTCTATGAAAACAGAGATTGTTGAATCTGCAACAGTTCAACACTAAAATCACATAAATGCATTATCAGTGAGTGATGTTATTTTATTCAGCATCTGTATTCATATATATTCAGAAATTTCTTACTTATGACCCTGGCAGATTAAATCATAAGCCTTGTATGTATAAATGCCAGATTCTTCCACTTCTCTTGGAGAAAGAAATGATAAAGTAAAAAAAAAAACCAAACAAAACAAACAAACAAACAAAAACCCCAAAACAAAAAAAAAACAACAACAAAAAAACAAAAACAAAAACAAAAACAAAAAAACCCACAAAAACAAACAAACAAAACACAAAAAAACAAAACAAAACAAAAAAACACAAAAAACCCCCACTATACTATTTCTAAGGGCACTTTCTGAGATGGAGGCAAGATACATACTTAAGCAGTAGGTAGAAGCTGCTTTTGAGACAGAAGGAGATATCAGGCATCACAACAGCCAAGTCTGGTCACTTCTGGAGCTGCAGATACAAATAGCACAGCCCATAATATCATTTGACACCATGGCCTCAGAAAACAATATGGCAAAATGACTTAAAGTTGTCCCCCCACCCTTTTTTTTTTTTTAAATTAAAGATCTCTTCTTTATTCTGATAATTTTGTGCAATTTCTTTTGCCTATTTTATTTGATTTGTGAAGTGGGACAGTGATAGAAGTGTTCCAAATATTGTTTATAAACCCCCAGTTGTTGTTGGCTAGACTTCACAAACGAAGATTTTGGGATAAGCCTGCGCAATGGATTTTTTAGGTGAGGCACAGTGTGTGTGGAACTGGCCCCACCCTCTTTACTCCTGAGGTTCATCTTGCCACGGCCGAGCACGCTCGGACGGTTGACAGCGAGTTCCTTGGGATTCGAACCAGCGTCCTCAGAGGAGGAGCTGGCTCCACAGGCGGTGACTTACACCACTCGGCCAACGCCCGCCGCCCATTTCAGATTAACATTAAAGAAAAAAACAGCAAACAGAAAAGCAATAATGTCAGGTTGTTGAGCAATCCTGGGAGCCCACGTGGGTCAGAGCACCAGGGGAAGACCTCGTCTTATCGTCTCTGCCACTGAATGACACAAACGTGGCACTGCAGCCACGCCTGCAACATGAGCTGGGGCAGGAAACCCCCAGTATTGCCATGTGTATAGAGTCAGCAGTGCAAAGCAAATCTAGAAGCCATATTTCTTGCAGTTCAATACATAAAATATTAAGTTAGAGTATTCCCACTTCCAAAACTGCCAAAATTTAACAGAAAAGTAGGCAATCTCAACAGTCCTGCTAAACAAAAAAGTATGACATGAAATGTGCAATATCTGTCATATCTAACAGTCAAATACAAGATGTAAAGCAAAAATGCAGCTAGCAGAGTAAGACTATATGTAAATTGCCTGCAAGAGTGCAGAGGGGATTAATGGCTGATTTGGTGGGAAGTGGTGATAGCAGCATTTTGCTATGAGCAACTTCTAAGATTAGGCTTAAAATTACAGGTTTTAGCTAATGCAAGACTGATAGTGGCTAGCCAAGTATTTTATGTTTTGTGTTTTGACTCTTCCCCAGGGCCTCTGTTCTCCCCAGCTCCCACCACAGTTACCACCCAAAACAACTTCAGATCCTGTCCTACTTTTCACACTTCAGGTGCATGCTGGGCTTTTCCTGCTGATAATGTTTAGGAAATAAAATTCAGACCTATTCTATATATACATGGAAACAGAGCAAGCTTGGATCCTAACAAACCTTGGGGCAGCAGGATGGAGTCAGTTTTCCCCTTTATATCCAGCTTTATTACATATAACAGAAAAAAACAAAGCAGCTCCAAGCCAGAAATGCATTTTCTCAGCTAAGCCCTCAACTCATACACTTTCCAACCAATAACCTTAGAGCTATTTCTGGATTAAAAAAAAAAACAAACCCACTCTCATTTCCTTTTCCAAAGTGCTCCAACTACCTCTGCTCAATGAGGAACAAGCTGACCCTGGAAATCAAACCCCTCCTTCCACTCTCTTAACCATAGGACCTGCCTTTGAGCCCTCTCTTAAAATATTTCAACGGACCTAAAAAGCATTCAACAATGGCTTGAATCCACAGAGAGATGCTGTCAGTGCCCACAGCTCCTCTTCAAAGATGTGCCAGTGGTCTCAGCTGCATGAATGTATCACTGACTCAATACTGTATTTTAGTTTTGGTAAATGTGGGTCTTCACAGGAGGCCTTAAGAGTATTGTCAGAACCATGCAGATATTACAGGTATATATATGAGTGTTTCTAAAAGGCTAGGGTTGCAGGTGCTATTTCTCAGATTTGCATTGGAATTGAGAGCTGAACAGGGGGTTTGGCTGAAGATCCATTGAAAAAAAAGCAAAGAAAGCAGCAACCATTACCCCATGTTATTCAATACACAACAACTCAGCAGAGACCTGGCAAATACTTTCTGTTGCTCTGTTCAAATACTCTCCTTATTTCTTCAGCTTTTTATCTAGATAATCAAGTGACTTTCTGACTTGCAAAAGTTTGTTTGCAAGTAAACCCCAGATTTCAGGCTAAATTAATTAAGTCTCAAATGTTATTATATCATCATCTCCTTGGTTAAAGCATCTGCTTGACAGCCATGATAAGACAAGTTTGTCAGGCTGCTGTTCTGATGTGGACTTTCCCATTATTACTTGTGTTGGAGTCTGGCATGTCCTGCCATCACCACTTGACTATCTTCTAGCAAAGCATAGGAAAGGAGACTGAAAACAAGAAAAAAAATCAGACAAAATAATTTTCGCAGTAGCTCTTAATTATTATCATGACCAAAACCTCAGAGGTTGGTATTTTAAATGACTGGAGTTTTTATTGGGTGTGAGGTTGGTTTTTTTTTGTTGTTGTTTGGGGTTTTTTTTTGTTTTGTTTTGTTTTTGGGTTTTTGTTTGTTTGTTTGTTGGGGTTTTTTGTTTGTTTGTTTGTTTAATTTTATTTAATGGAACAGTTGCTCCCTATTGAGCTGCAGATGACATAATTAAAAGCATTCCTTCAAAACAGATCTTGCCCCTGAATATCTGCAGTATACTTTTTGTTTGTACTGTGACCAGTGTGGTAGGAGACACATAAGCTAATTGCTTTATTATTTTAAGACAAGAATATAAAGAAACATAAATATGACTTTTTTTTTTTTTAGTCTGGGGACAAGCATATTGCCAAGTCACCAATATAAGAAGAAGAGAATATGAGGAAGAAGTGAAATTAATAAAAGGAAGTTTTACTTTAGAAAAAAATAACTGATTCCCCTTTTAGGTCTCTGACAGATTTTCCCAGTTTTTCATTTTTGTATATTTTGTCCTGTTTCCATATAACTTGCAGAGTTCCAGGTGAAGAAAGCCTGAATTTGAAGCATGATGTTCTGGCAAACTGGAAATCCTGCATGGGGAGTCTACTCAGACTGGAGGCGTAATAACAATTCTAGAGTTCAGTCCTATATGCACAGTCATACTATTGACAAATACCTATATGTTTCACAAGAAAATCCCTGCCCCATGATGCTTTAAGCATGATACCTCCCAACCTCTGCAGGTGAACCTAGCCTATTTTAAGTAACAACTGCATCTGTTTGGCCAAAGAGAGTCCAATTCATAAAAATACTCAAAGACTGGAGCAGTTGCATTTCAGTACAATACCACTGTTATGGATATCTAACTGTCCATGCCTCTTTTTTACATCTAATAATTTTTTTCCAAACTATTCAATCTCAGAGATAAAGATTGTGTCCATAACATACTTCTGCCTAATGTAAAGAACATCACCAAAGACAGCCTTTTGTATCAAATTATAAGAACAAAAGAATATTTCATAAGCAAACCATCAGGTTGTATCTTCACAGATGTCTTCCCTACTAGCCACGTTTCTGGCAATTAACAGATTGATTGTGAGGGCAAGTGAACAGAATTCAATACTATGTTTTCATAAAAAGAACTATCTTCACAGGACACAGGGAGAGATCATGCCAGTCATTTAAATTATTACATGTATTTTTTTCTCAATACTAAAAGCAATTTCTTTTGAAATGAATGCATCTGAAACATTCAAAAACCCTTAATGGAAGTCATGCAGAAGTGTTATTTTTCTATTTCCTGAAGTACTTAAAGCCTATTTTACTTTCCAGTTCTTTTAGTCTGATTATATGCTGTAATGAGAAACAGAATTCTTTTTAACTATGCTATTGCAAGAAAAATGCCATTTTTTGCCAAGAAATATGCATATTTCCCCATCACAGGAAAGAGACTAACAAATTTCAACACATTTAAGTAAAATAACTTAGTATTTTCATTACCAGCTATGGTTCCAGAACAAACCTCAGCTGTAAAGTCTCTATTACAGAGTTTATATCCCTTGCACAAGTTAAACTAAATAGAATAGCTTTTCTCTGTATTTGTCTTCTTCACTCCTCTGTCTCTATTTATTACATACAGTCAAGAGTAGTTATTTACATGAAGGAAAGATTTAACGGGCTCAAAGCTATTTGATTTCTCTTAATAAAGATGGCAAAATGCTCAGTGCTTTAAGTAAATGGATACACTATTTAATGTACAGTTATAAATATTTGCTAAAGTGTATTAATATGTAGAGTACTATAGCTAATTGTATTTGAAGTAACCAACATTAGCTTATAAAATAATTATCTAAACAGATGACAACTATAATCTGAAATTCAGATTTGCATTTTCTGTTTGTTCTCATTTCAAAAATCTGAAAATTGAATGTTGAGCTATTCAAACCTGAATTTGGCTTCTTCATTTTCCCATTGAGACTCATCTTGGTTATTTTTGTTTCACAAAAATGTAACTTATGAAATGATCTTTCATCCCAGTAAGCTGCTAAACAATCTCAGGACTTGCCTGTTGCATTTCTGGTTTAAACCCAGCCATTCCTTCATGTTGATTATTTATTAAAATACACTCTTTTACACAGAGATTAGCAAGGGTGTTGGCATTGCAGCAGCAGTGCACTACAATCATCGAAGATCATTAGATATTAGATCAACAATTTTCTCATAACACAGTGTCATATTTTTAACAACTCAAAATATTCAACTACATAGCAGACAGCTTGGCTGTATTTTAAATTAGCACAGATGCTAAATGGAATTCTCAGGATACTAGAACAAAAGGTTCAAAGTAAAAAAGAATTCTTATATAACATAAGATTATCAGGACTAGACTGTCACACTTTGACCTTGCTGGCGTCTAGCTAATCTGACAATATTTGGCAGAGCATTGTTTCAAATCAGTAACTCATTAACAAACTACAAAAGAAGGTGTACTGTTTTTTTGAGGCTCCTTGTTAAAAATGGTTTTCGGTTGCACATGGGCAGAAAGGTCACTTTTATGACATCTTCAAGAGTCTTTCAACACCTTGCCACTGTCAGATTAAATTACTTTTAGAAATTAATTGTCTTAAGTTAAAACAGAAGCATATTTGTTACAGAAGGTTGTCATAATGACATAGTGAGTAGTTGTTTTGATATGAATTTCTTCCACTGACCCTCTATCATATCTGAATTTTTCTGGTTGACCTAACTGGAAAATTGGGAGCAATCTCCTAACTCTGGCAGCATAGGCCAAACACAGGGAGTCTTATTGAGATTACAGACTCAATACAGAACAGAAAACGCAGAAATAAGTGAAGATCTTGAGAATAATATGTATCATATAAAATATGTAATCTATGTCTATGTGGGTGGGTGGAATAAGAAAAATAAACTCCCAAAAATCACATGGATGTCACTTTTGTTACTGTTATAAATGGTTCTTGATGACATGTTAATCCATTATTAGAAAATGCCATTTGTTTGATGTATTCAAAAAAAGCATTAAGTGGATTGAACATCTGCAACCTTCCCCCATTCAAACCATTACTTAGTTTTGGAGACTCGGATCTTACTGTGATTTAATGAAAAATATTTCTACTCTTTCAGTTCCTTTTGTTGAACGTCTCAATATCACAATGCATGTATACTGCCTGTCTTACAGATTAGTCCTCTAACATTTCTCATTGCAAGTTTGAGTTTGCTAAAAATATATTACATTAGGATGAAAACAAACAATGTCCTAACAAAAGTCTCCCCCTTTTTCAAATAAATGCTAAACATCATTTTAGCTGTTTGTTCACGTTTGACCTGCCATCACACTACCAGAGTTGCTTGAAAATGAAACAAAAAAACCCCTGAAATAAAACCAAACCAAAGCAAACAAACAAACAAAAAAAATCCAGTTTGCTCATTAACAATGTTGCAAAGCAAATAACACGTATCAGGAAAAGATAGAAGCATTATTGATGAGCATCTGCTTCTGCTCAGTGCCTCAGTGCCTCCTTCTTTGAGGTTTGTTACCTCTTGCTGTTTGGGAGGTAAGAGATTACATTGAGTGATCAGCAAAAGCAAGATGTAGAGAGCACCAGTGGTGTGAGAGCAGCAGTGTGCTCGTTAAAGTACACAACGTAGCTGATAATCAAGACCTTAAGGAAAAGAGCATAAGGAAATAACATAATCCTCTGTATTCAGATTTGCAAATCAAGATTTTGGTAGTGAGGGAGACTACAGGGATGACTTCTGTGAGAAGATACCAGAAGCTTCCACCATGTTGGATGGAGCCAGCTCCAGAAGGCTTCAAGATGGAACTGTTACTGACCAAGACTGAGCCCATCAGCAATGGTGGTAGAGCCTCTGCGATAACATATTGAAGATACAGCAGAAAAGCTTTTCAATAGCACAGAGCTTGGACCATGGAGGCCAGATATCCACCTGAAGCAAATATCCCATACTGAAGCATGGGAAGTGAGCAATGAGTGGCAGAGAAAACACGACAAGTTGACCACAACTCCCATTCCCCATGCACTTCTGCTGCTCAAAGGTGGAAGGTGGAGAAGTGGACAGTGAAGCTGAGCCCAAGAAGAAGTGACGGGTGGGGTCAAGGTGCTTTAAGAGGTTCTTATTTCTCATTATCTTGCTCTGTTGTCAATTGGAAATAAATTAATTTCCCTGAGTTCAGTTTGGCACATGAGAGTAATTGCTGTCTGTTCTTCACTTGAGCCACAAGTCTTTTGAGATATTTTCTCTCCTCTGTCTAGTCAAGCGTGGAGAGCGATAGAGCAGCTTAGAGCATCTAGCAACCAGTCAAAGTCAACCCACTATGTGCCCATATTGCAAGGAACTGTCCAAGTGCCTGGTGACAGGGAATGAAGGGTGGGTAAACAGGAAAGGAGACGCAGGAGGGACTCCATGCTGCGCTGGAGAATAAAGAGATTGTGTAGAGGAATGGACAACTGCAACTGCAGGATCTATCCTTAATGCTGGCAGCAGAAAAGCTGTAACCCCAAAAAAGGTCTGGATAACCTGTCTCTAGTCCTGGCTGCATTGCAGGAGATGATTAACCAGATCTTCAGACTAACTGAGACTTCAGAAGGGCTCTGATAACTCTTATGGTTAACAGGAGAACAGTGTTTAACAATCCATATTTAACATATTCTATTTTTCGTAGGTCAGCTCTATCACAGCAAATATTTCTATACTAATATATTTTAAATATTTTATCTTGTTTAGCAATAAAGCTGACAATGAGCAGTAAGAATTCATAGCTGTCATGTACCAGACATCCTGGAAATCCTCTATATTCTGATCATATTCAATGCGCCTAATACCTCAGTACAGTGCCAGAATGCCCAAAACCGACTCTCCACCAAGCAGCATGGATTAGTTTTGGAGGTGGCAGTGCAGGTGTCTGCACTGAACATCATTCAACAGAAAACTGGACAGGAGTATCTTAAATAACTTTTAACATTTATGAGCACAGGCACAGGTTGAAGAGATTAAATGAAACTTGTGGGAGTGGATTCAGAATGTAACTGATAAGACCTTGAACTTATGCTTTAATATTGTTTAAAATGTATGTTTACCCTTCTCCATGTGTTTCCTTCCCCTCCGAGAGGCCGTATCTTTCCCTTCCCAGAATCCATGTGTCCCTTCCCAGAGATCCTTTGCGTCTCTCCAAGACCCCTCCTCAGGGAACAGAGGGGCATGGTCCACCTTGCTACCTGAAAGCTTTCCCCGCCTCTGTGTTAATTCCCTTATCCCTGTTGGCCCAAAGCCACAACAATTCTTTTTCCCCCATTGGAGGATTTGAACTCCCTCCAAAGGACTATAAAAACCCCTGCTTCCTGAATAAATCTCTCTCTGCTCGCACCCTCTCCAAGCTGCGTGGTGGCTGTGTCCTGTCCCTAAGGGCTCAGCAACCACGTGGTTGGGGTGGGAACCAGGGGAGAGCACCCCTTCCTCTCCTAGATACATGGACTAAAATCCTAACCTAGGAGGTTAAACCATACTGCTGCGACCACAACACAACCAACCACACATCCAACGAGGCTCATAAATATCCCAACCGTGATAGAAACTGGGTTTCTGTCTAGGGGCTTCAAGGCAACCTGTAGGTAACGCACTGGCCTGAGATACAAATTTAGGCTTTACCTTGAAATTAGCAGCATAGACAGAATCTTATAAGAAGAGGTTGTGCACAGGCTTAATTAAACCACTGCTTACTAATGCTTTAATAAAGTACGGCCTTTTTAATTTGACTGTGTCTATCCACTTCTAAACACACATTTGGCAAATAATCAATTTAATTGTCATTGAGTCATAGGGTGTTTATTCTCTTCCTGAAATTCAAGAACTGCTTTAAAGTTTAAAATTAAAGTCTGTGGTCTCAAATTAACAATGTAGACAAAATCCCGAAGAAGACATAACGAAAGAGAGGAAGTAGAAAGGACATGGACAATATCCTTCCCATCATTTAAGAATGATCAAGCTAATAACACCTGGAGAATATCTGTGAAAAAACTCCTGTTGTTGGTATGTTTTAAGGTCCTTCAGCAAATTCAAGACAGTGATCTGGCTTGTGAAATTTCTTGATCTCTGAAGAAATCATGACTGTTTGCTAAACACTGCAGTGTTAGAAAAGCCAATAAATATGAATGCCTGTCTGGAGGGGTTTTTATCTTTCAGGGTGCATTTCTGTAGCAGTATTTGTGGAAGACCACAAGTGATTAACCATGCTGACAGCTGGGTAGGCTTCCTGGTCTAAATCACCTGCGTCTGCTCTTTGTAAGCAGATGACCAACCACAACCTCAGTAGTGCCAAATGTTCTGAGACAGGGAAATTTGCCCCTCCTTGCAATGTCCACAGTCATAGCTCAAATACTTCTTTGAGGGCTGAGGTGGAACTTAGTAATGTAAAATCATTAAATTGCATCAGCTGGAGAACACCTCTGAGGGTCAACTAGTCCAAAACTATTCTCAAAGCACTGTCAGCCAGGACTGATTACAACTGCTGTGACGGATACCTTCCATCTAAAGCAAAGAAGAAGGTACTCAGAAGTGTAAAAATGCATTGTCAATGCTCCCCAAACCTTGAATCACAAGACATTTGAGAAAAAGTGACTTTGCACACACTCTAAAGAAGTCCTGCAGATGACTACTGCAAACATGAAATAATTTATATTACTTTCATGCCACAATGTTTTCTTTCCAACATTTGTGAACCCCCAGTACAACTGAGTCAGTGGTCACCTTTTGTAATCTGTCTTTGCTAAGTCTAGCAGACCTGAACTTTGCATAGTTACTTCATCTTTGGGTAGAAACAGCTTTACTTCATGGTATTGTTAGAAAATTATGTCATGGTTACTTACCACCATTGTAACAGAATAACAACAGTATCTCAGCTTCTGCTTCAGTGATGATACTGTCTGGTGACCATCAGGATAAAAATCCAGTTAAGCATCAGTCAAACTCTATCAGTCAGCTGGAGTAGTTCAAAACAGAATGGGAAAGGAAATGGTAAAAGAACATAATGAACCAACAGCAAATGGCAGCAGAAAGGTATTTGAGTGGTCTCCATGATCAACTCAGATGCTGTTATTTAAAGATCACAGAATAACTCATTTGCCCACTTAAGGTAATGCAGTTGGAGCCTTCATGTAGTCAGAAGAGTACAAAATATTTGAAAGTCTAACATATCTCAATGAGGAGAATTTCATTTATGGCCAGCATCTTTGCTGGTAAGGAATTGAAAGATAATCAACAGACATTACACATAAGCCTACCTGTTTTTGGCAACCAGTGCAAGGATGAATAACATGATTCTGTCATCAAATGTGTTTGTCCATTTTTCAAAATGGAAAAGAGGAGTACACAGAAAATTAAACTGGTGTCCTGAAAAGTGGAATATTGATGGCAGTGACTTATCACGGGGTAAGACCACAAAGTTGTTTGCAGAACCCAGAAATCTTTCATAATTACTTAGATAGACTAAGCTTTGCTAAATTTCTTGTTTAATTTGCTGACTTCAAAAGAATTCCTCAGCAAAGCAGATCCCTAAAACAAATAAATATCTGTCATCTTAATATCTTAATGTATTTAAGGCATCTGTTTTCCCAGATTAAGAACAGAGTGGTTGTGACATAGTTAAGTGATAATATCAACTGCCCACTTTTAGAGGATATTGGCTGAACTTGCAAGATCCATGAAATCAGATTATTCACTTACACAGCAGGTAGAAAAGATAGGAGACAGGAATGAAAAACCATCCTGGAAGCAAAAACCAGTCTAAAAGCATAGACACACTGCAGATGTGTATGAAGTACCAGGCCTGAATTAAACACATTTTAAATTCTTTGCTGTATTATACAGCTGCATGTACTGAAAAGATTTGCTTTCGGGAAACAGGAAACTTTCAAGTCTTATGTATCCTATGCTTGTACACATTGTATGAGTCCACCTTGAGCAGTTTGCAGGACACTGAACACACAAGAATGTGAGTACATTTTGTGTGCTTCAGTGTAGGTAGTGCCTGTGTGCACACACTTGCACATGTTCTTGTGTAATACTTTTCTCACTCCATGTTTTTGCTAGAAGTACCAAACTAGAGGATCCCAAATTGCCACTTTAAAAGTCAGAAAAATGTAAGTCTCCTCAACACACAAAACTCTTGGTACCTCTAAATTCATTTCAATCTCACTTTATTAGTTTCTCTCCAAGCCGTGCCATCTATTGGGAAAATAAATAGAATTTCAAGTTTTACTTGAAAATGAAGAAAATACACCTAACTGGTTATTGACAAATTCACTCTTGTCAAGTACTGATCAAAAAAACAGACAAAGAGCATAAGAATCGACTGTTGAAGTGTAGACCATTGTGTCTGAACTGCATGAATCCTATTCAGGAGAAAACCTGCTACTGAGAGTGACCAGAAAAGACAAAAACAGTTTTCATTAGTTCATTATCCACTTTTAGCCAGGGAGATAAATATAAAACAAGGATTCAGCCAAGAGAGGAATGAGAATGTTTATCAAAGTTTAGATGAATTAATAACTAGAGATAATTATCAAATAGACTGCTTTAGGAAAGACTTCTGCCCAGACACTATGGAAATGAAGTTAACAAACTCAGGAGCTGATAAAAGCTAGTTCTCAAAATATGCTGCTCAGCTATGGAGTTCATGAAGGCATAGCAGGAACAGAGGTCACGACTCTGTTCTCCTCAGATCTCACAATAAGACAGACATATTTCTTTGCTTGCAAAGTGACAACAAACTAATAAAACAGATAAATCTTGCTTTCAAGATGAAAATCATTCAAAAAAAACACATTACAGTAGGTAAATTCACAAAAAGTAAGGATTTTGGTTAGTAAAATCCTTCATTTATAAGTATTAAAAAAATACAATGAACGAAGTGCTATAATAATTCCTTTTTCAAACTTCACACACCTATGAATTGCAGGCTAGGAACTGGGCAGCTTAATACACCTTGCTTCATGCCACTGTTTACTCTACTACTTCTAGCCCCTTTGGCAGCTGCCTACTGCTTGCAGGCAGCCAAGCAGATTACAAGGGAACTATCAGATTTATCTTAATTCCAAAAGCTAGATGTTTTCCCTTCCCCCTCCTCCCCAAATTTACACTTTGTTTTCTGCAGCAGATGAGGTGAAAAAAACAACCTTGAACTTACTGTGCATCCTGTACCCAAGCTTCCTGCTGTTATTCAGTTCCTAGAACTTGACAAATGTTTTCTTGATCTCCATGCACTGCAGTACAATCCTCTCATATCCTCCCACCCAAACCATATGAGTATTTCCAGAGGGGTTCAGTGGGGTGTTATGTCCCCACAGAAAAGGGTTATTTTGCAACAGTACTGTTGATCTTAAGATTGCTACAAATATTTATCTCAGAAATTAATTTTTATCATCTCTCACTATACCAAGGCTCTTATGGCTGAATGAACCCCAGGTGAAAAACATGTAAAGAACTTTCAAGTTTTGCAAAAAGGTGTATGTTGCCACTTGAGCCCTAGCTAAATTTTTTCTCCCACTTTTCCCAGGCACACTGAAGTCTAGTATCAAAACATGCAACTGTATGTAGTAGATTAGAGGATATTATCCTTGGTTTTGGATATCAGCTAAAATCCTTTGATTCTGTCAAATGATAAAGGATATGTGCAGAGAGCAATCTGTACTGGAGCAGAAGAACTGCAAGGTTTTTGCAGTCCTTCAGTGCAATCACTCTACAATCAAAACCAGGTAGGATCAGCCAAGAAGTTTGAACAATGTTATTCACCTCTGCCTTCAACAAGTAGGTCCACTTTCTGCTGAGCTAGTTTTCTTTACCATTACCTCACTAATGGGCCAGGTTGACAAGCCTGAATCCCATCTGAAAGGAAAGAGGACTCATTTGACCTGTGAGAGAGAGTCTTTTTTAGCACTATGGAATCACCACATAGTTCATGGTGAGAGGAGAGATACAAGTCAGTTGTTTCTTTTAGAAAGTTAAACGGCTTGCCTCACATTTTAGGAGCTGAATCTAACGATGGACATTTTATCAGCATCATGTAATGATTGTTTGAAAGACACCAAAGCTAGATGGCCCTGATTTATTCCTTTTCTTTGATTAAACCACACTTGTGAAATACAGAACAAAGAGAGAGTATGGTAGAGGGGAAAGCCAGTAATGCTCTTGAAGAGATGCAGAATTTCCCTTTTGTGATTATCTGTCACTGATTCATCAATCATTAAAGGAAACCAAGACAAATACAACTTTTCAGGATTAGCAGAAGCAAGACATACCATAGGAAATCTTTACAATCTCAGGATTTTTAAAATACCTAAGTTAGCTGCTCAAGCTAATACAGCTTATGTGTAAATTACTGAATACTACTTTAAACTCTACATGGCTTATTTATATTTAATGTAAGATGTCTGTTCATTGTAGTATCTATAGAATGAAATGTGGCAAATATATTTTTTTTCAGATTTACAGAAACTACTATAGGAACTTACAGCTTCTCTGATCTTTTAGGAATGATGAAGAGGCCTAACTGCAGGTGTTAAGTGGCACGGTAGATGCTTGGCATCCAGCTGCTGGGACATGGGGGTGCAGGTCTCTGATTGGTGCACGTGCTGCAAGACTGGCCAGATCTCTCCAGATGTCCCTGGAGCACTCAGAATGTCACTACACATTTATGTACCAGCACCTGAACTACAGTGTTTTTTCAACTCTGAACAGGGCAAGAACATTAATACAATGATAATTTCTAAGCAGTTCTCACAAGTTTATTATTGCCATCATGATTTTGCTGTTGTTTACAAGTGAATGAGATTTCTCAATAACATAAGTAATATGTAAATATATAAGTAATATGTAAAATGTAAATATGGAAAGAGTAAAACCATGTGTTATTTAACAGGTACAGGTAAAGTAATGATGGCAGTTGTAAAAGGGGAAACAAAGCAGACATTGTGATATAAATATCAGTGTAAGACTCTAGAGGTTGGACTTTTGGTGTCCAGGTCTGCCACAGATTTTCTCTGTTCTATGCATGTCCCTTACCTCTCAGGAGCTCTCTTGTTTAGAGTTTGCAATTTTGTCTTCTTTGGTGGAATAAAGGGCTTATTATCTTGGTCTCAGCAGCAGATTAATGTAGTCACACAGGCCCTGGATGTGAGCAGGCATGCACCTTGCCAAGTCAGAGAGTAGGTAGAGCCAGCCTGCATCTGCCCAGAGATGACCACAGGGTGAGACATGCAGCTGATGAGACCACAGCTATGCTGACAAGTGGCTCAATCTTCAACATGAAAGAAATCCATGGCACTGAAGGGTGGACACTCAGTCAGGCAATGATTCATGTCAGCCATACTAAATAATAAACAGAAATGGCACAACTGTGCTTGCATGCTTGTCAGGATATCCTGCCTACCAGCAGTCACTGTGTACTTCACTGTGTATTAATAAACTTACCTTTTACCACTTTTTCCTAAATATTGGCACAAATTATCCTCATGCATCCATTTTTAGTAAAACAAATGAGTTAGCTGCACATGATCTTTTCCTATTTAATCTCTTTCCGAGAATGGGAAAATTATTTATGAAAAGTATGTTACATCCAAAATTAATTTAATTTCATTGATATGCTGTTAGTTGAGATGGTGCTATTCCATCTAGACTGTGCTATAGTAAAAATAATATTTGCAGTAAGAATTAATAAAGCAGCTAAGCTTAGTGGAAACCAAAAAAGGACAAAATTCCTAGCACACAGGCCTCAGAAGGACCTTTTTTCATCCTGAAAACCTGAACCCATCACTTGTTCTGATAAAGTGATTCTTTCTGCTTCTTCCTTCACTACCTCTTTGATATCCTTCAACTATTGTGGCAACAATATTGCAAACTACCATTACTACAAAATTATGTGATTTATACTTTTCACTTTGATAACACTTCAGAATCCACTCTGTATACTTGTTTAAGTCGTAAAAGCCATTCAGAAGGTGCTACATACTGATTTACATTTTTAAGTGTCTTTAACATAAAGAAGATGCTGTCAATGTGAAAATCTGTAGGCAGTGGGAGATGGTTTGAAGGGTGGAAGGAATGATGTCACATTTAAGCCTGTATGATCTGTTTCCATACAAGAAAAGTTAGAGATCAACAAATGCTCAGTTTAGTTCAATAATAAATGAAGGTTGGCTATGGTGTTAAGTTTATGAGGAGAAGCATTAGCCCATATGTAGAGAGCAGCCTCTGGTGGTCTAAGAAAAAATGGTAGAATTTATAACTAAGGATAGAATTCTGTTTTTTTAAAAAAGAAGTATATACATATTTATCTATTTTGCTCAATCATCCATTCAACATCTTCAAAAACAGATGCTTTAAAATGATCTGCTGGCAATATGGTTGTTAAAATCTGAACAGTAAGAGTATTATAATTCATATGCATTCATTAGCACACTATATGAAAGTAAATTGCTTTTGTTTAATCATTCCATAAAAGCATTCCAGTATATGCTGATAATCAAGAAGTTTTTTTCCTGGGTTTGTATTGTCAAAATTAACTCCAAATTTATAAGAATGTTACTGAATTGATGACATTTTCTGTCTCCATTTGTGAATTCAGTTGGCAGATGTTTTCAAGAACAAAAAATTCTGTCTTATTACAAAACTTATTAAGCAGGTTTTTCTGCCATAATGTTTGATGTGATGTTAATTACCCAGACTAAATTAGTCCGTTTAACAATCTATAAATGTATGCCAGAAAGTACATTATTTCATAGTTAAGAAAACTTCCAGCATGAAACAGTAAGTACTTTGATCCTTCAAGCACTATTCTTAATGTACCACACACTCCCATAGTAGTTTTTTTTAATACCCATTTTGTACAAAAATACCATGTAATTTGAAATTTCATATTTTAAAACTGATTTTATATATTCTTGAATACCCCAGCAATTTTTTTATTATGAGAAACAAGAAAGTACTTAATTAACATGGAAGAGTTCTACTTTTTCAGTTCTTGAAAAATCTCACTTCAGAAGTGGAGGCACGATCCAGACAACTTTAATTTTGTCAAATGGCATTTCTTCATCAGATCACAACAGATTACAGCAACCCCATAAGAACATAACTGAAGATATTTATTTCTGCTCCTTAGCAGTCTGAAACAATTTCTCCAGCATATTTGACACAAACATATTTTCCTTCAAAGTTAAATGAAGTTAATGCCTTCTTGTGAGGATATTTTTCAGCAAGTCTCTCTGTACCACTTTCTCCTACTTGGCAAGGTTGATTCAAGTCTTGCTCAGTTTTTTCACAACTCTTTCATGAGATTATTATGAAGTCTCCTTAAATACTTCTGTTGAGTGCCAATAGGTTTTATTTTAAGAGTGTAGTGAGTCAAATGTATGCTACCCTATACAGTAAGTAAGGGTCATACCTGAATTGCCCTTTGAGATCACCCCAAACCAGCTCCAACACTGTACCCCCAGCAGCCTGCCATTATGGAAGCCTAGCAGCAAGCTCCTGGGTCCAAGCAAAAAGTAATCCTATGGACTCAAGCATAGGAGGCAAGAAACACCTTGTAAATATGGCATTTCACCTCTTGCAACCACCTACAGACATAGCAGTGCTACCCAACAGATTAAATGGAATACTACTGATGGTCCAGTTTTGTTTCAGAAACTGATAGGCAAGAAAATTGCAGTAATTTGTTCTTCAGCACATTAAAGCAGGTTATGTTTTTCATTCTGTTTCAAAAAACTTTCTTTACTAGAGTGTATTGAATTAAAAAAACAATCAAAGAATTATTTCAAAATAAAACACCAGCCACATCAGAAACCCTGATTTTAACTACTTGGCCTGGGAAAGGAGACTACCACCCACACTTTCACTAAATTTATGCTACTTTTTCCTTGATCTGAAGAAAATCAAATAAAGAAAACATCAACAGTCATATTTGAGGTACAATACTATGCAGAAAGGAATATGGGTTGGAGTCATATATTTTATGTTTTGGGCATCAAATCTCCTGAAGACAAATTTCACACCTCACCAAGCAAAAGAGTCAGGAGAAGGTGGAATTGCTAAAATGGTTATCAAAAAAAGGCTCACTTTCAAGAAGGGAACACTGAACCTGCAGCTGACTAAACCTCTTTCTGGACATAGAGCAACCTCATCCACTGGCTTCTTATGTGCCACTTCTCAAGTGTCCCTCTTAAGAAGCAGGGTCTGACTGGTGGGCAGAATAGCATCTCATAAAAAAAGCAGCAGACAGAAAACATAATGCCTAACTGGTGACTTTTAATATGTATACACATTCTTTTGTTTCTCACACTCAGCTGTGAGCTATTTCTCAAAAGACACAATAATATTTATGGTATTAGTGATAATCTAGCACCCAGGTTACCAACCCTTTTAACTAGCCAGCACAGCTGTATTTCTCCTACAAACACTGTTATTCTAAACAATAATTAATAGGGACAAGTTAAAATTTAAGATGATTCCGGCACGTCCTTTGCTGGATTTTTCTGTTTCTTGCTAGAAAGACATATAGATTTTTACTGTTCTAACATCACTATGGAGTTTCTTCTATGTTTATTTTTGAATGAAACTGCCTTCATAATAAAGGTTTAGGAAACTCAGTGTGGTGTTTAATGCATAGTACGTATATGAAGCAGGATGTGTCAAAGTGCAAATAACGTTGTTTGTGCCCCCTGCAGAATTAGAAATTCTTGGGTAGTACTGTTATAACAATCCCATGTTGCTAGCATTATGAAGTGCCAAGGTTCACTGAGTCAGAAAAGGGCAAGGGACAGTTTCTTCATTATAACATTCTCAAATTATTCTAGCTTAAATATTTATTAAGATATTAATAAGTTTTCTTCTTTTTCTGCCTTCAAAAGTTCAGCTAAAACATAATGAAAACAATACAATACAGGATATATCTGCTACCACAATACATTATTAAATCAGCTGGTAGTATCATATAAATAACTATGAGGCTACAACTACTGTCTTCTCAGTGTAAGAAAATACAATACGGTAAATGCATACATGACATTAAAACTAGCCTGTTGCCTAAGCTTCACTACGAAGTGTTTCTTATGTACACTTCTGTTTATAAAAACATTTTTACAAAGTCTTTCTTAAATTATCCTTTCTTGATAGCACCAATCAGTTCCTCTGGAGTTTGAAATTTCCCTTTGAAATTAGAACAAAATGTTTCATAACACTTCCAAACCATCATATTCAATAAGCCACCAAAAGTATCACTAGAATAGAGCCAGGAACTCTGTATAAACTCTTGAATGCCATCTCAGTATTATGTTTGTTTTTTAAAAAACATGCTGTTTATTAGCCAGTATGGACAGTAAACATATGCATGCATCAATAAAGAAGGTCAAACAAAGCCAAAAGAAACTTACTCTAATATACATCTGCATAGTTTCTTTTTCTTTTTGTGGATTTCGATACTTTTCATAGAAGTCGCGTCGCTTCTTTGTTTCCTTCTGGATTTTATCTTTTCTTTCCCTCTTTTCTGCAGGTTCATCTGAGCAATCAGAAGACAGCTGTATTTCAGCTTTTGTCTTCTCCACTTCAATATAGTTCTCATTGGGATTCAGAACTATTACTCCATAGCCTTCCTGTTTAAGAAAGGAGACACACGCACACACAAAAAGAAGGAATATGAAAAGGGAGATTTAATGCTTGAAAATTCTTTGCATTTACTTCAATACTCTTTAAATACTCTTTTTCTTTAAATTTTATTTAAATTTTTCTTTAAATACTTCAATACTCTTTTTTATTTCTTTCAGTAAGTTCACACAACATAATTTATAGAATGCTTCTTAAGAATATTCTGTCATTAAAGGGATATTGATGTGTGAATATCAATATCTGTGAGTGTACTTGTGCTCATACACATCCCTCAGCACCAGAAAAGTTGCCTGTTTTACCTTTAAAATAATTTCTTTTTTTATTCATAAGGACTTTATATGACTTTTTCAGAAAACAATACGGGAACTAAAAGCAAAATATTGTTTTAAGAACTCCACATAATGATGAAAAAAAAGTTTTAAACCTAGCCAGTATAAACCGATAAAATAAAAAGGATGGAGAGATTTCAGATAGATAGATAGATTAAAGAAAGCATGTGAAAATTATTCACTGTATTTTAACACACTAAAACCTTTTGTCCAGCTGACAACATGCAGAATAAAACAGCAGCAGTAACAATGAATCAATACCAAAACTATTCAGTGGTATTTCTTAAAAGTCAACTCTCTTATAGTGGGCCTGACTTTTCAGTGAATTTTTAAATCTGCTTTAAAAGTTCACCAGGATTATGTTGTATATTCAACAAATACAGAGAAAATTTGTGACCTGCAGGTTGCTTTTGAGCATACAAGCTGTATTTTTGTGCCTCAGAAAATGAGTTAGTTGAAAAAAGTATGGATTTATTAATGAGAAATAAATCCTAAATAAATCAGCCAATCGTTTTTTAATGATTTCTAAATGATGGCAAATCACAGAAAACCTGTAATATTCATGTAACATTACATATGGAGGGAGAAAAGAGCAGCATGTGCATTTAACAGATGAGTCCTTAAAGTTAGCATGGGTTCCCAGTCAAAATCAAGCTGTCATTTTAAAGTAAATTTTTTATAAAGACTTACTTTTAAAAAAATGTCTATATTAATCATCCAGCAGAATAGCTTTATTCCAGCTTTTCACTCGATGCTTCATTTTGCACTCATGCTAGTCATGAGGATCAAAGAGGTTCCCCATACCTTGCTTCCCAGAGCAAACCAAATCCATCCCAACAAAAGATACTTTATTTGGGCTTGCTTTATTCTAATCTGTAGAGCCATTCACAAACCTTGTAGTTCATTGTGGCCACTGTCAGGTAGACAGATTGTCACTCAGTGATTTTCTACAGTTCGACACACTCGACTAGTTATCAAAATCACATCTGAAGGGAGTTCCTATCCCTCGTCCTTGTGCCCTTCTTGAACGTCTGCCATAGCTTTTTCTCCCACCAAAAACCAAGTTAAAGGGCACAATTGCACTCTGCTAAACAGGGTGAAATAGAGGCATTCAGGACACTGTCTCTGGTGTGAGGGACACAGTGAAAAAAGGTCACCATAGGCCAAAGAGTAAAACTACCTCCTTGCTAGACACAGCATTATAAGGGGTTTCCTGTCACATCACTCCCCTGCCCACTCTGTTGAGGGAACAGGGATAAATAAATATAAACAAACAAACAACAAGGAAAGGGCAAAGGAAATTAAAATTAAAGAAAATGTTTAAAGCCTAACCACACCACTACCAGGGATGCCTGGCCATATTAACACATAATGCTAATACTATGAACACATAAACTTTCTAGCTTGGGAGATTTCAAAACCCAAAATTCATCATGGAGAAGAGTACTGCTTAGACACATTCCTAAACTGTACATCTCAGAAGAAAGGATAGTTTTGAGCTTGCTACTGCCAGTGTAGGACAAAGTTTTTGCACTACTTGGTAGGCTGGTGGTTTTGGAGCTCTTCATCTTCTTGACCTGCTTGTTTTGAGCAGAGACGTTCTGTGTATTGATTTGTTTTACTTTCTATAGAATGCCAAATGCAAAATTCATGTGTTTATTACAGATCTACAAGTGTTACAGGGATTTGAAACTCTGTGTCCACTTGCTGACCACAACACAGACATACAAATCACCAAAGTGGAATTTTTCTAGGTTATTGATCATGTAACTGAAAATTACATGACTCATTTGTCTAATTTTATGAAGACATAATGTCAATTTTTCATACAGACATAAACAGATGAAATATGATTCTATTTTTAAAGCCACTATTTCATAAATCAATTAAAGGATTTTAATCAAATATGTTTTAAGCACTGTATCATGACTCCCTTTACATTTTTTTTAAATTTTTTTCACAAATAGCAGTGCTTTTCTACCAGTAGAATTAAAAAAAAAATAAGTAATTACTGAGCTAATACTTTTTCTCCTCAATTATGGTAAAGCCTAAATCTTTCTCTTAGGAAAGTAATCTCTTTTTAAATTTGTTTTCCATATGTGATATAGCATGATTCCCTTTCCCTTGTATTTCTGCATCCTAAATTGCAAAATGGAAACAATGGCACCAGAAAGATTTGAGAGTAACATATATAGACTAACATGGAAAAACAATGTACCAAGTTACAACCTCTCTCACTCAGCCTTAGTCTAAGCATTTTCTACGGAAAGGAAATACTCAGCTGTAAATAAGATCAGTGTAAACAATGTGGCTTTTAAGTTCAATTAGTTTTTAAAAAAAATTATTTTATGTGGGCATAGCTGCACCAATAAAGTTTAGTGCAATCAGAAAATTAAAGATAGAGCTCAACAAGAGTGCAAGTCAATACAAAACACAACACAAGACCACTAATATCTAATCTTTGGCAAACTTTAATGATAAGCAAGATACAGTGTGGCATAATTTTGGAGTAACTGTTAATACAGACAAAAATCATACTTATTAAAAAGCCCTGTTCAGAAATACCTATTTGCATGAAGAACTGTATTCATCTTATATATTACCATATACATTCTCTTTATGCTGGAAAGTACTAGATATGCCATTACTATATATTACCTTGCTATTTATTAATTTGGTGCTAGTGTAGCTATACTAAACAAATTAATTAAAAATACCAATTTCAGCTATGATGAGCTTACATAATTAATTAAATGTACTGACCTATGACCTAAGTAAGTACCAGTCATCTAGGAGGCTTTCTAAAACTTACCACCCTTAGTGACATTAGGTGGTATGCAAACATTAGGTATTTTTCGGTGTATGTAGTTTTCCTCTTTGAAACCGCATGCAGAATCAGTCTGGAGGAGAAAAGACAATGCAGAAAGAACCGTCCCTTAACAGTACCACCTACGGAGACTTTCTGCTGTCCCTTTTGCAACCGGACTTGCCTATCTCACATTTGCCTTATCAGCCATCAGTGCGCTTGCAGCAAGTGTGGGTAAACCCCTCCCAAATCTTCGTTTGCGAAGTCTAGCCATGATGATGATGATGAGTTTTCTCCTATGTGTTCAGTGAGCACAGAAGGAGAAACCACTCTTTAAGACACAATGCTTTTTCATGATAAAAAGTTAAAATTTGGACACTCTCCATTACCCCCATCCATCTTCAGCCAAGCTCATCATATTTGTGATGAAACCTAATAATCAGGACTGACACTGACAAATACAACTCCCAGCCTCTAACCTACAAAATTACAGTTTCTCTCTCAGACTAATATACCAAATTAATATCTATCCTCCCCCCCCCCATATTTTAATGCTTCAAGGTAAGTAAAATTCATCCTACACTTAACTGCTAACATTCTCCTGCATCTGGAGATAGAGGATTGTGATGATGAAAGGAAAAGTATGCTTACAAAGTGTTGGAAAGAATCATGAATCTCAGTTACAATACCTTTACTACTAAGCCAGAACAATGCAGAAGGGTCTTCTCCATCATAATACATAACCCAGAAATGGAGTAGTACTTTAGGCCTCTTACTGGAAGTTCAAGCAAGATGTTAAAAACTGAAGCAATATCAAAATTCTTGCCTCTGACAGAAAAAAATAGTTTTTTTAAAAAGAATCTCAAAGTATTTGAGGTAAATTCTGTAATTTTTTTGAAATCTCCACTGCCTGGCCATGTGAATAATGAACTGAAAGTATTCAGATCTGCATATTAATCCACAAGGATAGGACACCATATGTGATCAGAGAGGTCAGCTAGAGAGGTGTCTTGACCTATGTAACTATCTTTTCAGACTGCGAGCAAGGGTCTGAACAAGATTATTTTCCTAAGTTTTATCAATATGAATTTTCAAGTTCAGGTTTCTATTTGGAAGGCTGTCAACAAGACCAGAGTTAATTCCCAGGAGAAATGCAATTCCAAGTGCTCTGTTCTTAAACTCGCCTGAGGTTAAAATGGACACAGCAATGTTCATTCATCTTTCTGAAAGATGCTCTGTTCCTTTCCCATCTTCTCTGTGAGAAGGGTACATCTATGTCACTGTTGCAACACTGTAGGTGTAACCACAGGATGAGGTCATGACAGCCAATCAAGTCACTAGTGAAGTGTTAAAGTAAACATAGCTGTTGGAGATGCAGCTCAGCTTGAAAAATGCCCCCTCCATTATTTGAGCAATTTTCTCAAGACATGACCTGCGACTGAGATGTCTGAAATGTCAGTTGACTCTCTTTTCTGTTTCGACCCAATGCTCATTTTGGCAACTGCACCCTGCTAACACTGTGATATTTTCATCCCAGATACACCTTGGGCACCTGAATTCCAGCACTATGTCCAAGCATGTAAAAATTCTGTCTTTCTCCCAAACACACATTGTCCCACTAAGTCTCCAACTTAAAATGGCTCATCAGGTTAGGCAGGAAAAGAAAATGCCACAAAAAGTTTTTAGAGGACCACCTGTTGTCTATTATTTTTACACAGCACTTACTCATAAATCATAACACAGGGTAATTAATCAAGCTGTCAAAGAGAAGGTCAAAGGTTATGTGGGAGAGTCAGAAGGTCATGCATGGGCTGATAGAGGTCAGGGTCACACTGCATTCCTCATTATCAAGTTGGGATGAGAGACGGTCCAAGCAAACAAAAGTGAAAGCAGATGGAGAAGTGAGTGGATAAAAAAGAGGAGAAAATTTCACAAACAAAAAAGAAAAGTGAAAGAAGAATGTCAGTTGCCTTCTAACAAGGAGGAGAATAGAGTAGAAATACATTGAGATGTTCTCAAAAGGTTGCATACAATACAAAGAAACTACAGCTTGATTATTAAATACAGTTAAGCAACACTGCAAAAGGGGCACTGTAGTTTTGGTTCCATTTCATATCTGAGGTCAATATTTTAAAGGTTAATTAGACACAAAGACCCCATTACTGTGATGAATGCAGATGGATACATAAAATTGCTTCTAAATGTTTATGTTTATTCCTATTTATGGCTACAACCAATAGATGTCCAATAAAAAAGTGATAACCCTCTTGAATGATGTACTAAGAACTGTACTTTCATATACACAAATCTTTAAAAATATAAAGCATCATGAAAGTCCTTCTAGATGACGCAACAGCTATAAAATATTCCATCATTACAGTGACCTGAATCAGATGCAGAATAGTGTGCAAAATTAGCTGTCACCCTTTCCTCAAAATCTTTGTTAATCTCATTTTGAATGTTTGCAGCTTTATCAACACATGCATGAGTGTCAGCTCCTTGGTTACTGAACTGCTGTACTTGGAAGAAGATACAATTAAAATGTTTTGGCACAGAAAAGGTGAAATTGTATCTACTCCTGTTCCCTGAGGAGTCTGTAAAACATGTAGGATATATTGACAAACACACAGCCTTGTCTAGAGCACTGACATCCCAGGTTACCAGACTGCTATTTATTTTGAAACATTCACTTTACACTTATCTAAACTGTCACCTGCTTTGTAACTAATTTTAATGGATATTAGAGCAATAGAAACAATAAACATTTCCTTTCTGTTACTGCATTCTAATTTGTCAGTGTATTATATCTGTATCTATTTGCATGCAGAACTGTATTCATCTTATTTCATCACCTTTATGCTGGAAACTATTAAACATGCCATGACTGTGCTCTACTTTGCTATTTGTTAATTTGGTGCAAGTGTAGCTATAATAAAGAAATCAATGTTCAGGGCTACAAAAACCCACCAGAAAAGCCATTCCAACGTTTTGAATTTACTGCTGATAAGTTTTGGAAAGAATTAATGTTACACATCTACCTAAAATTAGCAACCCAAATATGTCTATGTGTTAGATCTGCAATTCTGTTTTATGACATTTGTACCTAAGGTCAAAACTGAGTAAATGCATCCATGAATTACAAGGATTTTTCCTGCCTCAGTTGTGTACCATACACTTTATAAGGAACTTCCATGCCTTTACAAGCACTAGTTTCAATAGGATTTTCAGTGGAAAATGATGTCTTATGGCAAGTGAAATACAAGAAACTATGCCATAGCATTAACTTAATTCTGTGAATTAAATAACCATGAATAACATATTCAACTATTGCTTAATAAACATCAGACCCACCACCTCTCCCTGATGTAAGATTCAGGTTTTTTGGAGAAATTACTGGAGACTGAATGGAAGTGAATCTACCCCAGCCATGCAGGCAGGATACTGGGCTGCAGATAATCTGCCCACAACTGCCCAGGCTGCAAAACCAGCTTCTGCTTTTCTTCACTAAGTGTAGACAGCTTTGGGGTCCATACAACTTGCAGAAGAATGAACCCACCAGTTTGCTCCCAAGACACCCTATAGGAACCCCTTCTCTGTATTTAAAGTCTGCACTATTAAGTTCACCCTCTCACCACACACCCCCACCTTAAGAAACTCTTTTACTTTCTTTCACAACAAAAAAATTAGATGCTTCAGAAGGGTACAAGATTTCAAACAAGAACTTTGTGCATATTTCACTTTTTCACTAAGATTTTAATTAAAACAGTATTTAGATAAATACAGAACTTACCTTTTGAAAGTAATGCACCATAAACCATGTAAATCAAACAACTGTAATAAAGCCCACACAAATAACAAGTAATTATTTGTTCCAATGTATCAACAGATATTATTATCTCCAACAGATACAAACCAAAGAGAATACCAGTTACTCTCTGACAGTTATGCTCAAATAAGGTGCAGAGGCAAAGCTGGATTGTGGGATTTTTTTAAACGTTTTTGCGGTATTTTCAAGCATCCCATTAGATGCTAGTCAAAGTTCTCAACTGCAAATTCGTTTTTCAATACACTTTGCCTCCTCCCTGATCATGTCACTATGATGTCTTAATTATTCTCATTAACAGTTCATAATGAATATACAGCCATGTAGGTTTAAAGTTTGTATTTTCTAAGTAACACAACATGAAAAACTAACTACACTTATTCTACAATAAACCTAATTTCCTTTGCTTTTGCAGGAGTGTAAAATCTTTCCATAATCATGTTATCTTTCTGAACTGTAGATATTCTGATGGGCTTAGTGGTTTGTCTGGATTTGGAATATATTTAGCTTGCAGAAAGGCAGCCCAAGTTGCCAAGTCCTTCTACTTTCCCTTTCATCTCCAAAAGTTTGCACGTATTAAACCATTACAGAAAAAGATTAAACATCAATCTCTTGGAAGGTTTGTATTTCAATACTCTAAATGAAGAATATATCATACACATAAGTGTTTTTTGTAAAATCTTGACTTTATCCAAGTCTTGAAGGACAACCCCTATTTAGCATTTTGTGACCAGAAATCCTCTATCTCAAAGACAGGAAATTCAGCTGGTTTTAGTACGTGAATGTATTTAGTCATTCCCTGAGATAACAGGCAATTGTAACCTAATAGCAA
>VXAU01001880.1:0-5000 GCA_013399695.1 Formicarius rufipectus | reverse complement strand
TTTTAGTACTGTATTTAATTAAACTTACGCCTTATTCTGATGCCATTTCTTTGTTTTTCTCTTTAAAAAAAATCGCAAACAAACCAACAGAAAAGTGCCCATACTTTTCTGGTCTTCCAGTAATGCATTAAAATGTGTCTCATCTCCTCTGTACATAGTCAAATGCGTGATGAATGCAAAGCAAGGGAGGGTGAATTTCTCCAGGTTCTGTATGTCTGATCTCTCAAAACCTTCAAAATTTATCCTTGATCTCAGCAAACACAGCAGCGCACAATGTTATTTATGCATTCATTTATCTTTTCATCAAGGGCGGCTTATGTGGTCTTTTACTGACTTTGGTTTCTCATCATCACCGCAGATCAGCATCTGCATTGTGTGCACTTGTAACAGGGATAATGGATCTCACTTACAATACCTACAAACTCAGCTGAGAGCCATGCAAAGCAAATGGCCATAAATGCACCCATCCTGGCCCAAGTCCTGATGAATAAAAATGAAGATCTTGTCAAATAATAAAGTGACAGGTTAATTTACAGCACAGAACAGTGTGAACACGGAGGGCTCAGCTTTACAATCTGTATGAACGGTGCCACCTATCTGCAGATAAGCAGAAAGCCTCAGACTAATTCAGCAATCGGGATAACCACATGTGATGTTGCTTAGTTTTGTAAATATCAGAGAAATGGAATTGATGATAAAGGAAAATGTGAGATTAGACATACACAGTTGCTTTCAAACCTTAAAAACAAGTTTTCCAACAAAGAACTGCTGTATCAAACAGTAACAAAGAGCCTCAAGCAGTTGTCTTTGCTCATGCCAGTTTTCATGCTTTAATTCCGCTGCCCTGTGGTTCTTAGCTTTGACATTGAGATCTGCATGGCTACCAGACATAATTATTTCAACCTTCAGGCCATCAGGCACTCATTTTTGATCATGGATATGTAAGAGGGTTTCAGGGTTTTTTTTGTTTTTTTTGGGTTTGTTTTGGTTTGGTTTGGTGTTTTTTTGTTGTTATTGTTGTTGTTGTTGTTGTTTGTTTGTTTGTTTGTTTGTTTTGGGCTTCCCAGGCTTGCCAAGTGGATAAGAAGAGAAGGGTAAAATAAGCAAAAATTATAAGCATTTTAAGAGAAATTAAGACACTGGGCTGCAAACTAGCTTTTCTATTAGTTTTTCAGACCTTATTATTGTTTAAGCTTATTCAGATCCCCCTATAAATACTGTCAGAAATATTTGAACTGACTTGAATTTTCCATTAAGGCATTGTTACAAATAGAAATTAAAAAATTAGCTTTGACTTTATAATACTGCTGGCAGTAGCACTTTTCCAACATCCTGTAATCCCCTAACACAATTTGCACAACATGTATACATATATCTGATACACTTTTTACAGTAACTCAAAGAAATTGCAGTAATTTTTCACACCCACACCTAACACATTAAATTAAAACACATTATTTGAATTGTAACTACTCTATGTAAAATAATTTTGGAAGAGTACTAATTTCAAGAGTTGCATTATGAAAACTGAATCTGCATTGCAATTATATTATATAATGTATCAATTATAAATCAAATCTGTCTGACTGGAATTTGAGAATTGGTGTAGTCCACATATTAAACATATGCCAAAAGCATGAAGCTGGCATGCTATTTATATGAGTCACAAACCCAATGACATTTGTCACTAGCATCATTGTCTAACAATTTAATACATGATATTTATTTGAGATCCGTTTAGATCAATTTAGAGATTAAAATACCAATACATTTCTAAAATAACAGCATCAGATACAAAGAAAAAAATCTTGTTTTGCACACACTGTTGAATTACACTGTTTATCATCTCACTTATTTGCTGATACCCCATTTTACAGGTGTGTAAATAAAAAATTGTGCACCTAAGTGATCAAACATCAGAGAACAGCAGACAGATCTAAAATACTCCATGTTAGGCTGCATTACTTCTTTCATATGCAATATTTAAAGAAAGAAACAAATGCAAGCAGTAATAGGCTAGACATACTGAATGCCTCTATGAAATAGAGATTTACAACTAGGAATATGCTCCTGAGTTTACTTCAAAATAATTCTGAAACTAAAAATCTAAGCGTGTACATATTCTAAGTCACAGTATTTTGCCATGTGAGAAACTGATAAACCAGAGTGGATGTGCAACAAAAAGCTACTGAAAATTTTCCTGACAAAAACCAGTGAGTATTTTCACCCTAAGTATACTGGACTGGGTCTTGCAATTACTTCTGCACAGACAGGCCACAGGTGCAAGGGACAGTGAACAGAATATTGTGCACTTTTGAAGATGCAATTTTGCATGAAAATACAGAATTGTAAGACACTTTTTTTTTTTATTTTTCTAAGAAGCCAAACAAAATATAGCCATGTACAAAAGGGAAGTACAAAACAGCCTCCTTGGACATAGTCCAAAGGTGCAAATAAAATGTATTGTCTGTGTTAACTGCAGAGATATTAACAAAAAGATTTGGAAAGACAAAATACATTTACAACAGTTTTTCCTGAACATATTTTGAATTCAATTTTTTTAAAGTAAAATTTCTCATATTATTTCAAGACACAGAGTTCACTTTTGGAGATACTATATTTAATGGCTCCTGCAACAGCTCTAGTGTGCATTCATTTTACTTTATTAAACAGCAGAAGTCAAAACTAATGCCATCCCCAGGCAAAGTAAACTTTCATATCTTCAGTTTCATTTAAAACACTAATTCCCAAAAATATGAACTCCCCATATCTGAGCACATATCCTTTTTCAAATCCAAAAGCCTGTTGTGCCTTTTGCGCTCTTTGGAATTCATACTGCTTTAGAAATCACTGAGAAAGGGAATGTTCTTTGATAAACTAATATTTTCAAAGGTCTGGAGTACGAGTGAATATTCAAAGCATTTCACTCCAGCTCAGGAGTGGGCATTCATCTACATTACTTACAAAACTCACAAAGAACTTGCAGCATTGTCTAGTAGCTGAAGTAAGAAAGGCTGAGATTCCCAAATGCCTTCACTGCACTAGGAAAGTAACAAGCCATGGCTAATGCTATGTAACAAAGTAATAAAAGAAAAATTGTTTCATGCCATTTTGTGTCCTTTCTAGTAAAAGCAGTACTGAAAGGCAGGTCTTTAGATTAGTGACTGTGACTATGACAAAGTAGCTGGATATCTCAACTTTGCAGAGGATGAGGCAAATTATTTAGGGTAGAGGTGCAACCCTGCCTGTCCCAACGCTTCCCCAGATCTGCTTCCCTTTGCAACTCTCCTCTGTATCACAGGCTCCACATTTACTGCTCATCAAATATGGCATATCCAGCTGTTGCTGCTTTCTGCTCCTTTCCAAGTGAGCACTATTCCAAGAAGCACTATTCCGAAAAGCACAGATAGTGTTTAAAGACAGTTTCCACACCCTCAGTATTGGATCTCCAGAATGATGAAAAGTAATCATGGAAATTTCTTCACAGACCTTTGCAAGCAGAGTGTTTCAGTAGAGCTGCAAGCGTGATGGGAACAGAGAAACTTTTGAATGTTCTGCCCACCACAAGACAGCTGGCACACAATTATCATTCCTCTTATTCTACAGATGGAAAAAAAGAAGCTGAATTGCCTCTTAGAAGAATAGTATGACAGAAGTCTGAACACAATTTGGATCTCCCAATCTAACTCTTCAACTGGATGTCATAGGTTTCTGTAGGATGGACTTCCTGTTTGATGGCCAAAGTTGAGCCAATTAAGAATCATAGTCACACCCCTACGATAACATATTTAAGAATCTAGGAGTGTTGTGCAGTTGAAAAAAATTCCATCTATGAGATAACAACACAGAGACAAAGGTCAGAGCAGCAGAAGGAGGAGAAGAAGGAACCCCATGCTGGAACAGAGGAGAAGGACTCAAAGCAATGGCCCCCCTTCAGCCCATGGAGAAGCATCAGGGTGCAGAGACCCCCCTGCAGCCTATGGAGGAGCAGGTGGATGTAAGAAAGAGCTATTACCCTGTGGGAGACCAGGGATGGAGAGAGATCCTGGAAGAGACTTGTGGAGAAGGAGACCCATGCAGCAGCAGGTTTTTTCCCCCAGTAGAAGTGTTACCCAGAGGGTGGACTCATGTTGGAGAAGTCTATCGAGGACTGTCTCCTGTAGGAGGGACCCCACCGAAGCAGGGAAAAGACTCAGAGCTGTGGCTCCCAGTGAGGACCGTGGTGGAGCAGCTGTTCCCCTGCAGCCCACAGAGACCATTGGGGTGCAGAGACCCAAATGCACCCCATGGAGTGACCCACACGGCAAGAGCAATGGCAGAAAACAACAACCACCTGCAAACCCCCATTCCCTGGTCCCTTTAAATGCTGGAAAGAAGGAGTGGGAGGAGAAAGGTGTTAAAACTGATTTATTTCTGTCCTGGTTTCAGTAGCCAGGATCAGTTTGTCACTGTGTGGGTGTGTATTCTAAAGCCTCTATGCCATTTTTTCCCATGAACTGCTCACAATAGGCTATTAGCAGCTATTGGCTAAGGCACAGCACACCCCTCAGGCTACAAGATGGGTGTTTAGGAACTTCTGTGAGATTTGGAAATTCTCCTGCCTCCACACCCACCTGAGGGGTCATGTCTGCTAATGGTCCATCAGGGGTGCCAAAAATAGGACATTGTTTATCTCACAGAGTAAATCACCCATTGTTTAAGTCTCCGCCCTGGGGGAGGGACTGGGCGGAGCCTAAGTGGATATAAGCAGGAGATTTGGGCCTGGGAGCTCTCTTCAGATCCAGAGGAGGACCAGAGCCACGAGCAGACTGAGACTGCCACNCAAACAAATTTTCTTTTCTGTTTCAGTGTAGTTCTGTGATCTTTTAATAAATTGTTATTCTGACTTGCAATTCCATTCTGAGTTGGATTCATTTCTCCTACTGGTTTAAACCTAAACCAGCACATACTGGCGCCCAAAGTGGGGATAGAGAGGAGAGTCAGAATAACAATTTCATTTT
>VXAU01001879.1:933293-982132 GCA_013399695.1 Formicarius rufipectus | reverse complement strand
TAGAAGGGTAAGTGTTCTTGTTTACTTATGATAATGCTACATCACCACTAAACAGGGTTCTGAAGACTACATACAATAGTAGGGGGCAGTATTGAAGACTGCATCGGGGGAAAAAAAAAAAAAGGAAAAAAACTATTTTATACAGCCTTGCATATGTTACCCTCCACTACAGTTCAAATACAGTTCCCAAGTCAGTGTTGTTCCCAGTGCACTCTGGTCTGAACTGCTCACAAATTCTCGGAGTGGTTTGGGTGACTCCCACCAGACTGTCCCTGCCCACCACCACTACCGTCCACTCACCAGAGCTGCTTGGCACCTGCTGCAGCACATCAGCACTCACAGGGAAGCCCCAATGTGACAGTGCTAATGTGATGGCAACCCAGTGTTCATGCATTACTGTGATGGATACAGGTAGCCCTCACGTCCCTGTGTCCCAGCTTTTCATCTGTAAAATGCCAGTAAGGCCATCCTCTTTTTTCATGAGGTTAGTGGAGCATAAGGGCACTACTGATACTAGTAGTATCATATCAATATAGTAACAGTATATAACAGTATAGAATAGTAAGGATACTAGTCAAGAATTACAAATACTAAATTGCTCCAGTTCCCTTATTGCTGCACTCAGCTGCTTCACAGACTAGAAAAAAAAAAGGGTGCCTCATGTTTTACTACTGCATTTAAGTGTGAAATAAAACTCCAGCTGCACCAGGAAAATAAACTGCTTAAGCCAAACATAACTGCAACTGTTTTCTCACTGTGTCTCGATCCAAATAAAACAGTACTCACCATAGCAGCGTCAATGCCACCACAGCACAGTAAGTATAAAATATAAAGCTCTGGGGCATTTGCATGGTGATTTTAAAGACCTGAATATTCTTTAATATGCATACTAAAGGAAAAATATCAGGTTTCATCTCAAAATGTTAGGCAGAGTGGACAAAAGGCTGTAATAAGACATAATCATAACACTGAAGTGTGGGATTAGTCAGTTTAGGAAAAATACCTGTCTGCTACTTGGAAATCACTTGTAGGGTTTGGTAATTATTATATTGTCTGTGAGAGGAATACTGGCCTGCTTGTACATTTTGTGTCCTCCCATTAATTAAATGAAGCATCAGCTTCATTCAACCAGTTTGTATTTCACAAACTGGAGCTCTTCTGCTATTATGTTAAGAAAAAACATGTTGTAAAGAGGTTCATTATCTCAATGGCATTTTACAGGCAGAGTATTAATAGGGAAAGGACTAATACGAGGTCATTATGGAATCAAGGCAAATACTAATTAGTTTGAATGCTACTGTTCACAGAATAGATCATCAGTGAAGCCATTGAAGGTGAGGGGCTGACACAGCTGAATGAGGCAGAGAGAAGATGGCAAAAGGGAAATTGTACAGAAATGATATGACAAGATTTAGCAACAACATGGACAGAGAAATAAGAAGTGGAGGGCAGAGAGAAAAGGGGGTATCAAAAAGGACACCAGACAAGGGCAACTAGCTTGTGCCTATGCCAAAGGAGAAGCAAACTGAGAGAAGAAATGCAATATTTAACAACTTGAAATGCAACTTTTGTCCTTTATACAGTGGCTTAATTCCATTTAAATACCTAACCATCTTCCTGGAATGAGGAAAGAGTGAAGGCATGCATGTATGTACTGGAGTGAGCTGATGGAGAAGCTAGTGAGCAGCCCTAGCATGCTCAGAACTGCTCCCAAAAGAAAGGGTGAAGGCACCATAGTTAACAGCCCTGGGCATCTAGCCCTCTCCAGTAACTCAGCTGAGCTACCAAAACACATATAAATGCTCTGCTTATTTATGCAGACTCCAGTTTCAATATTTTAAGTTAAACAAAAACGTACTGATAAAATAGGAAAAAAAGTTACACAATGTACCTGACAATACCTCATCCCGTGCTGGGCTCCAATTTAATGGACAAATATTTAACATGGGCTATTGAAACTTCAACTGTACACTTTTAGTACAACCATGGCTAAGACCCAGGTAGATGTATTATTTGTAGATGTATGAATTTCAGGGCCTAAGGACACACACAAGTACCTGTTTAAAACAGATTTTCAGCAGTTTACAGCAAATCTGGCCCAAGAAAAGGCCCATTGCATTTTGTGGTTTTGTGAACTACCAAGAAGTCTCTAGTTCATGTCCCTCAAAGAGTCACACAGTCGACCTCCAAGGAGCAAGCTGCTAGCTGATTATATCACATCCTCTTTTCCGTGAAGGGATAATTGTTTACAATCACTGCACTAAACAGGAGCATAGATTGTGTATACACAATGACTGAAAAGATGTGTGTTTTAGGAATAGGAATAAACAAAACACAGAAAATCCATCTGGATACAAAGAAACTCCTTTGCAATATTCTTTGAAAAACTCCCTTATTTCAATGAGGTCAAACTGTTACCAACTCCTTTTGCAGAGATTTACAATGGATAATGTGTTTTTGTACAACAAAAGCACATGTGGGGTAAGTTACTTCATTCTCAGCTGACTGGGATCTTGATGGGCTTCTTACACCTTCATAGCAGCAAAACTCAAAAGTTCAGCCAAAGCTGATCCATAGTCTACTGAAGTTCAGAAGGATTTCCAGAGTAGGATTCACCCAAACACTTGTCTCTCTCTGAGGCAGCTATCTAAACTTCTGTCCAGCTGACAGAGAAATGAGTGCTTTTAGGCTCTGCTTTGTTTCAGACAACAGCAGGCCTCTAAATCAGGACTTAGGAAGTCTGCCCATTTCTGCTGACTGTATTCTATGCTGATTAGTTCAGATACAGATTAATTCTCCCCTCCTTCATTCCTCAATGATTCCTTTAGCATCAGATGGAGCATATAGGCAATTCAAAAGATATACACTGTATTGTACTGGATATTTCCAGTCCAGCCTTTGACTAACCCACGTCTTTTTCACGATGGATTTTCTACAGTCTCCAACAGACAATGGGAGGTGTTCTGATAGTTTCATTTTTCTGGCCTGATGTGTACTCATACCAACTACTGCAACAACCTTCAGCAGGGACATTCTTACCATGCCTGGCTACTGCCATGATCTGCCATCACAAATCAGGGAAATCAGGGCTCTTGGATGTGAAACTAGAAGCAAAACCACAATACTGTGTCAAGACAGTGTTTGCTAAACTTTCACACTGGCAGAAGCTTTAAAAATACGAGAAAATACCAGTTTCTTCAGTCTCAATTCAAAATACATTTTACTCGTTAGTACAGTCTTTGTAGTATTTGGCTCATTAGATCACCTGACATCAGTTAGAAACTGACAAGACAACTTAAAACTGAGCCCAGCTGCACTGATCACCACCACATTCCTGCAGACTGCAAGACATGGCTTTCAGCTGCCCTGCAACCTTTCTACTCAGCACCAACTATGTAAAGGGAGATTTACATCAAGTGGTCTTGGTTCTCTTCTTCAGCCACCTTATTCACAAAAACTCTATTGTAAATAAAGGTATCTGATGATGAAGGAAGGCAGATTAAACTCTGTTTAATCTGTTTCTGTGTAGAAGCCTCCAGGGTTTTTAAGTACTTCGTATACAAGTTTTAGAGCAAATTCACTTCTCTAGCATACATTCTACAACTATTTTTTTAAAAAAATACACAAACAGGCAAAAGGTCAAACTTCGATTACCAAGTTACTGCCAGTATTTCTCATTGACTTGTGGCTATTTCAGCATTTTCCTGTTCTGGCTGAAAACTGTTACAACAAATCTACATGCATCTTAAAAGGTACATGTTGGGTTGGGTATTCTTTTAAATAAAAGATAATCCAAATGGCTTTACTGAAAACCAGTTTGCTGCAAACTGTAAATTGACAAGGTGGAGAGAGAAGACAAACTTATACTGACTGTCTTACTGAATGGACATAAGTGATTCCAGAACTGTAGTTACAAAAAAGAGCAGAGCACAGATAAAGATCTTTACAGTGTAACATCATGACCTCTCTCATAAATTTATCCCCAACGAACTGGAGTAGTTAGAGGTTACTATAATAGTATATATATAAAATACTATATATATATTATATATATGTAATACTATAATATAATATAGTTACTATACAGTAAACTGTATGATATTGTTCCTATGCTCAGAGCAGCCACAAAACTATGTGGGGCTCCTGGACAAGACTAACCTCCCCTTCAGAGAAAAGTAAATTCAGATTAAATTAGTTCTTCCTACTCTACTTTTAACATTAATTTCAGCTACAGCTTCAGTTAGGAACCTGAACAAAGAAAAATGAATAGCAAAATACAATGTCACATTTCATACATACATCAAAAATTTTTAATATCAAGCTAATAAAAGAGAAATGCTTTTTGACATTCTATGCAGTGGATGCTATCACACTGATAGTCAAAATCACCAGCTGGCTCCATTGGGCTGCAAAGCCAGTGAGATCCTTAATGCAGATGGAAAACAGAATTCTGAAGAAGAATCTGATGTGGCATTATAATCACCAATCATTTTTTTTGCCACATAACAAACAATTGTAAATGCACTGGAATTCAGTAATCATGTGTGAAACACAGGACACCAGGCAACAGCTACTCCTGTTCTTTTACAGATAAGGCATTTATTATGCTTCTCAGGGAGTCCTAGGCAATTATGTCCACTGTACATCATAGTATTTACAGTGAGCCTTATTTTATAACCCTAGCCAACCAATCATATCTGCATCACATGTAACTACAGTGATGTTTTATAAATAAAAGCATAAAGACAACTGAATGGTAAGTGAAGTAATTAAATCAATCAGTAACAACAGGAAGTTAAAATTAATATTAAGGGCAAAGGAAAAATAGACAACAGAACCAGAAGAAGACAAGTGAAAGCCAAAAAGGAAAGCTGAAACCACACAAAAGTGTTACTTAAAAGAAGTGTTTAATCAAATGCACAAGTCCAGAACTCATTTGTTTCCACATTTGCCTTGTGACAAACAATGAGCAATGTCACAGTGTTTTCAAGACACCATGGGAGGTAAAGTTTCTGTAATTTAAGCCAATATTGCAAGGAAAAAAAAAATTAACATAAAATACAATGAAAAGCTGATTATGAATTTGCCACAAATTTTGCTTTGTTTGTATTCTTCAATTTATTTACATTTAAAACTGTTCTTTTTCATTGCTAACTACACAGCAAGGTCCCAATATGCCAAAAGAGAGTTACAGTTTGCTTTGTTAAAAGCTCAGTTTTTTCAAAAACATTATTTTTGGACTGTGCTTTTTCTGATTTGTTTCCAATGTTCAAAATGTTTCTTTACCCAAAAAGGCTGAGTAAATTGACATCTGCTATCCTTGAATTTTATCCAGAAGTTATAACTGAAGCTTTTTGTACCTGACAATATCAAAATCCTTTGTCTTCATAGAATTCCTTATGCTTGTAAAGATACACATGGATGTCATCACTGAGTTAGCATTAAATTATATTACTGGATCCATCTGAAAAGCCAATTAACATAAGAATTACAGCTCTTCCGAGCAGCAATATCTACACTTCCAGTTATACAAAGTAGTAAGTAAAGCTGGGTGACACATAACACTGCTGTGTAAATAGCCCTCATTTGGAAGTAAGAGTAAAGAGAAGTAAAAAAAATCTATATCAGCTTCTCATTTCTGTAACTACTTTTATGCCAGCAAGCTGTAACTGCATGCTTTAGGGATACTGAAGGTTGATTAGGTGCATTTATAACAAAGATTCCTGGAACTGCAGAGAGCAGAAGAACAATCTAAGCCATTTTTCTTGCAGTTAATGGTACTGGAAATAGAGCCAACATTTTGTACACAGGCTGCAAGTTGACCCAGGGTGGCATATACCAAATAAGATAATTATTATACTAAATGCACAACATTTCCAGTTATTAACACGGGAAAAATATACAATGTATATCTTCATGTAGATGCTAGGTTTTATCTAGAGTAGAAGCAGAAGAAATTTTTATTTTTTTTTAAACAAAAGTTAATCTAAAGACCTAAAGAGTCCATCACATATGAACAGTGCCTATCAGCCAAGCTAGCTACTGAATATCTCTCCCTCAGAAGTCATCAATGAAAGCCACATAATCCTTTGCAGTATTTTCTTCACCAACACACAAGGAAATCATGTTACTTCCCATCCTACCTGAAAACCTCCTGCCTGCCTTCCAGCCATCCCATCACAAATATTTGGGTGGTAAATGAGTCTGGGAGAGTACCAAGAGGAGCAGCAGGGCTCGGCTGAGCAGGAGCTGGGGTGAGATGCAGCTGCAGATTCCTGGGGTCCACAAGACCATCATGATGGGCATGATGGGGAGATGAGTAGAGCTGCTGCCCCTCAGTCCATTACCAGCTCCTTGACCCCAAAAAGCACTGCCCCAAATAGGTCTCCATCTGCTTTGTTCTTGAGAAGTTGTAACCAGTCTTTTAAATCCTGGCTTAAAGGTGAGCCACCTGTGAGTGAGGTGGCAGCTAACATGTAAGACCCTGGAGAAATGGCATTAATGAAAGGAGCCAGGTTGTGTTGTAATTGCAGCCAGCTCTGGGAGAGACAAGGCAAAACACATGGGGCACATTTCAGCAGCTCAGCCTTGAAGAGATGATGGAAGGATTTGGATTGTGAAGACCCATGCTAAGGGAAGCTGACAAACGTCCAGTTTGTCACAGCCATACAACTGTTTAACAGTACCCAGGAACCTCTTGACTATTATGATTGCCACAGGAATTTTGGGCAAAGGCAACAAACAGGTTGCAGACAGGTACCCCGGGAGCTGCCAAACTTGGTCTCACAACCCCTTCTCAGCCCACTCTGGGACTTGTAGAAAACCCTGCTGGTCTAAAGAGGGGCTCTTGTCTACTTTCTAATCTGTGCATGGAAACTGCAAGCTCTAAAGCAGGCCTGTCATAATGTCTACATGCATCATTTATCCAACCATGCAAGACTGGAGACATGTCTCAAATCTAAATTATAATATGGATAAAGCCAGGAGCAATAAACTTAATCACACTATGAAAAATTCAGGTTAAACATCTGGAAAATCATTCCCTGGAAAGGACAAAGAAACACCAGAACAGATGCCTCTTAATGTATAAGCAGCTTGTATCCTACTACCCTTCAACTGCCTCTTTTTTGTTTTATCCTATCTGGTATTGCATCCTTCTATTGTGCTTTTAAAGGGCCCACAGTGTGTCCACATGGTGGGAAACACAGTGAATACTAATAATAAATAGTGACCATTACAGGATTTATAACAGACATTCAGAATCTGCCTTATAAGGCCCAGATCTTAAAAATCCCTCCTTTACTAATAGGCATAATTCTGATTTATGCTTTTAGCTCCATTACTAGAAACGTAAGTAGATGTTTGAGAAGAAACTGCTCTCGTAATAGTTTTGCAGGATCAGGCCCTAAAAACAGAGGATACAGATGGTGAACACAAGATGCACAAGGAGGGAAAGCAACTCTCGTTTTCCACAATGGCAGAATGCCAGTTAGAGCCTGCTAATGATGGTATAAGAGGAAGAACTGTCATGCATATGTGCCAAACTTACTCATATAAAGAGTGAATTGGGCATCAATATCTATTGCAGCTAATCAACAAAATCAGGTAAGTGGGGCAACAAATTATGCCCCTTTTAATTAGCTAAGACTGTCATCTCCTTTATAAACGGAGTGTTTCTAGATTTGTTTTTATTAAGTTTGAAGCAGTAAAAGAAGATAGAAACATCTTGTTAACAAAATACTGGCTCGACTATCACAGAACTTTCTGCTGACTTTAGAGCAGTATCAAAACACATAAATAGCATCACCCCAGGAAGAAAAGTCAAGGATGAAGAGCAGATTAATCACTTAGACTTTAAAAGTTATTTGAGAGAAAAAATAAATTATTAGATCCTGACTGTGGACTATACTCATGAAGGCATACAAGTTTAAAGAATTAGGTCTTTATTTTACATACTGTTTGACTGCATCAGTCCAGACAACAACCAGATAATGCTGTGCTATTTCCCCTCTTGTTATAAAGGGGAGCAGAAGGAAAAACCAGAATTTCATGAGCTTATCTTCTTTTCAGAATGCAAATCTTCTCTGAAGAAAGATAAATGCCACCAACTCTTCTGGTATTCAGAAGGCAGCACCTAAACCATGCACCACTGATGTGACCATCTGCAGCAAGAATTCCCAGTGCACCTGGTACACCATCCCAGCCAGAAGAGCTCCAGTACTATATCCATTTATATTTTATCATTCCTCAGTGCAAAAGAGCTCAGTTCCAGACTATAATGCTACACAAAGAGCAACCATAAACTGGATTAAAAATTACCTAGGTATTTAAAGAAACTTTTCCTAAAGTCATACAGGTCTGAACACATAGCTACAAAAACAACAACAAGGTTACTAAAACAACAACAACAACAAAAAAAAAACCTATGAAAATCTAATTTTCATCCAGGTTTGCAATCTCCTTGCACAGAATGCAGGCAGACATTGCAATCAGTAGTGAAACATTTCAATAATTCAGAGCTTTATCAAATGCAGTAAACTAATTCAACTGAAAGCCAAGTTAGAAGCTGCACAGTTCACCTGGTTTATGAAAGACTGAGAATCTTCAGTAAGTCAATGTAAAATGAGTTGCCAAACAAAATCGCTTGACTACAGAAGGTGAAAACAAAACTTGTGGTTATAAAATGCATGAGGTGACTGCCTGAGGAACAGCCCAACATTGCATTAGTCCTCCAATGTCCCTTCATTTTGCTTTCCCTCTCTGTAAAAGGGAAATTAATTTCCCTTCAAAGTTTCCGCTGCCACTGAAAAACATTTCAACCATCTAAATACAGGATTTACTCCCCTGACCACTAATGCCAAGGGCTCCAAAACCACTTACTCTGAAAGAAGATGAGTTTTGCAAATCGTAGCTGCATCTATAAAGCAATGAAAAATTGATGGTTTTCTTTTGAGTACCATAGAAAGGGCTGCTTTTTACATTTCATTCCTCGGGGAATCCATTGCTATAATTTTCCATTGGAAAGTTTCTGTATTCCTGCATTGCTAAAATGACAGCAATGCCAAGCTAATCTGGTCATCAAACACCTAGGATTAATCACATGTCTACAAACAAACAAACAAAAAACTGTTATATAAATTTACTTGCTTTATTATCTGTAATTATTTCTATCAACTACTGCGCAGCATTCTTCAAAATGTTAAAACACACAGGCTGTGACTTCTGCATTTTTCACCTATAAAAACTAAAAAAGCAATTTACATTTCATTTTTCTTTATTATTATTATCAACAACATATGCACTGTGAACATCCTCCACTGCAGGATGCCAAAGTAACAGCAGAAACATTAATCTAGCCTCAGAAAGCCCTGCAAGTTGGGTATTAACCTCAGACGTTGTGAGGTTAAGCTGTTTGCCTATGGTAACACTGAATTTGACAGGACCAAAAATAAAGCCCAAATTTCCTGATTCCCCAGCCCTATCATAAGGCAACACAGATGTAATTTCTAAATTTTAATTTAACGGTCTGTACAATTCATGTTTCTAAATCTCCAGTGCTTGTAACAGAGAGGTTAATGCTTTACTTCAGGTTCAAAAGTTCAAAGTACACCGAAAGCTGTTTTTAGGTCAATGGAAATGAAATGGCCCATCTCTAAACACCATGCTGTTTAGAGCATGCTAATGCTTACAGAGCTGCATGGAAATGTTTGGTATGCAGCTCTCGGGTTCGATTACCTCTGTCATCAGAGCTGGCAATGCAGCACTTAGACCAGCTTTACATAGCATGGCCCAGGACATTTTTAATACAGCTCCTCTCTACGTGACCTTGCCCCTGTAGGCACAGCTTGAAATGCCACCATGAGATTCAGCACATGCTCAGTAGGTGGGACAAGTCTCCCGTGTGTGTTGGCAGGAAGCTACCTACCCTGCCCTCAGAGGATATTCTGGTTCCCAAAAGATCAAACAGCAGCTCATTAAAGGAGCTGTTGGAGGACTCAACTGCCTACTTCCCCATCCCATTTCTGCTGATGCAAGTGTGTGCCCAATACATCTCTCTAGAAAAACCTCAAATTGGTTTTTTTTCCAGAGGTCCCAAGAACCCCTAAATGTGGAGAGCAAAGACAAATTTCAATTCCTTGAAAACTCATCATTTGCACAGGTCACAGAAAAAGCAAGGAGAAGCATGCATGCCTCAAACCACCATACAAGTAGACAGTTCTTTCTGTGTCCAGAAACTACCTCCAGTTCTCACCCAATACCAAAGTCTGTCATTCTAGAATATTTTTCCCCATGAAAAATACAAGTTCAAAATTTCTTTTTATCTTCCTGTCTTCATTGTGCCTTCATCTCTCTTGCAGACTGACTGTCTTTCCCCACATTTTTATTAAAACCTTTCCCCTGACTTGCATTCTTTACTGGTCTTACTGGTCCTAGCCATTTTGTGGGTTATGCAACATCTGTTCAGACAATCAGAAGAGAAGAGATTAATAAGTCAGAGAACAGTCATTACCTGCGGACAGTCTGAAAATAGCCATCTCCACAAATCCAATGGGCAGAACCAGCAATTACAGTAATCCTAGAGGAACACAGTATTTTCATAGAAAAAATATTTCAATCTTATAAGTATAGAACACACAGTGAAATAGGTTTCTCTAGTTACAAAATGTCAATTCCAGAATTTCAGGAAATAAACACTGAAATTAGCGCTTGCAATGGCACTAAATGTAAATTGTGTCATACTTCTAATGATGAACTAGTACTAGAATCAGGGACAACTTAGTATGAGTGAAAGAGAACCAAAAACATTTAGACAGTAACAGCTTATGCTCTTAGTGACAATCATCTTTTCATGAACTTCTTGGACTACCTGCATGTATAATGGTATGCATGTGTTTAATACTGGAGCCTGAAGGATCCAGTTATCCCAGTTACTTAGATAATGATAAAATAAAGATGTGCTTTCTTGAAGAACTCCAACTCAACTGTAATGTAAGAACACTTTTTAACATCTACTAGGCTGCCAAAGCATTTTAAACTCCTGTTTAATTTTTAATTTGAAGAATCTTCTTATTGGAAAGGATATTGTACTCAACTAAGAATCAGATGGAAATTTAATAGAATTACAATGGATTTTGTTACAAAGGTTACTTGATAAATATATATATATACAAATCTACAACCATACTTTTTTTAATCAACTATGTTTTGAGAACAGTTTTTGAGATGGGGTTTTATAATCAATTTTGAAAAATGCTGTAGAAACCCATTTTCCCCTCACATTTTAAAATTCTTTTTCATGTCTGTTTGAAAGTAAGTTTAAAAAATTAGGATACTGCTTTTCAAGAACATCTTAAGACAAAAATTGAACAATTATATACAAAAAATTATATAGCTTTCAAGCAAAAATTCTGAGGAAATGTTTGTAAAATTAAAGTAACTTTTGAAAACTGTTAGAAACACTATGACTGGGTGACTTAAAAAAAGTTCCCTAGTGAAACAAAAAATGTCTGAATGAAAATTCACATTGGCTAGGTAGCTGTAATTTCAGTTTGGTGTCATAGCAGCAAACATGAGGAGACACAGGTAAGGCTGACACATAATCTACCCAGGCTGTTGCTACCTCAAATCATGTAATTTCAGAGCATCTCTCTGTACAGGGGGAGCAGCACAGGACAGACAAATTCATTCCCAGATTAGAAACATAAGACTAGACCAAATCATTTCCAGACCAGTCACGCTACTGGAGACACCTGAGGTCTCATGGAGTCATCTGGATTGTGCCAGTTACTGTACACTTGACCTTGGAAAGTGAGGGTTCACTGTGCAACTCTGTATGCCAGCTGAGGACAGCCCTACAGTCAGGGAGACTGTATGGGGGGATCTTGTATGGACTCTAAAATGGGAAATCTTAAAACTCTCCATAAATTTTAAATTCTTGGAAAATTTTGTGACAGCAGCTTGGACGTGACAATGCACCTGCTAAAAAATTTTGAAATGCACTGGCCACAATGTGACACATTTATTTCAAGAGTCCTTGCATTCAAATTCATACAGAGGGTTTTTCCCACTGATGTGGGTCCATAGCCATTGCAGAAAGTACATGTAGAAGATTCAGAACCTCTTTATTTCCTGTTGAGTCAAGTGGTCAGAGCTGTAGAATGACTGCTGGGAATGGTGGGACCATGCTCTGTTACCTTCTCTTCAGTCAAGCAGACCATTGCTTTCTAAGCTGTTTACCCTCTGCTGGGTAGGGGCAAGCCCTGCTGGCACAGCAGAGAGGCAGAACCCTGATCAAGGAAATCTAAGTGAGCTGTAAAGGGCAAATACGTACAGGGGGTGACATCTGGGAACAATATAAGGAAAAACACCATTAAGTGCGTTACATAAACCAGTGCCCTAAAAGCCATGTATAAAGGCAGCTACGGACAACATTTTGCCCAGCCTGAAGTGCCACTGGCTAAGCACTGTGAAAAGAACAAAGTTATGCAATGCCTTGCATTAGGCCCAAAGTAAATAAAGCCAGGACTTGCATTTTGACAGGAATGTGAACCACAATGAACTGGGATGAGTGGGAGATGAGCAGGGGCTGCTTCAGTCACAGGAGCCTCAGGCTGTGTTGGATACACATGGCCCTCTCATCCCCAAACCCTCCAGCCAGGTCTTGAGAGGTAGGTCCTTCATTGTACAGCTTACAGCAGAGGCTCAGCACAGTAAGAAAAGCCCATCACTGCCTGAGGATTAAGGTCTGAACTGAAGTCAATCAATCACAAAGCCTTTTCAGTCAGACTGTGGCAACAGTCTCGGCAGGGGTTAAAATCTGTCTTTCTGATCACCACCATCATCTTCTTATGGTTCTTCAGCAGGACATTAACATGGACCATCCTTGATTTTTAAGGACTACAGAAATCAGAGGAACATATTCCCTTAATTTCACACACACCACAGCATTTTCCAAACAATCCTGAAGACCGAAAAGATGGCAAGTGGACGCTCTGTTGCTTATGTTCACCACAAAATCCAGTGACCAGTTATCCAGTTGATATTTTAACACTCAGTAGTTCAACTTTAATAACAGTTCCACTTACTGCCAATGTGGGTTGTATGCTAAGGGCCTCCAGCCATGGAGGGAAGTACCAAAGAAATTCACAGATGTGGAGGAGCTTTGAGAAAACGATTTATGCAAAAGGTTATTCAGAGTTCACCAAGCCTTGAAACTCAATGAACCAATTCTAAACACACTTCTTTAATCTCTCTTTTTTTGTAGGTTTTTTTTTGTTTGCTTGTTTGTTTTGTTTATTCTTGTTTAATTTTCCACTTCAAGTTAAGTCGATTGGCCATGAGCAGCCTCTTACAGCTAGCAGTAGTCTGTGCAGGGGAGCTTGTGGTCCAGCCTAGTTTAGCAGGTGCTGTTGCCTTTGCACTACATCACCTTCCACATCAGCAACCGTATCTCCCCTCCAGTTACAGTTTATCCTGAAGAAAAGTTTTCAATCCCCAAAGCACTGTCATTCACCCTCTCACTCAACCTAGGATGACTCCAGTTCCAGATAATTAAGCTATCAATCAGCAGAGATGTGGTAATACTGCCATTTTCAGAAGCACCCACAATGGCTTTCCCAGGGAAAATTCCTTATTCCAAAACTGATATGAGGGCCAACACCAAGCATACTTACAATACATTCGTTAGTGAAAGTCCTTAAATCTCAGTCACAGTCTATGTGTGGTTCAGAGTCCTCTAAGAAAAAGGAAGAGCTTAGGCAACCTTGTTATAGGAAAGAATCTGGCACAGCACTGCTTTCTATGCAGTAGAGCTTCTGAAGAATCACTCAAACCTTTTGTTTTTCCTGTGAGTAATACAGTATGGAGAAAATAATACACAAGCAGAGATCAAAGCACAACACACATGAAAAATACTACTTTCTAAATGTTACTATATAGGTATAGTAGTACAATGTTCACAATGCTGTAATACTGTGTCTTTATCTCTTCCAGTCAATCAGTATCAAACTGATCCATCTTCACTCCTTGCAGAATTAAATATTTCAGTAACTTAGCAGTAAAGTAACATTTAAAAAACACACAAATGCCAATTTATATTAGCTTTCTCTATAGGAAATTGAATTTAAGACAAAAAACCCCAGCTAATTAAAAAACTGAGTTTTAAAAGCTCTATGCACTTACTCCAGATGATTGCTCACAAATTCAATACAGCCCTGAAGATTACTCATGTCTAGCAGTGATATCATCAAGGGCAAAGTAACTTTCTTTTTATAGAGAAAATGGACTTTTATTATGCTGATAATCACACCTACACACTGAGTACTGATCAGCATTAGAAGCTGAAAGATATAAGCAAGCTTTATTTCTCATTTTCAGAAAATTATAATCTTTTCAGATCAGTCCCTCAGACTTTAGAACCAGGGGCTATGATTTTCCTAACGGTATCTATTAGTTCAATATCAAGTGTCCCTTAGGATCTTGTAAAGTATCTTTTTATTTCATAATACATGGAGACTCAAATATATATTGAATAAGAATTTCTAACTGCAACTGATATTTCTGAAATGCAATCTGACATAAAAAAATCCATGATGTTATATTTGTGTATAATTCATAACAGTTACCATTTTCAGCATGAAATGAAAATTTACTTTTGAAATTTCTACTGCAAATTTTAGAAATATTTTGAAGAACTTAGAAGATCTCTCAGATTCCCCATGATATAAGAATAAATATTTTAACACTTGAATCTGAAGTTTTCATCAAAGATGAAATTAAGAGAAAAGGAACTCTGTTTTTTAGACCTGTATGATGCCTCTTAACTGTTTACAATCCTTGAACTAATTGTTTTCACCCACAAATGTTGGCAAAAAACGTTCCACAGCAGGCAGCTACCCTTCCCAGAGGAAACTGCTCAAACACCCCAAAATTTATTCTTAATATTTACTACCCACATTCCTTCCATGCTGTCATAACTGCTGGATGACTTTCAAAAGTTGTCAGGACTGAAAGAACATCACTTGCGAAACAGCCCTTCTACAACTGTGGCAGCCCTCAACAGCACCACACACAGCCTTAACACGCTGAGAAATACTCAAGCAAGCCTCTGAAGAGAAAACATAGGATGCAGAGGGTGATAACATTTGTTTGCCTAACCTTGATCGTCTGATCATCTACCCTTTCCTGAGAAAACTACCCAAACTTGCCAGATGTCCTTTTTTTTTTTTTTTCAAACTGAGCTTTTCATCTTCTTATTCATTCTCTTATGGTCAAGTATGCAAGTTTTCCCCACATCCAGACTAGTACTTTAATTTTTCTGTCACGTGCATTGTGTTTTGGAAAAGTATCAAGATTTACTTCGTAGATACTGACATAGGGAATGTTCTACTTACAGGATTAACATTTCACTAGTAAAAAATAGGGAGTATATCAAACACTTTACAGTAAAAGTGGCAAAAAAAATAATAAAGGGGAAAAAAAGAAGCAGAAAGAAAATCAAAACTGTTCATCATCAGGGTTATTGGCTGCTTTTCAGTTTGTTCAGTGTGCTTTCATTGTTGCTTTTTACTCCTGCGTCTGCCATTTTATGTGTCTGGCTTGGCTTGTAGTCTTGCGTGTTCCTGACAAAATCCCTGGGCATGGTCATCATCTCCCTGTGAGCACCAGAGCAGAGGACCATGGCTCCTGGCCAGGGATGCTGTTCGCTCTGACAATATGTACAATAAGCAATAACAATGATGGAAAATTCCAGTTGATTCAATGTAACTAATGACTGTTACTCTTCTGTGTTTATATTTGTCTTCTGCCCCCAGGCAAAATCCTGGCCAAACTCCACAGTGGTACCCATCAGAGTACAGCTGAGAAGTACAGGAAGGGAGAAGGTCCCTATGAGGAACCTGGGAAGTTGGAAAACTTCTTGCTTTTTCCAATCAAATGTCCTAGGTAATTCCTTTGTGTTTTCCCAGGCCCCCAATCATAGGAATTTGACCTGATCATTGTGTTAAATTATTTAGTTTGCGTAAGAGTTCACTGAGAGCTGATAGTCTGTCTATTGCGACTGATCTGAAACTGGGAAATGGTCATGGATATTTTAACAGCAGTCTGTTTATCACATCATATATATTAATTTTTGGAAACATTCCAAGAGACATAATTCTAGAAGTCAATCTAAAATAAGTATGACCTGAGTTTATACAGGACAGGTTGGATGAAGCCTTGTTACTAGGCAACTAGGTTGTTTTCTTCTTCCTATAAAAAATTGTATACAGCTAAAAAATACATCACTGTCTATATATTAATATCACAGCCTCCTGACAATTATGAATCATTAATGTGGCTTGTGTGCATTGATATTTTAAAAAGTTCATCTCCCATTCTCCAAGTACTGAAATGCATTTCAAAATCCTAAAATTGTATCACTAAAGTGGCCTGGTGCACGGACTGAACTAATCCCAGTCATCTACCTGTGACCTGCCAGAAAGACAAACAAATGTTGTCAGGTGGGAATAAACGGACTGTAGAATGTTTAAGCATAAACAAAAGTATGACTGAAAACACTGTGAAAGAGAAGATGCAGATGTGCAGCCAGGCTGCTAATAAAGATCTGTCACTCAACTTCAGTGTCTGGCAGCAAATCTTCCACAGAAAATTTAACCTGGCTGAAGCTGGGGACATAGTTGTCGTCTTTGGAACCAAGATTAAGATCATTCAGTGCTTGAGAAAGGCTGTTAGCAATTGTTTCCATATAAAGGCAAGTGATTACTACTTATTGTGTAAATTAATTGCTTCTCAGGGTTGACTGCTGCCAATATTTACTGCCACAACCTGACAATATCAGGTTCTTCTGTTTAATATTGAAATATATTTACACCTCCCAGAGGCAGAGAGAGCATGTTTCATTTTCAGCAGTCTACCTCAATGCCTCTTCCTTACTGGAATGAACCATGGACACTACAGGCAGATATTTCTTGTGCAAATAGAATTACATTATGCACCTGCTTCATTAATGCTGCTCATGAATAGGGATGAAACATCAGGCAGAGAAAGGGGAATACTCTCTAAAAGGGGAAGAGAATATAACTCTGGAATAACTGATTTCTTCAATAAATGATTTATAACAAATTTTTACAGGACATAATTTTATGGAATATAAAACTGATAGCATATTGTTACTTTATGGCAACTTAAGATCAAAAATCTGTTGATAATTCCTCTTTCTTGCCCAGAGCTCAGACTCCAGGCATAACCCAGCCCTTTGGACCTCCAAAAAGGGCATCTGAAATATGGGGCATTAAGTTGAGGCAGATACATGACTGTCTCAATTCTGTGGTGTCTTCCCTCTTAACTACCAAAGTGAAAAAGTGTTTGCTGTTTATGCACTAGATCCAGGTTGCAATACTATACTGTGGGAGAGTAGGACTTCGCTGTGATGCGAGAAGCCTTAATGCAGCTGTAGGTGCAGCTCCACCATCTCTCCATGCATCTTACAGCCAGAAAGCATTCAAACCTTCTAAAATGTCTTGAAGGTAACAACATACTCAACTCTCCTTTGCCCAGGCTGTACTCCAACACAGCAAGCAGCAGACTCAGAAGCAGAAAGGTTTGTTTGCAGGTTTCTGAGGTATAAGCACCATTTTTGGCAAAAATGAGAGCAGCACAAGCAGAGGAGCAATATTCTTCCCTTCTACCATATGTTCTGCCTCATGTCTTCTATTGCAAGAGGGAGAAAGAGGAGGATATGCCATAGAAGTGACCATTATGTAGATGGACATGCCCATAATAGGGAAGTTTTTCATGAAGATTTCTACTTGTCTTCCATATTGTATCATACAAAGAAACTCCTTGGAGTATCCAGTTCCCTAAATTCCAAAATGTTGCTAAACTAAAATGCAATGGATCATGTTGCTTTTCTCCTCTCCCTCCTCCTCCTGTCCCCCCACACACCATGAATATATCTGGGAAGAAAAGAATACACCCAATACTTAAGCAGATTCTAAGCATTTCACAGGTTATGTATGTAAGGAGGAAATAACAATATGTCATTTCAGCAAATCTGCAGTGCGTCATGTCTTAAAAAAAAAAAAGAAAAAACAAAAAAAGCAGGATTTCTAGCTATACAAACACTTGGAAAAGCAGTACTCTGTGAAGTAGGGACAATAGTGCAGCAATGACTGAGACCTGCTGTGAATAATTAATGACATAATTTCATACAGTGACTTATGTTTGAATTCCTAAAGGAAATAGTCTACTTAAACTGGCTTATTAAAGCTGTGTCCTAAGGAAAATCTAAACTCAGTTTAAGCAATCTGACCAATTTGTGATGCATTTTCCCCCTCTAGTTCTTCATGTGCTATTTAAACACATACAGCACATAATTAAATCAAGGATGGTCAAAATATCTCACTAAATTACTATACATTTGCCTGATTAAGCAATTACAACCCACTGTTGTCACAGACGTTTGCTGAGTAATCTCTGTTGCACTGTATGCTTGAGCACAATTAGAGAAAGTAATAACACACAAAAATTGCTATCATTAATGCTTAGCAGGCATTATGGATAAATCAAAAAGAAGTTCATAACTTTAGTGGAACCAGAGCTTTAATTTACAGTGGAGAAATTAATAAGAATTATTAATGTGTCATTAATAAGAGTTCTAACTAAACTAAGGTCCTTTAACCATGCAGCTTTGGGAAACACAAACAAATAAACTCCAAATCAAAGCCAAATGTTGGTGCGCTCTGCTGATCTGTGATCCAGCCCCTTCCCTCTCTGTCAGCCTCCCGTTAAGACGAAAGATTGATTTCACACCAATTCCACACTTCAGAACAAGATTTCCAGAGTGTTTTTCTTTTCCTACCATGTAGGCAACAAGCAATGATAGGATCAGATAAAAGCAGATAATGAGATTAAGTCTCATTAAAAAACTCCTCTTGTGCTTCAAAGGCACTTAACGCTATCAGAGGTAGAACTGAGAACAGTATGTACACCTACAAACACAGTCACACGTGCAGAAGAGGCCCTATGCTACAGAAACTTGCCACAAAGAAAACAGCCATACCAAAACACTTTTCTGAAATGCATGGATGTTATGCCAAGACACAAGACACAATTAGACAGGGTACTTGATATGCCTTGTATTTAAAGGGTTCCTAAACAGCTAAGTGTGAAACATTCCCACAGTCAAGGGATGCACAGTGTAAGTGACTGGTTCTCATTGCAATGAGCACCGGGCAGGGCAGCTGCTCAGGGCACTCACTCGCCTCAGATCACTTCTCCAATAAATTGTCTCACGGCATAGCCATGTTACAGATACCATTTTTCAGTCTCAGAGGAGTTGCAAGGAAGACTGCAGCAGACCCACTGTTGCCCTTGGGCACACGTGCAATGCTCACCACCACTTCCTACATCCCAACCATCTACTGAGATGTATCATGGATAAGTCCCAGGTGTTTCACAGGGACTGAAATCTCTGCCTTTCAAACACAGGCACTAAGGAATTGAAATGCCTCACCTTTAACAGAAGATGTAAAACAGCCTGCAAAACTTCTGCAAAAAAACCAAATTCAATTCTATCAAATTTGACTTCTAAAAAGAAAGAGAAGTTTAAATACAAATTCAGATTATTACAGGAATTGCTGGGAATTCAAAGATGAAATAGTTACTTGAAATAAAATGGGTAAATATTATCGAAAGCTAGTAAGTCTGAAAATTAAACCAGTTCAGAGATTTATAAAAATGCCCAAATTAATTATATGCATATTTTTTCAACAAAACAGTTCTTATTCATTTGCTAAATCTATTACATTAGCCAGACCTATTAAGTGTCTTTATAGAGAGGTATGCAAAGCTGTAAAAATATCACACTTCATATCAACTAGTCAATAATGGATTTTTTTTCTTTGTGAATGATAATTACTATTTTTGTCAGCAACATTTTTAAATTTCTGTAGAAATAGAGGACACACAAAACATACTTTTTGTTTCAAAGCTTTTATTACAAATTTCTTTAGCTAAAATAATAAATTAATCCTCTAACAAATAATGTTCATCCAGATTCTATGAAGAAAATTGATAAAATTATTAATTAGCAATTAATCCTACAGTGCTCAATGTGATTCAGGTCAAATTTAGCTACAAACTGACTCTAATCCTAAATCAGATTTTCTATCCAGCCTCTGTTCTGCCAGCACAGAAAAGCTGAACAGAAGAATGCAACAATATCAAGCACAAACATTTATTTTTAAAGACAGCCTAAAAATAAATTTATCATAGAGAATTATGGCTAAATTTCCTGTTACACAGAAGAAATATAAAATAACACAAACCAAAGATCTGCCTGGTGTGGAACATTGCTGAAAACAGTGCTTCTACTGAAGCAACCTCTCAGGCCAGACAGGGTCACAGACTGGGATGGAGATGATGCTGAGAGCAGTGCTGTAAAGCAAGGGGACTTTTTTAATAAATTCTGCCCTCTCTTTCTCAGTGTCAGTTTCTTAACTCCTCTACTACATTCAGTTCCATTTTTGGATGGTACTTTGTTTTCTTTTTTTTTTTTTTCCCTTGCGATTTTGAAAATAAATGGAAAAAAAAAAAGTCTACAAGAATGTTTCTATTTCAAAGTTAATATTATTACACTATTTCCTTCACGTCCCTCTAGAAATGTAAAAAGGCCTTGTAGCAAGAACACATTACATATATTCTCAGCATGGGTCTCAGTAACAAACACAGGAATCCAGACCCACCGTCTAAACTACACCAAATTCCATACAATAACCTCTTCCCTATTGGTAGAAGCATTCTGTTCTTAACATCTATCTTCATGATTTCCTACATTATTTACAGGGTAAACGAGGACAGTGCAGAAAACATCACCTCTCATTCTGAAGTTAACACACACTCTAACGGATTATGCAACAGTGCTTAAATCCAGCAGGGTTGTTTGGTTTTGGGGTTTTTTTCAGAGCTTTGTTTGCAAGAAGCAATCTATGGATTTATCAATCACATTATTTTAATGGAAGTTTAACTCACAATCAATATCTATTTCATTAATCATTTTTATACAGTTAGACTTTTTATCCTCCTATATGGACAGGTCTGTCACCAAAAGTTTTTATAATGACAGGAACAGTGCAGCTGGAAATGCTGTGGTCACTAGGTGTCACAAAAAGATGGAGCCATGCTGTACAGGCAGAGTCCAAAAAGCTTCCCAGAACCTTCTCCCACATGGCAATAAAGCTTAATCCTTCTGGCAACAGGCCTAAAAGAAAAGCCAGTTTGAGTGCCACGTTTCTCAAAAATATGCACCCTATCACCTACCTCTAATAGATTTCAGATAATTCACATTACAACAGAATTTAAAACTGTTCAGCTCAAAAAAAAAAAAAAAAAAAAAAAGGGAGGGGGCAACAACACGTCTTTCATTAGGAACTCTCTCTTCAGCCACTTAGGAAGCCTCTTTCCCTGACAAGATTACAAGATTTCCATGAATGGTTTTCCAGTTTCTCTGCTTTGAGGGTTGGAAAGTCAATCAGATCACAAAAAAATACCCTCAGAACTATATATTTCAGTGCACACAGACAAACATATTATGCTTTTTGTGAGCTTAACCACCTGACAACAAAGAAGGCAATGCAATCCATTTCTGTGCGCTGGGGAGAAGTAAATTTATCTGGCCACTCTTGGAAAACAGGAACTGTGATGGGGCAGTAGTTCTTGCCACATCTGGGGGTGTTTTCTGCTAAAACCAGCCAAGTGGTAAATCCCTGAAAACTACAGCATTTATAGTCATACCCAGAAAAGGCAAACCATTCTATGTCTGTGCTCCAGTCAAGAACAGCTGCTGTTTCCACTATTGGTGTGAAGAACTGCTAGGCAAAGTTGGCTCTAAGAATCCTTTTCTCAAGGGAAAGAAAAAGCTCTTCAGTTAGGAAGAGCCCCTTCCCTTTAAGACTTTAGGACTGGGTAGCTCTTCTGTCCCAGAGGTGGCTGTGTCCAGTGGACAGGCAGAAGTAGAAAGGCTCAGCCTACAAAGAACACAAAAATTGGGTAGCCACGAGAGGCAATGTTGAGCAACCAACATAACTAATGAACTAAGAAGAGATGTCATACATCTAAGAAGAGAGTTTAGGTGCATTATCCATCATCAAAATAGAAACAAACTAAACCTGGGATAGCTGTAGAGCCTCAAGAATTGAATCATCTGTTCCACAGAGACAGCTGGCCCACCCAACAAGCTTCTCTGAAGCGGACAATGAAGAGAGAGCAGAGCAAATGGGAAAAGAAGTAAACCTCCAAGTCTTCTGAATTCTGTCCTGTATGATTTTTGTGGATGCAGTTGGTACTTGGGCTTTTTACAGACTAACAGCAGGAGAGAGTTTTCTTCTCAAAGGGGAACCCAGAATGGAGGTGGCCAAGCGAGAGTTCATAGTGGGGTCCGGTCTCACATACAGAGCAGCAGTGGCCACCAGAAGCACAGCAGCAGCAGCAAAGCAGCAGAAGGGTAAGATAGGTGTAGGACCCTAGGGACCCAGACATGAGGTTGAAGAGGAATGCAAGAGGAAGGCTGGCATTGGGAAGATGATAACAGATGGGCAGGGATTTGTGACCAGAAGGGATAATAATGAGCAGAAGCACCTGGGAGGGATTACAATGGCTGAGGTTGGCAGCGTGTGGCTCAAGGAGTAGGTTTGTGCTAGGATCAGTGGGGAACTCCAGAATGGGTGGAAGTTTTGGGAGGCTCTAGGGATGGTGTGGGGACCTCCCCTGAACTGCACAGAGGGGCTAGGCAGGGGAAGGAACAGAGAGGACTCCATGAAAAGACATTTTGGAGTATCATCTGATATAACTCCACTCAGTACCTCCTTCTACTACTCTAACTTTGAGGCAAGGGTGCACCCTAGACTACTTCACTTCTTGCAGAACTGTTCTTTTTGTGTTTTGTTTTTGTGGAGGGTTGATGCAATGGGCTCTGGGTCTGTGACTGAGGAGGTCTGGCCGAAGAGAGAAATTTTTTTACTGCAGAATTTCAGACAGGTGATTGAGATAGCACTATCACAACCACATCAAAACACCCTTCAGCATGACCCTTTAAATAATAAAATGCAGCTGAGCTGGGGATTACATAAAGTTCAGTTGCAGGACTTAAGATTACTTTAATGCAGAGTCCATGGTGTCTCACCTTCCCACCCTTGCTCTGCGGCAGCACAAATAATGACTAATTCCAGATGCCCACAAGAAAACACTTGGGCTTAGGTTTCTGAGATGTCAAATACTTACGGATCCTGTTCAGTCTCAACTGTGACTGACTACCTGCTCTGAAAATTTACATCCCTCCTCATGAGAACTCCAAACATGGACCTTTGAAAACGTTTACTCCAAATCAACGGTCCACAACTGACAAAGAGACTGCAGCCAGAGGACATCAATCAATTTGAGCTAAACTGAGATTAGAACTATTGTACAATAGAGTAAGATTTAGAGGGAGAAAGCACAATTCATCAGGCATCAGTTAATAAACCCACTTAAATAATGTGCTTTTTTGCAGCATGCAACAAAGCAAAATAATTCATCCTGCACCCTTAGCAGCTCATGTCAAACTGAACCAGGCACAACTGACCTTCCTCAGTCATTCTGACAAGTCTATATCAGTTGTCCTTATTACATAAAGACAATCAATCAGAAACTGGAGAACAATGGCCTTATGAGGGTTCATAAAAATTGGATGCAAATCCTCTATGCTGCTCAGGGACAATTTATTCCCAGAGCTACAGACACACGACTGTGCCAGAGTCAACATACTTTTTTTTTTTTCTGAGCAAGGTCTGGACCCAAGAAGGGAGCTTGCTGATAGCCTCAAAAGGAATAGCCACTGGAAAGCTACTCATGTTTCCCTGTTGTGGTATAACTCCTTCAGCACAGAATAAGAAGGTATTTATAAGCCGCTGCTCTAAATTACTTTTTTTCAGGTATTCTGGTACTACTCTGCTGTACATGCACTATGCTAAAAACTTAGCTAATTTATACACAAATTCTATTTCAACAAGTTTTTCATTTCTAATTGGAATTACCAAGGAGGGACCTGAAGTCCTCTAGAACCTCCACCTATGTGACAGACCAGGCTGGCTTCACATCACTGATTTCTAATGCAGAGCACAGACAGTACCACTGTCACATATGATTGAAACAAGGTAATAGCTTCAATTTTCATGGGAGATATGAATCAGAAAAGCAATTATCAAGGAAGAAATTACATCCTGGGTGCTTAAGTCATACAGGTCTCCTAGAGGTCACTAGAATTGCACTTTCTTATATATCTCCAGAAGAAATTTGAGACCTTGTTCAAAATAGTAATGGGCTGCTGCATATCATATTTGGAAGTCCAGATGCCTGTCAGAAAAGTTGCTAGCTGATAGTCAGGAATCCTGCTTGACATACATGAAAAGCAGCTGTTACTAATACACTTAGTTAACCCGAAACCATTAAGCTTATTTTCAGACATTTCTCATCAACTACTATTTATTCTCCCCCTTGCAACCCTACACATCCTCCCCCTCAAATAAAAACCTTGTGGTTCAAAACTCAAGTGGCCTTCATCAAACTTTAAATTACTTAAACATTATTTTATTGGTTTTTTGTTTGTTTGTTTTTTATTTCTTCCAAGTCCACACTGAGACTCAAATCAAGATCCAAGCATTGTTTTTGGTCCTAATTCAATGGGAGAAAATCTTAACATCTGAATAGAAAACTAGTGTCATTATGTGTCCCCTTTAATGAGATTTTCTCCTCTAGCTATATTTTAAAGGTGCGAGCAGTTATCAGAAGTCAAAACACTAAATAAATTTCCAATTACTAACAAAACTATGAAGAGTCTTTAATCTAGAATTCTTTCTGTTGTGCTCATCTTCACTTGAAAAACATTTAAAAAGGTAGACTGTATTTGGCAATTTGGTCTGCTTTGGTTATACAACTTAACCAAGGTACTTCACTAGGTACTCTTGGAATCCATCTAAGCAATTAAAATATCACACACAAAACTCTCCCTAACTTCTGCCATTGCACACTGCATCTGTTAACTTCTATATCCTCCTCCATAATCCCATATACATATACCGACACCTCCATGCTTTATACTACTCCAAGGTAATTCAAAAGAGAGAACAATCAGTTGATAAAACATTAGTTTTATTTTCACTTCTGAATTATGATAAAGAAGTTAATACAGGAATCACTCTGCATATATGAATACATGGTATCGTATTTGAATCTGAAAGTTAAACAAGCCCTATGACATTTAAGGACTAGCACAGAAGTGAAGCACTATATTTCACAGTGAGCAAAAAAGAAACCCTTCCAGCACTGAAGACATTGGAAGTCTCACAGTGTGGTTCTTTTGACTTCCACGAAAGATACATGCTGCTGTCCTCTTAAACCCTGCTTTAGTCCTCTCTTGTAAAGTGATCCCATAGTATACAAAACAAACCTAATCTGTATCAGGGGGTCATAAAGAGCTCCTGAATTCAGGAGCTCTAACTCTGACTTAATTCCAAGGCCTCCACCCTGGACTGTGAAATTACAGAATCATACAATGCTCTCAGACAACTTTCATTTACACACTGTAACTGCAAATAAAAAAATGTAGAGTGATTAAAGCTTAGAGGTCTACAGTATCCACTGACACATTTCTCCAAAGAAAATAACTTTATCTAAACCAAACAGTCCCACAGCACAGATATATGTATGCTTCTTGCCCTGTGCACTTGGAAGCAAAGGTGAGTAGGGTAATATTAGCAAGCTAGTTTGAATTACTAGTGAGATACACACTCACAAATGCATTTAGCTTTGTGTTGTTAAGTAGCAGCTTCATCCTCTAAGCACGATCTTTTCACAAAAATGTTATATATGTTTACAGGCTCACAGATTACTTGGCCTGCCAGTTTTCATGAGTTTGGGGAGATGAGGAAAGAGGAAGCAATATGTAGTGCAATGCTGTACTTTTAGCCAAGTAAATATAAAACACATTTGACAACTCACTACATGGAGACACTCCTGCTACTGTCAAATCTGTCTTTAAGTATGTGCCTAAATAAGGAATTGAGAGTCTAATTCAAAGGCTTGCTGAACTCCATATAGGAGTTTCTGTTATTACTTGCTAGGAACACTCAAGCTCACAAGAAATAGAAGCAGATACACTACACCAAACTACAACACACAACTCTAAACCAGTCTTTAACACACACCTGCTCACTGCACCAGCACTGTTTTCAGGAAAAATGCAAATCACAGCAAAGTATGGATGATACACAAACACAACCTCATAGTCTTTTTTCAGAGTTCCAACAGACGATATAGACGAGAGCAGTTTAAGCAAGGGCAATTTAAGCCTTGAATTTCATGACTTCCACAGTTCAACTGGTTTAAAATAATATGTCCCTTCTCTTATGTTGAAACTACTCATTGTATCTCAAACTGTGGCCAGGTAGAAATCTGCAGCTGGAAAGAAAAAAAAAAATAAAAAAGGAAAGGTGCATAGGTTTTGGAATTGTAGCTTCAGAAGTGATGTAGAAACTAAGATTTCTGCTGCCCTGAAGATTTTCTGTCTTCTGACAGTACACACTTGAATCCAGCAAAAATAATACTATTTAGAAAAACACAGGAAACTGTAGTGCATACCTCAAATATAGTCATGCATTTGAGTTCAAAGCAGAAACCTTTTTGACAGATTCTACATCTTAGGGAAAGAATTGCAACTATAAGATTTAATATATTATAGCTACTTTAATTGATATTGGAAATATTTTATTTGAAAGTATTTTCAGAGCATTAATAGAACTATTATAAGTAATAGTAGGTAAATTCAACTGAATTCCACATAAGCTTTTAAATTTGTAGAGAAACAAAAGACCAACCCCTCAACACCAACTCTGTACACTAGGTGGTTTTCTCTAAGCTTTTTGCAGTAGCTGGCCATCTGCTTAACTCTCCTTGTCTGGCTGGCAGTAATTTCTAATCTGGATTTTCCTTTTTCATAAATCTTTCATTTAAAAAAAAATAATTTCCAGTAGAGTCAGAAAATGAAAATAAAATGTAAAAATTATACATACTGATAAACATATATGTTGCATTACATGCTTTAAAACCATCAGGAGTTTAGTCCTATTACACACCAATAACTTAAATAACGTCACAGTATCAACAACAAAATAAAAGCGTTTTATCCTTTGATTTTTCTCGCCTCTGTATGAGTAGAATTCATTCACTGGATATCTGAATCTAAAAATAGTTTTCATTCCTGTAACTTGCTTCTCTGCCCTTGTTGGCGTTCTCTGTCTCTCTCCTACTGTTTCTGCTGTCTTCCAAAGTTCATTAGAGTACATAGGAATTTGGGTACGTTCTTCAGCAGTATTTTGATAAATGTGAATCAAAACCCAGCCCAAATCCTCTTTCTTTTTTCTGGCTTCATATTCTTCCTTTAGATGGATTGATACCAGAAGTAAATATTGACTTTGTTTTTTTTTTTGTCTGCCACTTTCGTGTTGGTTAAATACTTTCATTTTATTTTTTTTAAATACTGAAACAGACATTTTTTTCTATGAGTGTTTTATAGACAGAACTTTTACCATTCCCTTCAGCCAGCCTTAGCTCTACTCTCTTCTGTAGACAGATCTGTAAATTTACAGTTTTCCCCCAAACTCAATCCCACACCAACATTATCACTCTGCAGGCCTGCAGAAAAAAAACCAAACCAAACCAACAAAAAAAACCCCCCAAACTGTGTGATGTATTGTCTTTGGTGAGTTACCAGATGAACTATTTTAATAATGCTGAGTCACAGAAGGCACACTGGGCGGGGGGGAGAAAAACAGAAAAAGAAATAAAAAAGCTGATACAATATACAATAGCTTGTATAAATACAATGGCCAGGACTTTCAATGGGGTTAGTTAATTCCTATGAGTCATCTGTAAATTCCAGGCAACATGCCTGCTTGTTGTAATTCATACTTTTACTACTTCAAATCTGCTAGTTTCCATTATCTTTCATACCTTGAAAAATGATCTGTAGGAAAATAAATCATACCATCAACTTCCTCCTTTGAAAACCTAATATTTAAAACCAAATATGTTTTACAAATATTTGCCTGCCCCTCAACCCACAAATGAAATTTAGAGAGTTTTATACACATAGGTATTTGATTCAAACCACGAGAATAAGTGAATCTCCAGAATCAGTTCTGATATAAAGGTTTAAAATATACTAATTTTCTCAATTTAATGTAGGAGGATGAAAAACTGGTACATCTATTTAATAACCTGCTGACCTTTATCATCCAAGGAATGACTGATACTTATGACCACTACTACTAGAAGAAGGGACTTGCTGGAAATAGCTACTTTACTCAATCCTATCTACAAAGTAGAGGCAGCCATAGACGAGGGGGAACTGTGACTTTGATCCCAGGGTATTCATTATCCTCCAGAGCAACCACTACATGTACTGAAGCCCCACTTCCAGGGAAGTAGCTGGACATCACTTGCTGATGGGAAATAGAGAATACATCTTTTGTTTTTCTCCAATTCTACAGGCAGCTTTCGCTTTTATTAAGCTGCCTCTGTCTTGACTCAGGGGGGTTTTTCAATATCTTTTCTCTCCACAGTCCAGTTGAGGAGGGAGTAATAGAGTGGCTTTGATGAGCATCTTGCATCCAGACAGGGTCAATCCACCATGTTCACATACTTGTGGTGTTACAAATTAAATACTTCAAAGCAATTTGCAATAATCTGAAGTTCAATGGGGAAACTTACCTGCATCTTGTGTGTCTCAAGTATTTTCTAGTATTGAGGGCTTTTGTTTAAATAGTTAGGAAGTATATGCTGTATGTTCTTGCTTGAAATCCATCTGAATTCTGACTTCCACTTGACCAAAATTATTTTATTGGATAATTCTGGTATTTGCACTACTTATTTAGAACTATACAATGCTCATTGCTCTATTTTAGTTCCTTGGCTACTGCAATAAATCTAAACTGCCTTTTAGAGCTACAAGCAGATTTTTCAAGAAGTTATAAAGAAAAGGTAATAAAATTTGTAATACATGAATTGAATCGAGAAAGACAATGATTTAAAAGTTCCTCCACTCTTTAAAAATAGAAAGTGAAGCACTATTCATGTAAACATTTATGCACATGAAGCATGCCTACTCATCTGCTACATCTGCAGAAGTATCTGAAGGATGTGGGCCTAATTCCCAGTCTCCTTTCATTCACTCATATTTCAAATCCATACTTTGGAACAAAAATAAATAACTCCAGTCACCCACAGCACACCACACTTCCAAATCACTCTATGAACAATTATATGACAATTAGGGACACAAATACCTCACATAACATGGGGCTAAACAGAGACTCCAGCTTGGGGCCTGAAAAGCATGAACCATATTATTGTACTTTGCCAGAGCCATTAATCCTGTCTCTATATAGGCTTGTGCAGTCCTATGATGATGATTTATAGTGTTCTTGAGACTCTAGCTAGTATAAAAACATGACAACACACTGCACTTTCTTCTATATATGCCTGCAAATATTTCTCACAATCTTGCAACAAAATGTCTAACTCCCAACTCATCTGCAGCCTTCACAGGAGACTAAAAAAACTGTAAAATGTGCATTCTTGTTATGATCAAACAAAGGCCTTGGATTTAGTGAAAGACATGTTCAGAGGATACTGTATGTTATGTCACCAAAAGCCTTTTTTTCCATTCCACTGAAGCACAACTATGTTATCTTTCAAATTTTACTTTCACGGGTGTTCTAGTTAATGTTCCAGCCTCACTAAAAGCAAGCAATCAATTGCAAATCACATGGTGGAAGAGAGTGTGATAATATATTGTCCCATAAAAGGAAATGGTAGTATAGTTTTGAAGCCAGATAATCAAGTATAAATTTGATAAATAGAAAGCAAATGCACTGAAAAGCAGTTCCACAGTTCTGCCTAATTTGGTATATTTGAGAAGCAGAAATGTTCAGCACACCAAAATCTCATGGGGACCAAGTGGGTGAGGCACAACTCAGCAATTCTGACAGAATATCCCTAGTCCCTGCATGCTCTAAGTAAACTGCTAAAATCATCACTTAACCCAGCATTTTTTAAAAAATTAAGTAAATACAATGAGTCAAATTCAGTCATCAGTTCCAAGAGGGCTCCTCCCGTTCATCCTTCTCATCTATGGAACAGAGTAGCAAACATTTGAGATACTTTTTTTTTTTTCATGACCTTTTACTATTTTTCAGTGCCATGAAGCAGATAAAGAGTTCCAATGACGCAAGGGGAAACTGAGGGCCCTTCTCTCTACAGTTTTATGAACATGCTGGTCCACTGTTTCACAATTGGCTTCTGTTGTTTGATGTTACCGCTCTTGCCCACATAAGAGATTTGTATTTCCAAAGCATTTACTTTTTTTCAGTAGTTGTTGCAATAATTTAGCTCCTGATGCCAAAGACAACAATCTTCCTCATCATCTGTAATCTCTCTTCACTACTTCATTAAAGAGGTACTAACAAAGGATGAAAAACAAGCCCAAATTTTGCACTCTGACTGCTGTTGCTCTGTGATTATGAAAAATTCCTGTCACCTTAGAAGCACTACCAACAGTGCAGTATAAATCTTCACTGGCCTTATTTCATTTGCAAGCCCAGACAGTAGTCAAAAAGTACAAAAGCATTATGACAGAGGTCATCATCATGACATGGCACACCTTCAAAAGAAGACTGTTAATGAGCTGCTATCTATCCTGGACCCTCTGAAATAAAATTGCAGTATCTTCAAGTCATCAGGAAGGTAAAAAAAAATTATTTAAAAAATTAGAAAAATAAAATAAACCCCCCAGATGTTTATGGGCAGCTGCCTCCAGGTGTGAAGCGTTCTGTCCGTAATTTGCTCACAGCTTGTTTTTTCACTAGAGCATGGTAAGGTAAGGGGAAATGGTAACAACGTAAGAGAAGGGAAACCAAAGAAAATGAGAAATTGAGAAAACAGCTCCAAAACAGTTTTAGTGATTGAAAGAGAATATATTTCCTACTGCAGCTGCTGACTATTTGGGAGACTAAAAACAAACTCCCCTTTCTGAATACAGAAATGGAGGCATTTAGGAGAAAAAGCAAAACTGCAGCCTGAAGAGGTCAGGCCCACAAAACCGACTGGCGAGATATTTTACCATTCATTAAAATGCTGCCAGATTGTAGTTATCAGAAACAAATGGAATTGTGTAAATTATTTTTATGGGCTGCAATGAATTCCCTTTAAATGTGTGTTAAACACTACTACCATATGCCATATGATGGAGTATAAAAACTGAATTACTATCTTGTCTTGCTTCTATTGAAACTGCATTGGTAACATAGCAAAGAAATGCTTGATTCTGCTGTTCATAAACAAAATGACTTGTTCATTTCCAAAGTTGTGAACCCATGAGTTTTCCTCCCCACACTAAATTCCTACAAGAATTGAAGGAAGTGGACACTGTTGATAAGGCTTGGGTAAACCTCTGGGAAGAGCTGATGCAAGCTAAGGCAACTTGCAGCAGGTGAACATCCTCCTTGTCCTCTGCTGGACATTCAGGTCAATTCAAAATGTCCTGATGTTCGCCCAGCTGGAGGGCAGTTCCACCTCACTGCTGTAACTGGCACAGTTCTTTGCTGCCCTTTGCATGCCAGGTATTTTGCAAGGCACAGAAAAACATCCCAACATCAAAGCTTGCTTTCTAAACTACACATATGCCTATGTATTAGAATAGCTCAAGTGCAAGTAACTTTCAATGACGTGCATGAGCTTTCACAGGCAAGAGGCTGCCTCCTCTCCATTATTCACTTGGCCATGCTGGTTCTTTGGCTAACACCCAAGATTCAGCTTGCTAATCTGGGCATATGCAAGCCAGTTTTCACATCTGTACTACAGCTCCTATGTTCTGGACAGGGAAGATGTTTTTGTGCATCTAATATATGCACACACAGCAACTGTTTGTTTGAGGTCACCATTTTAGGTTTTTTTGGCTTTTTTTTCCTAAACAGATGGCAACTGCAGTTGTAAAAGGCATTACAAAGATGGAAAGGAGTGAACATGTCAAGAAATGGATGAAGAATGGAAAGGAAATTGCAAGAGTAAAAATCTCTTGCACTTTTCAACTTACTGTAACAGCTACATTCCCTATTCCAACTCTTTCCAAGAACATTAGGTATGGTTTACTAAAGGTTATTCTGTCTTTAAAAAAAACAAGTTCTTTGAGTGTGTGTTCCACAGACTGCTGCCCTTTTCACACTTCCCAAATGATGTATTAAAATACGTCCTTCTGTGATGGCAGTTCTGGGCTGTGCTTCTATTTGTATATCTACTGAAATCAACATGCTGGGAGGCAGTCAGATGTGACATGACACTCAGAAAATTAAAAAAAAATAAAATAAATTTCTTCTTGCTAGTAGTTCTCAAAACAAACAAACAAAAAACCCACAAAAACAAACAAACAAAAAAAAGAACAAACAAAAAAACAAAAACCAAGAATAAAGAAAAAACAGAGCAGAAAACAATAGGCCTTATTCTTGTTAAAAAGACTATAAATGAATATTTGCCATACTTCTCCGTAATCAATGATTCATGACAATTATTACTGAGGAAAGTTCTCTTTTCCGTAAGACAGGGAAAAAAGTAGATGCTTGCAGGTTGTACCTGACTGTTTCAGAAGTCAGATGTTCCCAAACATGTTTTTAAAGTTAGTTCATCCAATTTTTTAATACTTGAAGTCCTGCATACAACTTTAAATAAAGCAGAGAATTGTTTTATTTAGCACAGAACCTGTCAATAGGAATTACTGTCATTGTTTTAATTCTGATTTTTGCCACTTGATCTAGGAATTGATTACTTTTCCTTAGGGTGGAAGGCATGAAGTTGCCTGTGACTTGGATTCCTTCCTCATGACGACCTAGTGGAACTTCACCATTGCATGCTGATACCAAACCAAAGCATGTGAGACTCAGAGGTAAAGTATTCCTGAATGAAAAGCTTGAGCTGTAAAAGGCACTGCCAGAGGGGATTAGGCCAAGTGGAATGGGACCATCTCGAAGACAGACTACAAGACTCTTTCAAGCAGTCTTTTCGTCATAATTTGTATCCCCTCCCCAGAAAGGCCATTCTACCTAAGGAGAGCAGAAGAGTAGAACACTTCAGGCATACTTCATCATGAAGGAGTAATTCCCAAGAAAAGTGCTTAGAAGCATATTTTTGACGCACACCATAGGAAAACCCTTGAACAACTAGAAAAGGAGAATGGAAAGAAGACTGGGATTCAACATCAAAATGTAAATCCCTTCTGTCAAATTCCCTTTTTTAGGCTGCTTCCAAAATTCATTTACATCCAAATGTAAATACAAATACAAAATCTCATTTACATCCCAACTACTGTTTTATAGCCAAAATAAACTAGTTTTCTACTATCTTACTTAAAATTCAGAACCCTTAAGGTCAGCCTTTATGCCTACTGCATTGGTCAAGGAGAGATCCTGAAATTTCCTGCCTGTGTTGTGTGACATGGCATGAAGCTGTGCCTATTCAAGGCTAGAAATAGGCTTTGGGGCACATCATGAACTGCATCTCTTCAGTCTCATAACATAAATGAATTTGGGAGTAGAACTGGTGAGAGTAGGCTTCTGGTTTGCAACTGCCTGTGTCCCTACACCAAATTCTCAGGTGTCTTTCTTCCCTAACACTGGTATTCACAGCTAGGGATAAGAAGACGCTTACCTACTACATAGGCCAGCCCCCCTGGCTTGACACTGTGTGCCTTCATGCTAGAGGAATAATATTTTTGATCTACTCAAAATAGAGAAATATATAATGGTGAATACACAGAGGGCCATGCATAAGGTAACAGAGGAAAGAAACAAAGCCTGAGCTCAAAAAGAACCCAAAACCCAAACCAAACAAACTCTCAGAAAAAGTAGTGGGTGGTGTTGAGAAGAGCTACAGGATGTGCAGACCAACAATCTTTTTCCTTCTGAGAGTCAGCAAATATTTAAGAGGAAACTCATTCACTTTCCTGAAATAGTAAAAGCTTTCGTAATGAGACAATTAAAGCACATAGTTCTGTATTATTCATTAAAATACTAGCAGTCTTTGCCTGGACTTGCCCAGGAATTATGATTTGTATGACAAATGCAGTGGTGTAAAACCTGCATTCTTTTCATAGTATGCAACAGGCTACGCCATTTATAATAAGCGTGTAAATAAGCACTACAAGGTCACACAGTGTTTTTCATAGTAAAACACATTTTCTATCTCCCACTCACCGGAAAACATAAATACAGTACAGACAATACATTCCAACATAGATTATATCCAATTTTATAATATGATGGGGAAAGAAGTCAGTTTGCCTTTCTCATAAACTGCTCAGTATGAGTTGCATTTGACCCACGGACATAAATCCATAGCTCTGCTTCCTGCCTGGACTCCCTGCATCCTTCCAGCAGGTCTAGCAGGTAACAGATGCTGCTCCCATGTGCCCCCTACTTCTTGTACATTTCTTAATAATGGCCCGACACACCACAGCCATGGACCTGCACTGGTGAGAAATTGTCAAAGACCTCAGTCATAGCCTTCATTGGAGACATTGGTTTAGAGGTTGCAAGCCTTAATTCTACTCAGTGCAAGGAGTAAAAATACAGCCAGTGGAATGAGCTTAAGTTTCTTCAACAGAGACTGGTACAGGAAACGTATTTAAGAAAGCAGAATCTCACTCTCTGCTTTAAGGTAAGTAGAGATACCTTACCTCATTTTAGAAGATGACCAACTCACCTATTTTTAGGGTAAACTTATTTATACCCATTAAGACTTAACAGTCTTTTAATCAAGTGCCATAACTGGCACAGCCATAGTTGTCCCAAGCATAACTTGAAACTCCAGTAATTTCTGCATGCTGGAGCTGAGTCATCTGTCAGGTTTTCTAGATAAATTTCTGAGCTTTGTAAGATGACCATGGAAATTTAAAACAAACTATTCCACTCCTCAGGGCAAAATATATTTCTATCCTATCTCAACTACTCTCTGAAAACAAAAGGAAGAAGAAATTATATTCTAACCTCAGGAGAAACTTTTACTAAGCTACACCTACAGAAACTAGTTTTGTCCCCTGCTGGTGCTCATTTTCAATAAATAGTCCAGGGTAACATTCCTGCTCCCAAAATGTATCAATAGTCCCATTGTTTAGATATCTATAGGCTGGAAACTATTTTCAGTACATCCTGTCAACTGTGAGGGGACAAAGCTAGCAGGAAGAGGATGCATTAGGCTTTTACATTAACTGGTGATAAAACTTGTGCCCAAGATAGCCTAAGAATTGGGTGGTCACTTGCTTACACCAGTGTGCTTTGTATTATTGATTTGTTTTTTCACATTAATTCTCAGTTCACATAATGCTGTAGATCTCATGATCTTACAGACACAGAGCTCAAAGGAAGAGAATCACACTTTGCTAGAAGTATTGGGGAAGGTTTAGAAAAACTCAGCCCATGATGCCTACACAGCAGTGAGTTCACAGGTCAGCAGCCCTGAATTTTTTGCCTGGACAGCCCAGTGAACAACTGCACATTAACATATCATCCCAATAGAAAACTGATTGCCTGCATACACAGAAAATAAGTAATTCTTCTGACTTATAGTTGGAAATGTTACCATTGTCCAATTTACTATCCACTATTTAGTGACTTACATCCAACTGGAAATACACATGCATAAAAGTAAAGGATTGGGAGCATGCATTTGTAGTTTGCTATTGCTGTTTTGTATGGTTTGCAGTACCACATAAAAGAAAAAAGCTCCCTTACCATCAAAACTTGATCTCAGAGGCCATTTTATCAGCCCAAGCCTCAGTCAAGGTCTCAGAGTGAATTTGTAACAACTGACTTTAGCTTTCATTGTACTCTAAAGTATTACTTTTGTATTCCCTATTCTATGAAGTCTGATCTCAGCAAGTAATTTTGGTTTAAGCCCTGAAAATGCATGTTACAATTCTGAATTCAAGATTTAAGTTTTATGCTGAAGGCCTTGCTTAAAAATTGAAGTTATATTAAAATATGTTTTGAAAGTCAATAGAACTGGTTTTGAAAGGAATAGCATTGCTTTTCAAAGCTTTGATGGCAATTCTAGTAAATTATATGATTATTTAAGTGTCAAATAAGGGACTTTTTTCTTGTGTACATCTTTAACAATTTGTAGTGATAGAGCTACGTAGATGTTTTTCTCTGTAGTCCCATATACTCTATAGAATTTAACACAGCATCTTCTTACAAACTGGCATAGACCATATATCCTCAATGGCTAGTGACATTGACAAAGGAGCACTTCAGTCTCCAGGCCCATTTTTTCCAATAAATTTAACACAATGGACTCTGACTCTAAAGAAAAAAACAAAAAACACACAAAATAGAAACAAACAAACAAACAAAACCCACAAAAAACTGAAAAAGAAAGAAAAAAAAAAAACGCAAAAACAACAAACCACACCCAAAACCAATAACAAGAAGAACAAAAACAAAACCCAAAACCGTCCAAAAAAATCCACTAAACAAATCTGTTGTCTTAGATTCATTGTCCAAGCTTAGGGGAATGCAAAGTACATGAACGACGTAAAAAGTGAAGTACAAGTGAGATTTTAAGTGTTATTGGCATTTTCAAACTACCAAATGATAACAATATGGTCTAGAAAAAACACATGGATAATAACCTACTAACATCATGCCAGTGATATATTCCAGATCATGATGGTAGTCTCATGCACATGCAGTGAAGGTTGTAAAGGGCAGGTTATTCTTTCAGTAAAGCCCTTAAACAAAATCTTGAATGTCAGATTGCCAGTGACACTCTACTGAATGCACTACAAAACAGCAATATCTAACTTGAAAAGGATGTTACTGAAAATAGAAAATTAAATTTGCTGGGATTATGTCACTAGTGTTTAAGGCATGACCCACAACATCAAGCTTTTGCTGGCCTAGCCTTGGTATTTGTGAACATGAAAAAAAGTATTTCTTGGTACAGAGATGTAACTTTGACCAGTCACAGCCTTCCTGTTAGGTTTGCTTCTATCTTTCAGGGAGATGTTTTATTGCATTCTTCTGTAATACTGCAGGTGCAAGCTGCATGTTCTTCACTGGACCTTGCTATGCTAGAAAAAGCAGGAGCCTGCAGACTGTCTTTCATTCACAGGATTTCCAGCCAAAAGCTAAAAACACTAGAGGATATTAGCTTTCCTCAGCTCAAACTGCATCTACAGCTGGAGGAGTTACCAGGTATGATTCACCATAGCACACTTTGGGGAAGGCTTGCGGGAAGGAGGGCAAGATTTGCAGAGTACAAGACCAGCTGGCAGGAACAGCTGCTGAAACAGTCAAGATAAGTTTTTGCTTTTTCCAGATATCCAGCACTCAGTAAACTTCAGTCAAGAGTTTCTCAGCCTTGTGATGATTATTCACTGCAATCCTTTCGCATCCTTGTTTTTCCTTCTAATTCATTGTGACTCCTTTCCTCCTCCCTTCTCTTCTCTTTTTAAATACAGTTTCAAGAGAGCCTTCCTCCCTTCTCAAGCACTTCATCTTTGGTCTGAGTTTTTCTAAACTTCTTTCTGCTATAGTCCTCGCTGCCATCCCCTCACCACAGCCCTTATATAGAAAGTTCATAGGTCATTTTCTATGGTCTTAACCAAAGCACCGAGCACAGCCAAGTCCTGTTGCTGGGTACCAATACAGAGCAGCCACAGTCATAGTAACAGCTCCTCACTGAACCAAAAGCTCATTGCTCCTCTTACACCTTTAGTTTGGCAAAAAATCCTCAAAATAAAAGCATTTATAATCCCTGGCTCCTCCTTTGCACTGCAGCCTCTTCTCAGGAATACCCAAGGTTCAGGATAAGGACCAAAGGAGTCAGGCTGTGGTGCCTGCTGGCCCCCAGGCAGGGGCAAGCTTGAAATCTGTGAAATAAGCTGTCTGGAGCACAGACAAGGTAAGATAAGCTGATGCATGTCTGCATGTGTGCATTGATTTGTGTGTACACACCTGTGTGCATCCAGGGACTGCAGCAACACTGCTGATGACATTAGGGGCCAGAACTGGGGAAAGGAAGCAGGGGCGATGGAGAATCTGCAGATCTGTATGTGTATGTGCTGAATAAAGAAACTGAGGGCTTCAACTACTCAATTGTCCATTTGAACTAAAATCTCTCAAAAATACAGAACATTTAAAGTAGCGTGAGATAATATACTTTTGGAGTAAGAGATAATATGTAGAGCATCAAAAATTAAGATTTCCACTAGCAATACATGACAATAACCTTTATTTGGCATATAGAAAATACATCTTAGAGAACCTTCTTAAAAAAAAAAATGAACAAAACTCATAGAACAATTTAAAGTCTGCAGCAGAACCCTAACTTTGAAGGACAAAGGCATATTTCTATTTGACACTGGATGGGTACAGCACCCTGCAGCCTTCTCTTGCACTGCTTTACTGCTGGGGCACCTTGATGTTACTGGGGATGGAAGGGGTAAGATTTTTGTGGTCTTTTATAACTGTACTTTAATCAGTCTAATCTTTTCAAACAGTGAAGTACTTGCTCTGACAGCATGAAACAACAAAATGAAATCAAAACCTTGCAGGTACACACAGTAGATATTACCATGCAGAAGAATAAAGAATGAAGTCTGTCTGCAGTATTTTGAAGACAACTAAACAATTACCTTTACTCTCTACAGTTTTCTGCTGTAATATAAATGCAACTACTAGCTCTTCCTCCAGATTAAGTAGTATTTCTGGAGAGACAGAACAACACACACACAACAAAACAAACAAAAAACCCCACAAAACAAAACACTTAAACCAACATATGTCATTGTATATGTCTTTGATTTTAAAGCTTGAGTAACTACAAGTGCAAGAGAATGTTTTAGAATGTAGGCTATATTAACAGCGATCTTTACAAATGTTTCTGCCACAAGAGAACTTAATTTTACCAACTTCGTGTTCTTCTATGTGGATGCTGGCAATGTTAGAATATCCTCAGAAAATATGGAATTTAATAAGTTCCTTTTGATAACTTCCCGATAAACTGAAGTTTGAGGCACTTTGGTGAAACAATTAAAATTAAAGACACCTTTCATTTAATCCTGCAAAGGCTTGTGCATATAAAATATAATCTCATCAAAGATGATGCATCTTTCCATAAACTGATGAGTACCAGACTTAGCTCTCTGGTGTTTTAAATCCCACAATACTCATACAGATAAGTTTGACTTGTAAAAATTAACTGTCAAATAACATTTTTCTAAGCAAGGTGAAATTTCAAAAATAAACAACCTAAAACCCCAACCGACTTATTCCTCATTTGAAAACATAACATGTGCTGCTTGTTTTTTTTTTTTTTAAAGTGCCTCTCAAAGCTTTTTTACAAGACCGTTATTTTTCCTTATTCTTGCTCAAATGAGAAAAAATTTCCCTCAAATGAACACATCTCACTTCAGAAATAAAAAATAGGATGAAGAATGTCTTTAAACATTAAATGGGATATAAGATGGCTATTTTCTGTCACTACATTTTTCCCAAATGTGTTTCTGAACAAGAAATATGAGTAATTGCAGACTTATACATAGAATAGAAAGCAAAACAGTATAAAATGGCTTTGCAATATAAAAACCCCTATGTAATTATTAGTTCCAAAAAGAAGTCATCAGCAACTAACAGTTTAGCCTGTGCAGATCTGTTGGAAGGATGCTGAGGAAGAAAAAGACAGATAACATATTCGTAGAGATGCTATTTGTGCACAGCAAGAAGCACCAGAAGGTCTTGAATCCAGCCTTAATTCACATAGATCCCTGGGTGTCCTTCCAAAACCAACCCGAGGCCCCAGTCATCAGGGTTTGGCAGATGTAGCAATGGCAATCAAGTATGTTTCTGCTTCCCACAATTTTCGCCATCTCCCTTGAAAATTACTGCCCTTATGTTGAAGGCACCAGAACAGACAGTGCATTTGCCCACTGCAGGCCTAGCCCACAGCCCTGCTTCAATCCATCATTTGAGCTAACACATGAAACAACTGCCTGCAGGCTGCTGAAGCACAGGCACCCATTTGCTCCTGCTGCCATTGCTGCAAAGCAGGGAATCTACCACAGGAGCACTTCATCTTTCCCCCTCTTACAGAGGCACCCATAGCAATGCATTCCTGCTGAGAGTTGCAGAAACTGGTAAGTGGGGATACAGACAGGTCCTGGTGCCTCTGTGTAAGCACATAGCGATGTGCCACAATCACATCCTACCTGGCTTGGACAGGAAGGGTAAGAGCTGGGTTAGGGCTTCAGTGTGGAGCAGGAGATATGTAAGGGCACTCTTTCTCCTCTACACCAGCCTGTTGGCTGGAGGCTGTTAGATTGCTCTGGGTCAGAAACTTCGTTAATAAATAAGAGATTCAAACAAACAAACAAACAAGAAACCAAGGCAGAAAGATTTTTGAAATAGCAGCTCCCTAAATTTCTCATAGCTTGCTGTTCCATTAAATAATGTTTATGTTCTATTTAATATAAAGGCTGACCTCTCCTGCCTTCTGCTTCACCAAAGCAGGCAGCCTAGGAGGTGGTGACTGTGGTACCCTGAACTGTTCTGCTGACCAGCTTCTGATCAAGGCAGCAGATAATCACCAAGTAAACAAGTTTTCAAGTCCAGTTTGGCCCCTATTCTCTGATCATGCTAACCCACTTCATTTACAGATTGCTCCAGGGAACAGAGGGATGTTCTGTCTGCCTCCTTTTTCCCTTTAACAGTTTATGCTACAGGTAAATTTTTTATCCCCATCTCTTGTTCATTCTCAAGCCTCTTTCTCTCTCCCTCCACATTCCCCCATGCTCTGCACCATCTGTACAAGCAGTCCTTCTCTTTTGCATACTGTTGCGTTCTATTCCTTCTCTGTCCGTGATCTATATTTAGTTGTTTTCCTGTTTATACACCCCTCCGGAGAGGAGTATTGTTGAATGTGACTAGTCAGGAAGAGAAACAATGTGGTTAGAGCACAGATGCTTTCACAGGAGCATCTGGGATGAGAAACAGTGCAGGATTGGTAGGATAGAAAGTTTTTTCTTATGATTAAACGGATGCAGAGATCTGAATATAAATCCATACATCCCCTTAAAGTATCCTGATCAAAGCCAAAGAATACCTAAGTGGGGAAGAAACAAAGGCAAGGAAACACATGCAAACTTTGACACTGCGTTTCTTTACTCCTGTAAGATATAACCCTTTGGGTTTTGAAGCCTTACAATATTTGTGTCTCTTTGCTCAAACTACAAGGAACCCCTGAATATGAATCCAGAGTTTATACATGATGAAAGCTCTGGGAAAAATGTACTTAAAGACCACTGGGGAGTTCAGTGTTGGTTGGTCAAGAGACAAAGTGTTTTTAGTGTAGGAGTAGTAAGCATAAACCTGGTTCTCAAGGAGTTGGCTGCAGTACAACTGAAATCAGGACAGCTAAGAACACATGAGCTCACCAGGTGGGACAGTAAAGAACTCCAGTGCAGTGTCCAGGGAGTGTCTGTCTGGCCTGAGAGATGCTTGCACAGCAAATAAATAGAACATTTCACATTTTCAAGTTTCTTACAAAAATAAAGACCTTGTGAACAGGCTGAGGATGGAGGTACAGAGTGGTTGTGAAATACAACACACATGGACTAACACTAGGAAAGTCTGATAGCATGGGTATTCTCTGTAATTAAAAGCTATTTATCATTAAGAAATGGAGTCCTTCAGTAGAAAACACAGAAATCTATGATTTGGAACAAAAGAAATGTCTGAATTTGCCTTTGGAGTTTCACACTTATAACTTTGCAGACAGTCTTGATTGTCATACAGAACTAAAAACTCTGATAGTTTTATGCTCAACTTTATGCTAGTAAATGCATTGGCAACTCGGAGAGTTTTGGGTACAAGTCATTCACTCCCTAGTGTCATTACCTATGAAAGGAAAAGCTGAAGGGCTTTGTCAAGCATCACAGATATTTGAAAAACCAAAGTATGCAACTGGTGATTTCATACTCAAACCGTGTGTGTCCCTAGTAGATGGTGCACAGTGTGTATCAGAAAAAATGTCTGTACAATGTCAAAGATACCTCTCAGTAGTCAGGACTTAAGTATGAACGGAGAGTTACCCTCAATGACTAGCAGATGTTTCCTGGCCTTCAAAGTGGGTCCATAGCCTTTGGTACAACAGCAGAAGGGAGGACATGTAGTGATAGAACAAGCAATAGATTCAGGTAAGATAATGCGAATAAATTCTTCACTCTGAGGGTGGTGAGACTAGGGAAAACATGAGGCAGGGAAGTTGTGGATGCCCCATGTTTTGGCCAGGTTGGATGGGGTTTTGAGCAAGCTGGTCTAGCGGAAGGTGTCCCTGGCCATGGCAGGGGACTTGGAACAAGATGATCTTTAAGGTTCCTTCCAATCCAAGCCATTCTACCATTCTATGACACAGGAAAAGGCTAAAGGGTGGAAGCTGAAGCAACAAAAGGATCACTGAAGTTTTGAGGAAAGGACATTTGCAGCATGAAATGATCCTCTAAGCTTGTTTTCTTCATTTAGTGTTTTTAAAATATTAAGAAGGGCAGGTAAGTGGCTTAGTCTACAGGATGGGCTTCAGCAGTGCAACAGAAGATACATCTGAAGCAGCTGGGAAAAAGATTATTTCATTAGCAGGACTTTTCAGGTGCAGGAAGAGCCTCTTAAAGACCAAAAGGGAAAAACCTACACCTGTGGGGACAGGAGACAATATAGAGAAATAGCTTTACTGTGAGAAGAAGAGAGACGGAGCAATGCCAGAAATTGTTCAGTCACTCCCTGAAAATCACTTTAAGAGGAGTTTAAACCTTAAAAGGGAGAAAACATTTTTAAAATAAGTTGCACAATATCAGTTTCGAGGAGAGACTTCCACACATTTAAAATAAAGGTCACTTCATAGCCATTTCGGTTCAAAAAGTATGTCAGCAGTAAAAATGTGAGCTGCTAATCTGTTTGGGGACCAGTAGAACTAAACAGACCTCTACACTGAGAGAACGAGAGGTTGTGTATGGTATTACGAGATCAAACTCTAATCCTCTTAGCATTCCCTGTCGAAAAACTGCCATACTATGTGTATTTACACTGTTACATGCATTATTCATATACACACACGTAAAGTAGGGCTCTAATTACAACATATTCCTTATAAATTGTATAATTTGAATCCTGTTCAGAAACTACCCTAATGAGGAGCAAAATACCACTAGGCATTATTTGCTTCTGTGCCCTTTAACTGCAAACAACAGAACAGACTGTCTGATAAAAAGATGCATCTAATCTGGTTAGTGGGAAACATTTGTTATACATACACAAGTCTCCTTCTCCCCTGTATATATTGATATCTCACTTGTAATTCAGATGCAAAGTGTAAGGCAGCTATACAAAACGGGTCAGTTTAAATGCCAGGTCGTGGGGCACAGGCATATAGTCGGGGCTTGGCTTTAGCAGCTTCAGTGTCACCAAGCAGAAATCTTGCTTTGTTATTTACACATTTTGCAATTACTAGAAAATGTAGAAATTTTGTAGACTGACCCACTTGACTATTCAGCATGTAAATATGAGACACCAAACTAACTAATTTAATAGTGTATGGTCATATGGAACAGAATTCTGCAGCAATTATTATAATGCATTATTTCAAGAAGAACATCAGTAAACACCAATATTCTTCCCAGACTTGCATGCTCCAAATATTCCTGCCTGAGGACTTCTTGCTGCACCTCCAAAACCATTTCTGCCAGTCTAAATTTCCACTTGTGTCCAGAGAAATTAATTATTCATGTCATCAAAGCCAGTATCAGCTAGCAAGATAGGATATTTCAAACACTGATGTTCTATTATAATTCTGTAACAAGTATTCTAAAACCTTATGAGTTATTGTACTATGGTAATTTTTCTGATTAATTCTTACTTTGTCAGCCTACACTTTCTACTAACATCTATAGAATTTTTAAAATAATTCTAAAGATAAATCAGTCATTTGATGTTAAGTTCTGTGAGTTCTTTCTCTTTAAATTATAGTAAAATACCTCACTTTTTCCCCTCATGACCCTTACAAGGCATTATAAGTACTTCCAAACATATAACCTTAATATGTTTTCACACAAAGATGATTATTGGATTTCAAGGAGAAAACCAGTCAGCAGTATAATACATTGCCCGCCCTTTATAGCAAAAACATCTCAGTAACCACGATAAAATAGCACTAGTACTTATTTGTTCTGCCTCGCCCGTTAGATTAGAAGTAGGAACTGCTAAAACAAAAGAGCTAGCTTATTTCATAGTATGGGAGAAATGGTAGTTAAAGGCTGCATTATTATGAAAAATTGTATAATTATTGGGCACTATAGTATTTCAAAGACACAATATTTATATAGGTAAATAGACTACTCCACTTGTTTCCATAGCAAATTCAAATACATTTGTCACCAAAAAAAGGAAAAAAACAAAACCAAACACAAAACAAAAAAAAAAACCCACAAACAAACAAAACCCAAACAAACAAACAAAAACCCAAAAACAAAACAAAAACACAACAAAAAACCACATACCCAAACAAGCAAACAAAAACTATTTTGCTTCCTGACAAAGTTGAAGTATACTAACTGTTCTGGAAACAGTGGAGCTATCAATCCCTGTCTCTCTCCACCATCTCCCTCGGTTTCTTTAGTGGCTAAGGAGTATTCTTCAACTTGTCCCCCATTTCCTTCATTTTGTGGTAGCAGTGGTGCGTCTTTCTCTAGGCTCCTACTTCATTAATCTTACAGTAACACTGTCTTCAGGAACACTATTTTCCTTCCTATCTGTTGAATCTGCCAATCCTTTCAAATCAAAGAGCCAGAAAGGGGTGAGAGAACATGTATAAAGCCTCATCTTTTTAGGAAACTAGGCGAAAAATTACTCTAAATCAACAAATCAGTTTTTCAATAAATTTGCTGCAGCCACCCACAATCCCCTTCAGATGACTGCACAAGACACACAGCACACTGACACATCACCATTTCAGAAAAGTAAATAAAAGCAGGGTAAGACCCCAATATTTTAGTTTGCATGCAAGAGAACCATGCCCAGCTGGGGATAACAGAACACCTCATACATCCTCTGCTGACTGGGAAACTCAGCAGCCTAAGATTCACTTAGCTGGTTTTATTTAATGAAGGTACCTTGAAGATTTTTTAGTTTAGGAGGAAAGAGCAAGACACTACCTAAGATCCAGTTACAAAAGAGTTAAAACTACACTGAGAAAAAGGGAGATTCATAATTTAATAATTTCAATATATTTTAGACGCCAAGTGGATAGAATATTGTGACTTCAGAACCAGAAGGGTTGCCATCCTACACTATAACCTCCAACACAATCAAATTTAGCCTTCAAGGTTCTCAGGCTTGGCCAGGACACAACTTTCTTTTACACATTCAGGTTTGTAATAATTTACAATGCATTTACTCATTAAACTACATTATTTTTGGCGTAGTCCTTGTTGGCAACTTGAGGCCATCAGCCAGAAGACAGACAGAAGACAGAGAAGTTTACCTAGAGCAGGTTGCTAACGCATACTGCTACATCTTGATTTTGGCAATAAGGAAGGAATACTGCTCTATCAACAACAGTGATGCCAGTCTCTGTACTGTGTTAAGTATCAAAACAAAAGCAATATAAGTTGTCTTCCGATTTAGATCTTATTATAATTCCAGGGAGGAAAAAAGAGCAATTTAATTTGATTTTCATTTGCTATGAATTGTGTGGGTTTGCACTGGTTTAGGCTTTAAGCCCCCGCCTGTGGAGCCGGCTCCTCCTCTGAGGACGCCGGTTCGAATCCTGGAGGAACTCGCTGTCACCATCCGAGCTGCTCGGCCGTGGCAAGATGAACCTCAGGAGTAAAGGGGGTGGGGCCAGTTCCATGCACACTGTGCCTCACCTAAAAAATCCATTGCGCAGGCTTATCCCAAAATCTAGGTTCGCAAAGTCTAGCCAACAAGGCTTTACAGCATTACAAATTTAAAAGAAGCAGTCCTTAACCACAAGGGTAAGGTCCTTTGAATGGAAGATCTTTTTGTCATAAATGACTAAATTAATAAAGGCTAGTTTGAAATTTTTCACAAAAGTCCCAAGATGAACAACTACACAAGTTTACTGCTTCCAGCAAGTTGAAATGGATGATGACTGAGCAGAAACCATGCAAAGCCATGACATTTTGTGTGACTTCATATATCTGAAATGACAATGGACCAAAATTGGAAGCTCATTTTCATTATGAGTTTTTTTTCTCAAGGTTTAAAAGAAATATCAGAGGGTGAAAACACAAAGACAAAACAGGAACAAAAGTAGTTATGCAACACAGAAGGTTAACACTGATACCTCTATTTCACTATTTTCTAAGATATCGTAGATGCCACAGTAACCATGCTTTAAAATCAGAGCAGAGGTGCTGTGAAAATGGTACTATACAAAGCTAAAATCCCAGACAGACATTTGTGCTCAGTTGGAAGCAGAGCTGAGTCATAGGTATGAAACCCTCAACAACACACGCGGGAGCCTGTGATGCAAGGGGACTCCCTAGGAGTTTTTGCTGTTGCTCTCCCTGAAAGAGAAATGATCACAAGACATTTGAACTACAGAAATCCAGATCGCTGATCCATTTGAAGAGAAATAGGCAAGGACTACAGTATATGAGGTGGGGACATTTCTGAGATATGTAATAAGTACTGCTTTTGGGATTTATTCTGGAGCTATCTGACCATTGCCCAGCTTTGGATGTGAATATCTCCTCTTAATTAGCACTTCCTCAAACAAAGCTTTGTTTTCACTGATGACTCCCCAGAAACTGCAGTAAATTGAGGGTGGAAAGTACTGAAACAGGCAGTACAAGAAAAGCAAAAACATGTGATTCCCATTGTTTGAGTCTACAGCTTAAAACAAAAAAGCTGAATAAGATGAATGATAGGGTGAGGAAGAAGAAAAAAGCAGGACTGTTACCTTACAAGGGAAACATCTGAGAAGGCAAATGAGTTTCAGCAGACACCAGGAGTCAAGAGCCTGATCTCAAGGGCACAGTTTCTGTGAATGGGAGCTCAGCATTTCCACGGTCCAGCTGTGTGATTGTACACTATTGCACAGCACATTCAGATCTTCAACCTTTATTTACAAGGGGAAAGAAAACCTTGCAGACAAGAGTAAAGAATTGTATCCCAGAAGGACAAAACAATTTAATTTCTTCTCCTCAGTAACTGGAAAATAGGGAGTTTATGTGACTCCCTGAGGAGACCATACAAAATCCCAGACAGCAACAGCTCTCTGATCACCAGAAAGATAAATGAGTGCTTGTAGACCATACTGATACTCCATGGAGAGAACTCTGTTCTTATTTCTCAGTGCCATGAATTTCACACTAGCAAAAGGATTTTAAAAGCTAGGGTAAAAGGGCAAACTTTCTCTTGGCTGTGATGCATAAACATTTTGTAAGTCCTCCACTTCCCTGGGGATAGGTTATAATTGCCATGGTTGTGCATGTGGTTAACAACAGGGAGGAACAGATGAGCACAAAAGATGAGGCAAGGAAAAAACCCTAAACTGATCAATAGAAGAAGTTGTCAAGAGCAGAAGCAAATGATGGATTTATTTTCCATATATAAGGCTCTCCAAAAAGCTCTGTTTTTGAAATGAACCAGACTGTCTGCATTTGAAAAGATTACATTTTTAATTCACTCATTCAGCATGTTTTATGAGAAAGATGGAAATATTAAGTTAAAAACTTAAGACTTTCCTTACAACTACAAGGAAACAACTCCTCCCATATCATCAAATGCCTGACTCTTACAGAATTTCTCTGAACACAAACATTACTCAAATTAATTTTATGGCTTCTTTAATTAACTTGATTCAGAGAAAGAAAACACTTTTAAACCAAGCAAGCAAAAAACTGGTAGTTGGCATAATTCCGATAATTATCTTTGACTAAGGAAACAATATGATTATAAGTAACTTGCACCCTTTCATAGTAGAATACTCATTTTCAAGAGTAAACTTTATCCTGATGTGTGGAGAGAATATTTTCAAAAAGGCAATTGGGATAAAATGTTTATCTTTTGGCAGATAATCAATATAGGTAGTTTATGCCTTGGAAGTCCACAGAACTATTAAGGTATTCCTTCCCATGTCTCACATGGATTTTCCTGTCTGGGAAATATGAAAAATTTATTTGCTAGAATACAAAATCCCTGTTGCCAAGAAGACTTAGAAATTCATTTCATACTAGCAGGCAAAAGATGCCATTTTTTTCAGCACATGATCTTCCACAGGAAAAGTAAATACAGATTGAATTTCTCTACTGTACAAGAAGGGATGCTATAAGATCAACAGCACTGCAGTCACAGGAAGGGAAAAGAAAACTTACTTCTGGATTCTGCCATAATTGTACTGGTGGAAAAAAGGTGAATAAATATTATCTACACTTACTTTGCAGATGGAGTAACTTCTGCAGACCACCATCCTTCTCAGCATTGCCAATTGGATATATCATTATGTGACATTAACTTTTCCACAAACATATGAAAAGAAAAAAGCTGGTGCACTTGAAGTCTGCTTTTAGTATGGGATTTTTCAATTCTGCAAATGCATAAAAACTTGAAATCATGGGGGGGGGGGAAACAAATCACGGGAAACTGTTTTATCTCCAGCTCTGGTCCCACCAGTGATTTTTTTTTTTT
>VXAU01001879.1:829711-933258 GCA_013399695.1 Formicarius rufipectus | reverse complement strand
CTTGTATCAGTTTGCAGGTATCATGGCATTTCTCTTTTTTAGACCAGAGAAAATACCCCCAAAGCACTCATCCTTATGACATAATAGCTTGAGTTAGCCACAAAACTAAGGGTAACACACATTTTTTAAAGGAGAAAAAGTCTCCCCCCCATCCCCCTCAGCTTAGCTTGATCCAACTTCTGCTTGACTTGCTTTATATATTTGATGGTTTACAGGTGATGAAACTTTGCCATGGAAAAGAAGGCTTCAATAATGAAAATTAAACAGAATTATTACCTCTGACTGGCAGGTATCATAGACATGGAAAACTTCATAATGCTGGAGAGACTGAGAGGGATTTGTTGACATTTGCTTCAGTGAGGACTCTGCTGCCTTTACACTACACAGCACTTTTTCTGTGTGCATTCACATAACACATTTTCATCCACTTCTTGAGTGAGTCTAAATATGCAGTCCTTCTTTGTAAGGAGAAGTTGAAGAGAAGTTGAGAGAATGCAAAAGTAAGAGCTAAGACTGTCACAGTTTCCTCCTTTCATGCCTATTGCACTGGTTGCCACATACAAAAACCGTAACTTCCAAGGGTATGACAATCTGGAAAACAAGAACTGATAGATCATCTTCTCCATTCTTTCCAGTTTAGTCAGTGCAATGTGCTTCAAATCAGCCAACACGTGAAAAGCTTTCATATTTTGAAAATGTCTTCATTTAGCTATCTTGATAGTATTGATTTAATGAAATATTAAAGAGGTTTTTTTGGGAAGTAGAGTTAGTGATTTTACTTGTCAGAAAAAAGCTTAGAGTTTTTACAACATAATTGTAAACAACAATTGTACAACAAACTTGTGAAGTATTTACTATTTAATATCTGCACAAAATTAGTAATCAGAAAATTCAAATCTAGAGATACAAAATGGTCTTGAACTGTGTCACAGAAATGTAAGTCTTGTTTTCAGTTTATACTTCAGTAGTCATTTCAATGCATAATCATACAGGAATAAAGTAGATACTTTGCAGACTGGCAGCAGATCCAGCAGGGTTTCATATATTTAGAGAGATGGCTTTAAAATGAATGCAATTACAATGTTTAATTGCTGTCACAGGCATTTTCTAGTCACAGAGATTGTATCATACAGGAAAACTGGCATGAGATCTGCTGATGCAGAAGTTAAAGATATCTGTCAGAGTCATAGAACCTGTCAATTAGTTGCTCTCAGCATGGAAGTAAAGGAAACAAAGTTAAAATGCTGCAGGATTTTCTTTGTTACTTACTAGAAAAAGCTACAGAAATTTCTACCAAAAGAAAAAACTATTTCCTCCCCAACCAAATGGGGTGATGCCAAGTACCCTCCAAAACATCTCTATCACTCCCCTCCTCCAGTGGACAGTACAAAGATGGAAGAAATCCTAATGGGTCAAGATAAAGGCAGTTTAATATAACCAAAAGCAAAGACTGCAAGCAAAAGAGAAGAACAACAAAAGATATTCTCCAATTCCATCAACAGGCATTGTCCAACCACTTCTTGTGAAGTAAGGCTTCAGTATATGCAGTGGCTGCTCCCAAAGACCAACAGCATTAACAACAAATGCTCCCTCACCTGCTCCTTTCTCTTAACATTTATATCTGAGCAGATGCCATAGGTACGGAATAACCACTTGGTCAGTTTCGGTCAGCTGTCCTGGCTATGTTCCCTTCAGAGATCTTGCCCACACCCAGACTACTGGTGTGTGCATGTGAGAATATTGGAGACAGCCTCGGTGCTGTGCGAGCACTGCTCAGCAGCACTGACTTCTGGGGCAGTAGGACAAATGCCAAGGGCACATCCTCTTTCTCCAGAGCAATACTACCCCAAAAAATGATCAATCCCAATCTACAACACACAGATCTTTCAAACCTAAAGGTTTGAACTCTTCCAAACATTTTTGAGCATTTTTCAATAGTTGCCACCACTTAATTCATGAACTCTTTCTTTATGGCATACAGCATCCTGTGCCGTACTTCTAGCTGAAGGTATTACTGGATTCCTTCTCCCCTAAGGACATGGTAAAGGATTTGGAGTCTGGAACACAGATTTGTGTTAATATGCACATGGTGATGTCTAAGGCTCAACCTTGTAAATACCAACAGAAAAGTCACAAATTCAGCGCTAAGTTTTCTTTGCAGTTTTTAAGGCCAGCCTCTAATACTCATCTTTAACAGAGGTAATTTTTTTATCACGCTTAAATATTATTTCCTTATTTGCAGTAGAAACAGCATCCTCTATTAAATTAGTTTTTAAGCAAATTTTCTACACAAACTTTGAAAAAGCCTAATCATACCGGTTTTCTCCTCATTGAATTGTAGAGAACTTAAAGAAAAAGTGCAATGTAAAATCCCAGACTATGAACGTATACACACATGCATAAAACATATCCCACATGTTTATACAAACCAAGAAAAAAAAATCTCTTTTCCTACTTAAAATCAAACTCAGCTTAGCATTACTTTTTTCTCATGATGTATAGCATGAACTGACACAACCCAGCAAGCAAATATCCCTAGAGAAGCCCCATTTTGCAGCGCTGAGCTAATATCATCCTATTAGGCCTCACAAGAGGGTATCACAAAATTGTCTTGAGCGTGGTACTTCTGAGAACAAGCAGGACGGGGTAGCCTTTGCTGTTTAACAACAGAGAAAGGTGACTTTTATAGACAAAATCCACACAATCAATTCCCCTCCTTGCCAAACTTTCAGAATTTTTGCAACAACTCTTGAGAAGAGGACTATTTATGGCCTTCACAGGTTCAGATTTGGCCCTGTAGGAAAGAGGCATGACACCCCTTAATTACTCCTGGAGTTTACATGAGTTCATGTGCTAAGGTTTAATAAGTTAACTGGCATTTGGCCAATTATTATCATTACTTCCCCTCTGAAAACACACTGGTAACCTATATCTTCCCTTCTTGCCTGTAGACTGCTACACAATGGCTAATAATATCACTGCAATATGAGTGAAAGGATTTCTTCATTAGAAACATCGCGATTTTGTATTCTGTGCTCTAAATGGTTCACACTTCCAGTATCCTTGAACTCCTGGCTCTCAGCTAGAAGAGACCTCTAAGTTCTCCTGCATCCAACAGTCAATGCAGCTCTGACACATTTCAAATACAGTATATTTCAAAGTAGTGAGAGAGATTGCACAACTAAAGGATGACTGGTCTGTTTAAAGTCTTACAAAGCCACGCTATGGCTACCCTATTATGATCCATGCATCCCAAACTGTGTGCCTGGAAGGCACGTTCTTGTGTGTGAATTGTAGCTGTTATGTGAGGACCTTGAATAGATGTATCACTTGCTTCCTTACACATCCTCAGTCAGAGAGCTATTTTCAAGGTAGATGTAGTGATCCAATCATTCGTTTTGATTTCCTGTGACTTCGTTCTCCAGGAAGCAAAACTGTACTCTGTAAGAGCTGATGGCCTACATAGGGAGTGTGTCCTGTGTGTGGAACTAACAGCTGTTTCTCTGTAGTACTTTGAGTCTTTAATAGCAAATACTTTTACTGAATCCTTGCTGAACTAGCACAGTTAAGTTTTGTTAAGTGAACAAAGGAAATGACAAACAAATATTTAGATGAAAATTATTTCTACTTGAGTAACTGGTAAATCAACAAAAGGAGAGTTGTTCTGATTTCTGTCTTACTTCAGAAGTATTTCTACTTACCTGTGAAGACACAAATGCAGAAAGCACATATAAAAGGAGTTGTCTCCTGAGACCAGGAGAAAAATGCATGAATCAAATGTTACTGATAATAGAAAGAGGTTCAGGAGAGCTAAGCCCTCTGAGAACAGACTTTTTGTGCCACAGGGTCAAACAAGACATAATATTATAAGCTAAAACCTAGAATAAAATGAGGCAGGCCTTGGCCGAGTGGTGTAAGTCGCCGCCTCTGGAGCCGGCTCCTCCTCTGAGGACGCAGGTTCGAATCCTGGAGGAACTCGCTGTTGCCGTCCGAGCTGCTCGGCCGTGGCAAGATGAACCTCTGGAGTAAAGCGAGTGGGGCCAGTTTTGCGCACCCTGTGCCTCACTTAAAAAATCCATTGCGCAGGCTTATCTCAAGATCTTCGTTCGTGAAGTCCAGCCAACGACAACAACAACAACAGAATAAAATGATACATTTTCCACTTGCATAAAACTACCTTACTCCACATAACTGTTAGGTGGGGACTCAGCTGCCCATAGGTTCCAACCAGTACACCAGGTTCAGCTCTCCTTCTCCTGTACACCCCTACACAAATGCTCCAGGCACAGGGAACCTGGCTCACAGAGTGGAAAGGTGTAGCGGTCGAGCACACTGGTCTCTCCATTCATTTGCTAGTTCATGACTGTGATCAAGTATCTGTTTGCCATATGACTGCAGCACACAAAGTATGCATGTGCATGTCCTACCAGCTAATCAGACATGACCCATCCCACAACCAAAAGACCACCTCTTCTGTTATATGATGATCCCAGGCCCCTGCTCTATGCCTGAATACACATGTACCCTGGCTATGTGACCAGAGCCTGTGTTTAATTGCGTGATGCGTGTCAGAGTCGATTTGACATCAGAGACTGTGGATCAAGTCTGTCAACTCTGGCCTGGACACCATATACCATCAAATCAAGGCATCATGCAGACATTTAGACGGTGGAAATAGAGCATAAAATAACAATATGGATTGGTCTTTGACAGGACAGGAGCCTTTGAAATATAAGTGATTTTCACAAGGGATGATTAGCATCCAAAAGAAGGAAGAAATTTTCCCTGACAATGTTGCTGTGACTAGCCCAAGGTCTTGTTCCTGGAAGTCTCTAACTTTCAGAAAGAAAAGACAGCTTTCCCACCCTACAGCAGGTAGGACACCTGAGGAAAGGGACCTAAACATCTTTCAAATGCATAAAAATCCTGTTGCAAAGAAAAGGAAACCATGTCTTTTTCACAGTTACAATGGGAGGACAACAAGACACAGGCTTAAATCGCCATAAGAAAAACTTATGATAGACATTAGAAAAACTCTCAGATGCTAATGATAATGTTGTAAAAAACATGATCTATAGTGGTTATGGACATTTACCACTGGAGGCCTTGAATAAGAGGTAGGAAAACATCTTTGGTGGAATAGTTTAGATATAGCTGACACTGCCTAAGGAGGAAGAGGAGAGTCCAGATCAAGATTTTTAGGTGCTTCCTGGCCGAAATTTTCTATGATTTGCCTTTTGACAAGTTATTCCTACATCTATCTGCCTTTTTTTTTTTTTTAATTTTATTTTCCCTTTCTGTAGATCAGCAGTTAATTTGAGGTTTGTAGAAAGGAGCACATAGCAAGCCTAAGGTGCAAAAGACTTTATTTGGGATAAAGACAGAAGTAGCTGGGGAACTGGGGAGCAGTTTCTTTATAATGAATGTGTGGACATGTGACTACACTCTCTTATCACGGAAGTCAATGTAAATAGATAGAATAGTATCAAAGGACTTGAATATTCATCATAATTTGCATTTTGCAATGAGAAATTCAAAGCAGAAAGGTCTGATCCATTTGCAATGACACAGCAAGTTGTCAAAACGAGCCTGGATTTCCTGATTCCTCAAGTGATCTATCCCATGGACTACATGCTCCCCCTGCTCTTGCTTGGTTCTTCCCACTTTGCTTCCCTTCCCCCCAGAAAGCCATGCAAGACTATAAGAACGGCAGCATTTCCTCATAAAAGTCTTGTCTGCAGCTGGGGGAAGTTAGACACTGCAATAGTAGCTTCTGCTGTAACAAGAACACACATCACAAAGATGATCATTATCACGGGGGAGAAAAAAAAACCAAAAACTAAATCTGCCTCGCTATTTGCACATTGCACAGCTGTTCTTGGGCTGTTAATCCCAATCTCCTTTCTTCAACTTGCTTTTTTCTGGCTAACCTTTGACAGACTCTATTCCCCTTCCAAGCGATTAACTATAAAAATAAAAAAGGTAAGATAGAATAAAAGACATTACCGATAAAGAACAGAATTGTTCTTTATACAGGTGCAGAAGAATTCACAAGCATTTGCAAGTGGAGTGTTTCCTCCAGCCCACCATGCAAAAGGACCAGTCTAGCTCAGCATTTTCTGGCAGCTTTTCTAAGGCTGATGCAACTTTAGCTTGTAGGAAATCAGAGCCTAAGATTAAAACTGAAAATCTCTCATAACAAAGTATTATAGAGCCAGTGCCAGTCCTTCTGCACTAGTCCTTACCAGTCTGCATAGGCTTGCTTCCATTTAGCTGTGTGCCAGTGCTGGAACCAAAGGAGGATCCACACTTGAATTATCCACAGGAGGTCCTGCCTCTCACAGCTGGACTATGCCAAGACACACCAGGTTCCAAATTGACTTTGAATTAATTTGCAGAAACTCTGCTAGGCTCTACACCTCACACATAGATTAAACAATTTGGATTCATCATTACCAGTAAGATTAAACAAGAATTAAAAGAAAGAAATTACAGAGTAAGAACGATGAATTAAAAATACATCAGGAATGCAAAAGACAGACACATCTCCTGAAACAATAAAAGGTAATTTTAAGGGGGGAGGAAAAAAAAACAAAACATCCCAAACAAAGAAAAACACCCCACCCGAATAATCCCAAATAAACAAACAAAAACAAAACCCAAACCAAACAAACAAAAACCCCAGCAGCAACAACAACAAATACACCAAGAGAAAACAACAAAAACCACTTCTGCATCACTGGAATAAATATAATCAAATACTTTACATGCTTTGGCATTTCCTCACTTATTAAAATGGCGTATTTAACTTTTGATTTATAAATCAAGGGATATTTGTCACTGCCTTAAGATGCATTCCACCGGGTCTCAAAGTCTTTAGCAGATCCACACTGTGTGTACTTTCTCCTCATGGTTTCACATTCATGTTCATCAACACTCAGCAAAAGCCATAAACAAAGCCCTTTCTCAGATGCACACATGCAGTTCCCATTGACTTTGCTGGATTTTCAGCTGACTTCAATCAGAACTCTGCGTGCAGAAGGGCAAAACTTGGTTCTGCACATTTAATAAAATGACATCACTAGATACCTTATAAATGAAGGACAATACAGGCCCATACTGAAAAATAATATAAACTGAAAACCCAAAACTGTAGCCAAATGAGTTCAAATTTCAGCCAGGTTTTCCCAGAACAATAAAAAAGGTGCACATTTTAGGCAAGATGGAATGAAACCTCTGTTATATTTCATTTACCAGAGTGTGCTCTTCTGCTTATAGCAGGACAAAATGTAAAACCCAGATATCTACATAAGGCAATGGTCTTGTTTTTTCAGGTATAGCAATGATACTGGCATATGAAACACTAAAGTAAAGGACAACTTGCAAGCTATGATTTGCTAAGTCATTTTCTGCATCTGTATCCCGGCTCTGGAAGCTATGAAGCTCATTCCAAGTGAGTTTAAAGTACAGAATACCACAGTGGAAAAAGTAATTAATCATTATGTTAATAACTGATATTATATTATTTTTTTAATCTCCTCTAATAGTGGTATTTTAAAGACACCAGGAGTATCAATCTTAAACCCTTCAACCCTCTTTCCCATCTGGCCAAAAGAACACCATAACAAAAATCCCAGACAATTTAGGAAAAACAGTTCCCTTCCAAATTTCAAATGACATTTCACCTCAAAATTTCTACCAGGTACATTAGCTAATGCATCCTAAGCAAAGCAATGCCACAAGTGTTTTCTCCAAATTTCTTCCCTTCAGTTTCCTTTTACTCATTTCATGATGTAATAAACTGTACCTTTAAAAATATCTACCTATTAGGATAAAGAATATTCTGACTTCTAAAACTCCAGCTGCCAACACCCTTCCTTATACTTTCTGTTTGTCTGACAAACACTTGTTAGCATACTCTTACAAATTTACACACAGAAGTACTCAGGGATGGAAACTACAGAGGGAACTTGATATTCATATTTAGTTTCTCCCCTCTAAGCAGGAATATCTCTGATGATTTTCACTCTGAAATAGCAGAACAGATTTTATGAATCATTTTTTCTTCCTAGCTGGAACAACCCCTATTACCCATTGCATTATAATACTGAGTCACTTTGCATTAAGTTGGTCATTACAGGCAAGCCAAGGTAGAGACCAGGGAAGTGGACAAAATGCTCTGAAGCTACATATGCAATAGGAAATGTATCAGGCTGCTTCTTGAAACAAATTATATAAAAACAGGGGGAAAATCATTACAATAAAACTCATATAAGGAAAAACTATTTCATAATTAGTGAAAAAGTCCAGCAAATCTAATACTGAGATCAAAGAGATTTTTACAAACTTTTTTTTTCACCCCCCCCCCCCCTTTTTTTTTTTTAATGAAACAAGGTCTGCCCTAATACAAATGCTGATTCATACTGGTCATCCAGCTAGATTATCCAGTAAGTTAAATAATTAGTGTAGTGGGAATATTTCTCCCAAACTATGGCACTTCCAAATGAATAGTTATGAGATCTGGTGGGACTCTGCTCTCTCCAAATCACCTCCCCTCTTAACATCCCATCCCAACACCGGCAGCCTGTGAAGACACTCATTTGTGTCAGAACTCCTTTTTGTAACTCCAGGTCTACTTTCTGTTGTCCCTGGAGGAGCACGAGCTTCAAGAATTTAGAGTGTGTTACAAAGAATATTTATTCTACTTTAAACATCTGAGTACACAACAAGGAAAGGAATGGTATCCCCACCTTTCCCCTCAGTTCAACAGGGACAGGGTTGGTGCAAGGAGGGAGCTATTAATTTGTTTTAATTGTCTGGCATGGTTATTTGATGATGGAAAAAAAATTATGTACCTTATAATTTTTCAATAAAGTTGATTGTAAAGAGTTAAGAAAGAAAATTAAAAAAAAAAATACCCCTCAAAACACACAGGTCAAAAACTGCTTTTCTGTGTGTCCTATTAAAGCAATGACACATGAAGAACTTTATGTTCAAACAATTACCTGGTGCTTTAAATAGGACACTAAGGGAATAACATTTTAAAATGTATTCACACAGCCCAAGACTAATCCTACTCCTGGGAATACCAGTGCAAATCAGAGTAACTCCTCAGAGGTCAATTGAAGTACATCAAGGATGTGATGTAAAATAAATGTGAGACAGAAGGGAATCAGGCCCCATCTACCTCTATTTTAAATGCAGAGGTTGCAGATTATCTGCAATGATAAAGAGAACAACATAAATATAACTGACATCTATTCAATTGATCTCACATCCTGCCGACTATTCAGAGCTCCAAATACAGGGCTGAAGAACAATGGTTTGAGGAAGAGAGACAGAAACCCCAGTTCTATCCCATTCACACATTCCAGTTTGCTAATACCTCTGACTTGAACAGCCTCCATCTCCCCACACTGCTAAATCATTAATTTGACATTGACCCCCCACCAGCTCCCGAAGAACAACTTCTCCTACAACAAAATAAATTAAAACATACTGGGAGAGATGCATAGGAGAGAAGATAAATTCAAAAAAATATGTGCAAACATGAGAACCTATAGAGAAACAAGCAAGAAAATCCCTAACATATTAGATATGTATAAAAAGCACTAGCAAATGGATTAATTATTTGGAAATCCAGCACTAAGAAAGAATAGTAAGTGTGCAGAGGAAGACTAAAATATGAGGCTATCTCAAAATATGGTGTCATTTGTACTAATTTAAGTGGATCTGTAATTATTTCCTACAACTTCATGATGNCCCCCCGCCCCGGCAAGGTTGGTAAAAGAATCCTTGGCAACACACTAAATATATTATGCAATGTATTGAATACTACCGAGAAAAAGCACTTACACAAAAACAAAGCACATTAGGTGTGAATATCACCACCTCCAGGGAAAGAGCACCTTTAACTACTTATCACATGAGCAAATGCAGGCATTCTCTTACACCTCTGTTACCTGCACCTAATGGTATTTGCTATATTTTTACAAAGTTAAGGTAAATTTTACCTCAAATCTACTTAGGCTCGAGCTCTTTGACCGAGACTTCTTGCGGAGATAGACTGAGAAGAAGCGACGCACTGTGAACTTCTTCATGTTCATGTCCATTGCCCTGTCCCAGCTGTGGCGCGGAGCACGGAGGAGCTGCGGCGCCGGCGGCGAAAGCTAGCGCATCCCGATTGCCCGCTATTTATATCCACAGGCAGGAGATCCTCCGAAGTGTCTGCTTCTGTTCATCAAGCCAGGCACGGCTAGACCTGCGAGAGGTCCGCGGCCGGAGCCATGGGAGCCCAGAGCCAGCGGCTTGCTCTTCGGAGCATAAAGGCGTTATACCTCCTCTCGCCTCCCACTGTTTACATTTCAGTGCGGCGAGCCCAACTCTCTCGCCACTGCCTCTCCCCCTTGCCTTAGGTCCTACTACATCCAATCAGGTTCTGCTCTGGCTACACGCAGAATCAGCGCCGGCAGATGACAGCTCCTGCGTCCCAGGCGGAGCAGGTTTGAGACAAATATTAGATGTGTCTATTGCTTTGCGCTCCCTCTCCTCTCAGTCAGGCTCTTTCAATTTCCTGCTTTCTGATCACATGGGGAACAGGCACATGCTGCACTTCTGTTTTTAGCTCAGAATTCAGACGCTGCTATAATTACTGAGGGCTGTGGTGGTCAGATCTGAGAAGGAATCAGCTCGCCCGTGAGAGTCGCTCCTGGAAGAAAGCTGAAAGACGGCGTGCTCCCACTGCCAGAGTCTGAACCACCTTTTATTCTGGGTAGGATGCAAAATAACATCCCCTCCCCCGAAACTGAAAAGCTTAACGTCCTGTTCACAATTACCCACCCGCTTTACATTCAAATACCTAACACTGGCACAGCTCTGAAAATAGAAAGCACAATCTAAATGGTAAGTGTTACTATTCTTATTGTACTACAGCAAGGAGCTACAGCCCTTCTAGGAGGTTAAATACATACATCTATTTAGGGGCTGTAATTTTGAGCTGCTCACTATACTGGCAAGCATGCAGACTTACAGCTGCACCCCCACCTCCTCTCAATTAAGTAGCATTTTTCAGCTTTTCTTCAAAAACTAATGAATCTCACTGTGATCCAGAGACCAAAGAGCTTTCTCTGCCTGCTGCACACAGCTCAAACTCCTTATCCGTGGCAGTCTTTCTTTCCTGACTACTAAGGAGCACCCAGATATGCCTTTCTTCCATAACCTCATATAGAAAGAGAATTACTCTGATGACTTATTAATGACTCAGATAAATAAGATCAAGGAGAACTGACACCACTATAACCTGAAAAGACACTCAGAGGTTAAATGACAATACCACTACAGTCCATCTGCTCTAAAGGAGAGATGCATTTTGCTTTAATTGCATGTCCGAACTCTGCCATAAACGATCTCGTTTGGCAATGCCTGTCACTACCTGCGCTTTGTTCATGGGTTCTCTGTCCCACTCTTCTGTATAAAGCTCACTGAGGTCTATATGTACCTGGGAAAGTATTACAACAAAAACAAACAAAAAAACCCCCAAAACTCACACTATTTTGGCATTTATGGTTTCACTAAAAAGGAAGTCAGATTGGAAAGGCTACAATTAGTGCTGGGTTCTATAATCTCATACAGCTCGACTTTCCTATGCCTGGACAACTGTCTCCCCCAGCCTAAGACAACTGTTTCACAATGACAATCTGCTTTTTCCCTGTCTCATCTCAGCGCCTCCTACTAATTGCTACTCTAATTGGTTTGCAACAAAACTATCTTTGGACATCGTTTTCAAGGTACTGCCCCAGCGTAAGCCACGTGAAGAGCGGCTGAGGGCGCTTGATGTGTTCAGCCTGGAGAAGAGGAGACTGAGGGGAGACCTCATTGCAGTTACAACTTCCTCGTGAGAGGAAGAGGAGGGGCAGGCACTGCTCACTTCCCTGTGGTGACCAGTTACAGGACCCAGGGAATGGTGTGAAGTTTGGTATTAGAACAATGTTCTTCACCCAGAGGGTGGTTGGACATTGGAATAGGCTTCCCAGGGCAGTGGTCACAGCACCAACCCTCCCTTAGAGGGTTCAAGAGGCGTTTGTATGATACTTTAAGGACCATCGTGTGCCTCTTGGGGATGGCCCTGTGCAGGGCCAGGAGTTGAACTCAATAATCCTTGTGAGTCCCTTTCAACTTAGTATGTTCTGTGATGTCAAGCCTAAAAGCCTTTTGTCACTACAGTTCTGTTATAAAAATCCTGGAGCAGAGGCAACTGTCTCAGGAAAACAATCAGGTATCTGTAGGTACATCAAAACACTTTCCAGAAGCAAAACAATAATTAGTTGGTCAATGACAAAATTATTTGCTGATGCAACCTCTCTAGTCAAGTTTTGTATCTCCTCACAACCTTGCTGCAGTAAAATCTGCAGTGGTACAAAGGCGCCAGGCACTCACATGATTACCTGACCTCACCTCACCTGCCCTGCCACACTGCATAGCTGCTGCTGCTACTTCTTCTCTCCTTCCCTTTGCCTGGCAAAGAGGCCTCCTGACACAGGCTGGACCAGGCTTTGTTCTGGCAAAAGCTTTTGGCAGCCTCACACATTGCTACCTGTGTAAGCCACTTGAGCTTTAAATAGCCCTTAGACAAGTTGAGGGTGAATCCCTGAACCCTTCTCATCACAGATGCATCCCTGGACACTGACATCTTTATTAATGCAGAGGCAGTGGTAATTTCCCAGCATTGAATACACAGTGCTGTGTGTAACAATAAGCAGTAAGTGCCTGCTACTATTTAGACTAGTAGATTTATCACAACCTTCCTATCCCACTATGCATGTAGTGATTTCACACACAAGGACGTGCAGTCACCATTAGATGTATCTGCACTGTAATAAACTTCCAAGAAAATTACACAGCCTATGACTTAATACCTAATTTTCAGGTATGCTTATTACATTCAGAATTTTGTTCTTTACCACAAATAAATATTTTTTAAAAATCAGTTACAATGTATTGACAATTAATTGTGAACATCAGAGCCAAAGCTAGCCTTAGATGCTAAAAGTTAGACTGTAACATGTAAAGCATGCCCAGGCTAGGAAGTAACTCTTACATCCCTGACAAGACACAGGCATGGCAATAGGCATGATCTTCTTGCTTTCTTACTCCCCTTTCAGACAGCTGATCAGGGAATAAATACAGAAAGACAACCAGCAATCAGTGCCAAGACACTGCTCCTCACCTACTGGGCATCAGAGCAGAGCAGTGTGCCTTCAAGTGCAAAATCACAAGCATCTGAGATGCAAAAAATGTACATATAAAAAGAGCACAAATACAGAAATAAGACAAAACACACACGCATGTAAAACTAAAGCATGGGAACAGATATATGAAGAGCAAATTCTACTACAGTTCCATTCATATGCTTCAATACATTGATCTTAACTTTACTTTAGAAAAACAAATGAGAAGAGACTTCAAAAACATCAGCTTAAACCTTCACCTAGTCAGATAATACCCACTTCTCACAATGACTCCAGTAAAAAGGAGCGAAAACATAAACTGGATTAAATTGGAGTGTACATACATTGTTATATTTATAAACATACAACTGTCAGGTAAACCAACAATGTGAAAAATTAATTGCATTTAGAGATTCACATTTGTAAATTATTTATCAGCTCCCCTCTGAGCAATTTTAACTGCTGTGAAATTTGATGAAAAAAAGAAATTCACCAAATGTCTATGTTTAAGACAAGAATAAACAACAAAAATGGTGGAGGGTACATATGGCATATTGGCATCAATTAGTAATACTCATCTGTATTATGAAATATAGTTGTTAAAGTTGGAATCATAGCTGCTGTGACACACACACACACAAAAATACAGTAACATGGCTCTCTCTCCTGCCAGTGAGCTTAATAGCAAAATAAAGATTACTTCAACTGGAAAAAGGTATTAAAAACACCCAAAAATCAAAGAGCCCATAGCTGCTGGGATTCAAGATAAACTCTCCAACTGAAACCACTTGAAGTTAGATATTACATAGACTAGGTTGGAATTTTTAAAAGATAAATGAAGAATTCCCAATTACTATCTAATGAAAGCCAAAGGTTGTTTCCTCATGTGTACAGATGGACCATACAAAGAGCAGTAACAGACTCAAGGATCCAGACTTAGAAAATTAATGTGGGGCAGTGAAACAGCCTGCACAGAACCCAAGTGAGAAGGATGACAGTAGCCAATGCCAGATGAGTCATCAGTTTCTAAATAACAGAACATGAAAGTCTGGGACATTACCACAAACTAGATGAAATAATTACTGAAATTTTGTATTACTGTATTACACAATAGACCAGGGCCTATGTCCAAATTAGATCTTCTATTTTTTTATGTGAATCAACAATTTATGTGCAAACCCATAATGACTCTGCTACTTGAGCAAATTTAGTGATCACTGTAAAAGTAAAATCTACGAGTTGATAGTATCTTCCTTGCAAATGGAATCAGTATTACCTGTCCTTCCTTAGTAAGTTCATCAGAAAGCTAGAAAAATACCCAGAGAGAAATAAGAAAGCATCAGAAGCAGAGACACCATAGACAGAACAAATAAGATTAGTAGAACATGACATGCAGAGAAAGAGAAAATGAGAGTCCCACAACAGAGGCCCAAGAGACAATACTACAGAAAAGGTGAGTTACACAGTGCCATTTATGCTCTCATTGAGGAAAATCAGGAGCAAGAGCAGATGTTTCTAAGAGACACCAATCAGCAGAATAAGAAAAAACACTTTCACCCCAGGTGATTACATGGTATATGACTCTTTCTGTGATTGCTGTTTCCTCATCTTGAATGCTGGACAAATTGCCATATGCCTTTTGTTTCCTCAGTGAGTGAGGTGATTATTTTTCTGACTGATGCTTCTTTAAATAATATATGATGAGGTTTGCCCAAAGAAATGCTTGGGGTTTAATTTCAATAGACCAGAACACCAAGGTGGGTATCAGCCTTTCCACTGCCATGCATTGTTAAGTACCTTGTCCTCTTTAGAATGCCACTTACTTCACTGGAGTTTTCTCTCTCAAAAAAAACAAAGGCTGCCAGCACTGTGGAATACAGGCAGTGACTTGCCATCTCAGACATTCTCACCAGCAGTGACAAGTGATCAAAAATGTTGGCTGGATGGAGATGTAAGGGAATAGGCAGGAATTAAAAGTGCTTCTCCTCCCTCCTCTCACCTCGTAGCTGGATATTTACAGGCGTCAGTAATTTTCAACCTTTTCTGTATATGAACTACAAGAAGCTTCCAGTGGAGGTGAAGGTCCCTTTAGCCATTTTGCAAATTAAAACCACTGCCCAGAAGGAGGAAGAAAGCAAAGTCATACGACTTTTCTCACTGGGCCAAATAAACTGGCAAGACACAGCCTCCTTGGACATAGTCTTCTCCATTCCCAAGAGAAACGTAACAGCCCTACAATGCCAGTTTAATCATCTCCAGGCTTCAGGAGTCTGAGCAAAAGCAGAGTACCCCTTGTACCCGTATACATGTAATGCCCTTGTTGCTAGAAGCATTATCTATGACATTGGCAATTATATGAAAAGTAACTAGTACAAATAGAAGTGCAGCAACCACAGGAGAGAACGACTTGCTTTGAAAAGACCTGTTTTACTTGATATGGTGATATTCTAATTAGTAGATTCCATTCAATGGCCTCCAATGTTCTTAAAAATGGGAATCAAAATAAGTTCTTGGTGGATTTTGAATCAGTATTTTGCAAGGATAAATAGTTCAGATGGAAAAGTACTGAAGACTTTTCAAAAGACTACTTCAGCAGTAAGATAAAAACAATTTACACAGATGGCACTAAGAGGGTGAACTATCTCTGTGACATGCTTGTATAGAAGAGTCATAGAATATCCTGACTTGGGAGGGCCCACAAGGATCACTGGGTCTAACTCCTGGCCCTGCACAGGACAGCCCCAACAGCCACACCATGTGCCTAACAGTATCATCCAAATGCTCTTAGGCTTGGTGCTGTGACCACTTCCCCGGGGAGCCTGTTCCAGTGCCCAATCACCCTCTGGGTGAAGAACCTCTTCCTAACATATAACCTAAACCTCCTCTGACTCAGCTTCATGACATTTAGGTCTTCTTGGTGCAGTTGCCTAAAAATCTACTTTCTCAATCCCTCCTAGGCACCCACTAGTCACATGATACTAGTGTTACTTTCAGCCATGTCAAATGAGCTGGCACTGTGAGGACACATGGCTCGTTCTTATTTGTGCAAGGAGAACTGGGATTGTTGCAGACATAATAGCTCCAGGACAAGAGTAATTTTTAATTGAGTTTTCAGCAGATGAGAGACATTTTAACTCTCACAAAAGTATCTTTGTTAGTGCCTGAACATCAGATGGGCAAGTGTCACAACTGCTGTACTGACTGCTCCCATATGTGCTTTGCTTCTTTCAGACTCACGGGAATGTGCAACAGCATCCCTGACCACACACATCAGCTGGCTGTGGACTACTTCTGTGATAGAGATTATGTTGTCTAGCAATCTGCATGGAAGAGTGTCAGCTTCAATTTTCTTTTTTGCATTTAGTGATATCACTGAGCGTTTTACTTTCTTGACTGATACTATGTACTGGTCTTGCTAGATTCTGGTGTCTTAGAAGTATAAGGGAAAGGACCCAAGAACCCAATCTCCTTTATATTTCATAAACTTCTACTCCAACATGCATAAAGGAGATTGCTGAAGATAAAATTCTGCTTTCTTTACTTTGGATAATAAGCAGAAAATCATACTGTTCCCTTATAAAAGACTGGGAGTTTTCTGGAAGGAAGGATGCTACTTAGTAACTGAAGTACGAACAGTCTTCTCATATGAATATTTATGAATAGCTACTTCGAGTGAACATTATACAATAGAAAATTGGATGGAAGAATTTCATTATGCACAGCATATGCTTACTGTTTATTCAGACTAGCCATGAACAATATTAAAAAGAAAGGCATTTGTTAGAAATCTGCTAATAGGCAAATTTACCTTGATAGGCTCTGAAAGATACGATACAGCTAAGAGGAGAAACAGTGCATGCAACATTTACTGAAGCCTCTGTTTCTGCTTCTGATAATCAACAATGCAAACTGACACTGCAGTAAGCAGAAAAGCCAGACTAATGTATGCCATTGAAACCTCGATAAACAGACAGATGCATAATGGAGCTTACAAACTTTCATTCATCAAAGTACCAATTTCAGGTAAAACTTTTCCCTTCACTTACCAAATAAAACTAGACACAAGGTACAAAAGTTAACTAGATAGACAAAAAGCATCGTATTTAGTTGAACTGAGTTACATGAATTAATACTCTCCTTCTATATCTGAAACTATTTTGTATGTCTTTGAAGAATCTTAAAACTCTCTGGCTATGTCTAGCTTCAGGGCATGTACAAAATCCAGCCACATCCTGGATCCTCAATCAGAATGGGGGCACAGATTGCATCGTTTTTGTCTTATTCTTTCCAACTGGCATTTCCCTTCCCCAGTGAAGAAAACACGGATACTTTAGCCAGTAAGGAGACAGAGTGCACTCTAGAGAGGTTCCTGATTTTGGCAAGTGAGTGTATAAACTCAGGACCCTGAAGGTTTGCACCTGAACTGGAGTGCAGAGAGAAATCTCTGCTTCAAATCTCCTATAAAATCAAGCTATAGCATTCTGCCACTGCATGAGAGTTCTTTCAGGGTAAACACAAAAACTGATATTATGTGTTCACAGCTCAAATTTTAGTTTAAGCCTGGGACATATTTGCTAAATTTGTTTACAGAAACAGATTAGCTATGAGGAATGTCAAAGAATAAACTGATGGGACACGTAAATTTACCTTGTAGGCATTACACCTAGCAGCATAAACAACATACAGAATATTTTCAAACTACAGTACGCACCTAACAGTCACTGAAAATTGGGCTTAAGGTTGTATGAACACCTGCCCCTAGTTAGACATGACAAAAGTGAGTTTCACAAATGAAAAAATCTGTAGTCATGCTTAAAATCATTAGCATTTTCTTCCTTCCTGTTGGACTTGTATGGCTTTTTGGACAAATTTTGAAGGACTGCTTTAAATTACTGTATTAACAGTACTTAACTCCAGATTACAGGCACAGCATTCCCTGCCTATTTGTTAAGTAGAACCTGAAGAAACACATCAATTAAAATAAAAGTCTAAATTCTGTCTCTAATATAGCTATATAGGAAGTGCAAAATTGAAAATAAGACCCTCTGGAAAATAATTTTAACCTTCAAACAGCTAGTTAGATTCACACAGAACAATACAGCCCATTCTCCTGTTTTACTGCTAACAAATTAAAATCAGTATTAAACTAATCTTCCATCCACTTTATATAGTAAAGCTAAAGAAGTTGGCATCACCATTTCAACAACAATAGCACTGAGAACGATGTGGAAATAATATTGGTCAAAATACTATGTTAGCATTTACTCTAAGGTTTGTGACATCATGAAGTAATAAAATCTGAGTGTTTAGAGCTATGTTGAAAACATCCACATGCCCTGAGCTGCACTCAGGTACATGGTGTGACTCTTGGGGATGTACCTGTGCAGGGCTAAGGGTTGGACTCAGTGATCCATGTGGTTTCTTCCAACTCAGCATATTCTGTGATTGTGTGCAGCACTCAACTGGTGTATGTGTAGGCAGCTCACTTGGGATCAGAGCTCCATCCAATAGCTGTCCAAAGACATGGGGTTGAACAACAGGTCTCAGCTTACCACAAGAACCACGTGGGTCCAGAGATAGGTAATGGAGTTCAGTGAAAGCATCTCAGGTAAAGGCAAGAAAGGCATAACATAAAATTGTCTCTGGTTTAGGACTGATTTTTGTTACAAGACTGCATTATGATTTGGATATACTCAATATGTTAGATGACTTTTCCCTTATTTAATTTCAGATACATAAAGTTTCACCTCTTAAATGCAGTGTAACTTCTCTCACTTAAGTCACCAGGTAGCAGGTTTTTCTCCATCACTGAGCCTGCCCACACCAGAGGTGAGCCTTCCCTGCCTGATGCTTCAGCAAATATCTGGAAGAAATTTCATCATCTTCTATATGTCTTCTTACTCACCTAACAAGTGTGTGAAATTAGTTATAAAGAGCACATAGAGAATATTCAACATTCAAGTGTTTGACTAATATAATGACAACATAGTGGACAAAAAATGGCAACTTAACATGATAAGTCAATTAAAGCCTTTGACTTTTTACTGTACGCTTTGTATATCTTTTCAAATCCAAAAATAATTCAATATGAGACATATAGAGAAATAAGCAGCACTATGTATAACACAAAGACATATGAAACAAGAACCTATTTCCCATATGTGCAGTGCAAAATTGGCAGTTTTATCTGGTTTTCATCAACTAGAGATTAAAATGTACAATTAATTCTATCGTAAAATAAGCCATACTATTTAATAAAAGTTTAAATACTTATTCATAAATTCAATATACAGATTAAAATTCTACAGGACTTCTACTGCCCTCCTTAGTCTGCTAAGAGGAAAAAATGTACACTTGTGGTTAAGACATGATAAAACCCTTCATAAGTGAAACTGGCTACCTAAATACAATGATTGTTCTTAAAAAAAAAAAAAAACCTTTAATATACAACACAAGTCTTAAATTCATTACTTTACTAGCAGTACTGATGTTTGACTACAACATTTTTTTGAAGCAATGAAAAGTCCTGTAAGAATCATGTACCTTTGAACAGTAAACTTCTGTTAATGCCCCAAAGCAGCCATCTCAAGTGTATCAAGCTTGCAGTGTATGGTGATACACATTGACTGAAACATGACACCCTTGCCCTAATATGTTACTGGCACCTGACTGTGTATTCTGATACCTCCTTTAACATCTGATATGCAATCTTACCATGCAAAAGTGATGAAGGACAGAACACCTACCAATTAGGAGACATTGTTCTTTTCCTTTAACTCCCAAAGGAGAAAATAGATGTATACTGCAGAAATGAGGAACAAATAATGCAATCACCACACGGACTTGTAACAAGGTTTCCCCTCCATCTATTACAGACAAATGAGACATTTTACATCTTCCAAAGAGCTTTCCCAGGGCATCTTGCTCTGGTTGGACTACCTAGGAACTGCAAGCAAGGTCATCACGGAGCATTTCAAAAAGGCACAGCAAAACCTTGCTACTGTATGTCTTGGGGACTAAAAACTATTTTATTTATAATTATTCTAATGTTAACATTTACCATATTTCCTTTACTCTCTTCCTTCACTCCAGAGTTGTCTCCTCCTCTTTTACTTCCTACTCCTCAGATCTTCTCTTCAAATGCATGACTCACTCCTCTTAACTCAAGGAAGTTAAGATATCACCCACCCAAAAATCCAACAAAAAAACCCAGCAAAGAACAACAAAAGAAATAACCAACTCCCCAAAACAAACAACAGAAACAACCCAAAAACCAAAACAATAAAACCTTGAGCTTGAAGGGAGAAGGATTGCTTTCTGATTATTTTAAGGTACATCTCTGGACTTGAGGAGGTCTGAAAACACACAAGAAGAAACATGAATAACAAGGAACCAGAAAGAGATATTCAGGGGGCCTTACCTGTCACGTAGTGACACATAGGCAGCTAGAAAGGTGGAAATCTTTTTAGCAGCATGACAGAATTGTGAAGTATTGTTGTGTCTTCTAGCACACATGGCTTTAAAATCTCTTGGCTTCTGGAGTGATGGCAATACATGAAAACCATCAGATTTGAAACATCCAGCAGGTGTATGGTCACCAGTGGTGTCCCCCAGGGCTCAACATTGGGGCCAATCCTGTTTAATATCTTTACTGATGATCTGGATGAGGGGATTGAGTGCACCCTCATAAACTCTGTAATTGAAGCAAATAGTGTGGGAGTGTTAATTTGCTGGAAGGAAGGAAAGCTCTGCAGAGAGATCTGACAGGCTGGATTGATGAGCCGAGGCCAACTGTATGAGGTTCAACAAGGCCAAATACCAGGTGCTGCACTTCAGTCACAACAACCTCATGCAGTGCTACAGGTTGGGGGAAGAGCAGCTGGAAAAGTCACCTGGCAGAAAAAGAACCTGGGGCTGCTGTTTGACAGCCCACTGAACAGAAACCAGCATGTGCCCAGGTGGCCAAAAAGGCAAATGGCATCCTGGCTTGTATCAGCAAGAGCGTGGCAAACAGGATGAGGGCAGTGCCCTGTACTCACACTAGTGAGGTCACACCTTAATCCTATGTTCAGTTTCGAGCCCTGCAGTATGAGAACATTTAGGTTCTAGAGCATGTCCACAGAATGGCAACAGAGATGGAGAAGGGTCTGGAACACAAGTCTGATGAGGAGTGGCTGACAGACCTAGGGTGTTTTTGCCTGGAGAACATGAGGCTCAGCTCTGGGGAGACCCTCATTCCTCTTTATGACCACCTGAAAGGAGGATGCAGTGAGGTGAGGTTCAGCGTCTTCTCCCAGACAGCTAGGGATAGGAAAACAGCAAATTAGCTCATATTCTGCCTGGGGAGGTTTAGGTTGGATATTAGGAAAAATTTCTTCATGGAGAGGCTTGTCAAGCAGATAAATAGGCTTCCAGGGAAGTGGTCGAGTTACCACCACTATGGGTATTTAAAAATAATGTATAAATGTGGCACTTGGTTAGAGGTGGATTTGGCAGTGCCAGGCTAATGACTGGACTTGATAATCTCAGAGGTCTTTTCCAACCTAAATGAGTCTATGATTTCACTGAAGAATACAACTACCCTGGCCCAGTTAAACTGCTGCTAGATAGGAAACAGGAAACAGGAACTGAAACAAATTCTTCATAGGAAGAAGGCATAGAGATACAGCCACCTGCTTCCCACAGGGTTAGACATGGGTTTGAAGGCTGTGTGGATGTTTGTTGTATTTTAGACAAAAAGATCTTGCATCATTAGAGGAATATCATTAGTCCTGGCATAAGCCCTCACTTGCTGCCTCACTCTGCCATCTCCAGGCCACCATTTCCTTCTTTGTCTCTATTGCTACAACTATTCACATGGTCACAGAATGAACCAAACTGGAAAAGTGGTTCACATTAAAAATTGGCCAAAACCCACCCCAGCACACTGACTTTAAACCAATTTAGTTCCCTGATCTGATTCACTGCAGAAATGGCTGAGCCTACTCACTATTTTTTTCCAGTGGTGGGGGCAGGAATGTGTGCTTGTGAGGTGGCTCTGCCTCCTCTGTTGGCAGGGATAGGTTATGCCAACATAAACTGTCAGCTTCCCAGATATGAAATGGGCATGATACAGCTGCCTGGCCCAGCAGAACTGGAATCACTAAGCAGGCCATGTCAAGAAAACAGCTCTGATATAGAAAGAATATCTTAAAATATCTGTAAGTACTTTTCTCTATTGTAAAACTAGCAGAAGTGAACTGCCTAAAACCACACAAAACCTGGAATTATTGACTGACATATGCTTTCCAAAAAAAGTTAATCTATAAAACCTTCTTGGCTTGTTTATAGAGAAAGAGATCCCCAAAGAGGTGAGATGGTAACCTACAGCTGCACTGCAGAAATTCAGGAGGCTGTTCAATTGACTCAGAAGTGCCAAGTCCACCCACTGGGAAAGCCAAGAAACCTACTAGAATTGACAGGGTTAGAAACCAAACCACTGGAATTGTAGTACAGAACTAAGACCGCAAGTTACAATGGTGTCAACTGGTACCACTCCAATGAATTTTCTGAATACTGTTTTCTGGTATTTGTCTGATCCAGTCTTCTGTGGCTGCTAATACTTTTCCTACCAGACAATTGCATGTTCTGTTACATCTGTAGAACTGCACACACAATTACGCACCTCTCAAAAATCTCTGCACACATTTATGCTAGCACGTGCAGAACCTGAGCTCAGGTTAGGTGCTACAGGTCTCAGACATCACTGTGAACACAAATGGCATGACCTAACTTTACATTGAATGCATTTGATGCACATTGCTCAATGGAGTTGAGAACCACTATCAAATGCAACTTGGATGTAACCACAGGCATCTAATCAATACACAGTTTTCTTGAATTCTTACAAACTTTTTTTAATGACATCACAAAATCATCATAGTAATTTTATTTTTCAGTACTTTTTGGTTTCTTTGTGAGACTGCCTAGAAACTCACATTCCTCTTCCTCAGTTTTTCCATTACTATTTCAGATTTGTGGCTCACTGGTGCCCTGTAACTGAGCGGAAAACAAAGCCAGTCTTTCTTGGTGGTAAACTCTACCTGAAACTTATAAACCTGTAGTGTACTCAACGAAGTAAGACAGAAAGCTCTCCAATCCCCTCTTTGGATGCTCCAGCAGAAGGAGGACATGGACTTGATGATCAGAAGTCTGAAACAGCTCTCCTACAAAGACAGGCTGAGAGAGCTGGGGAAGGGTCCCAGGGAGACCTTACGGTAGCCTTCCAGTAGCTAAAAGGGGCTGATAAAAGAGGTGAAGAGCGACTCTTCACATGAGCAGATAGCAATAGGAGAAGCGACATATCTAGTTTTAGATTAAATGTTATATGTTAGGACGAAATTCTTTACTCAGAAGGTGTCAAGACACTGGAAAAGTCCACTCAGAGATGCTGCAGTTCCCTCATCCCTGCAAACGTTCACAGCCAGGCTGGATGAGGCCCTGGGCAACCTGACCTAGTGGCAGCATCCCTGTCCACTGCAGGGAAGTGGAACTATTTGAACTTTAAGGTTCCTTTCAACCCAAATCATTCTATGATATTATGTTTTCTTCCCTTATTAATAAGCATTTCTTTTCAGCATACCATTTACTTGTAACATAGTAATGCTTGGTTTTGGTAACATTTCCAACACAGCTGTGAGAATCTCCCCCTCTCAACCACTACTGCATAATCTGAATTTTATCCTAACCTTGATTTGAATTTTGTTTGGATACTTCTTGAGGATTTTTATTTGAAATAGAATGAAGCTAAGGAATCATGGGATAAATAATACCATCTAATATTTCTTACATAAAAGTACAGTTCTTAAATCACTGTTAAAACTTCGAAAATTTAAAGCCAGTGGCTCTGCAGAGCACTCAGAGTTGCAGCTCATTAAACAGTATTTCAGAAAAACTCTGAGAACACTTCTTAAATGGCCTGTACATTCTTTCTTACCATGGAATATTTTTAATTATTTCATCATAGCAGAATATAATAGAAAGCATGTAAATGTGAATGGAAAAGGACTAATTCAGGTTCCTAGCCCAGTCTCTTGCTCAAAAGCAGGGCCACTGTGAACACTACATCAGGCCAGCTATGACTTTCTCCAGCTAAATCTGAACATTTGCAGACAAAGTCTCCTCAGTCTTGCTGGATGACCTACTCCAGTGATTCTCTATCTTCTAGGTGAAGGTTTTCTGATCTCCAACCTGAGCCTCCATTGCTGGCACTTTTAGTCACTGATCACAACCATTTTTCCTGGTAGTATCAAGAAGAGTTTGGTACATAAACCCAGGTCTCTCAATTTATCCTTCTAAATCATGTGCTCTAGAACCTGGTCATCTTGGTAGCCTTTCAGCAGTTTTTCAACAAGCCACTTGACTAGGTCTTCCCAAAATGGGCAGTATGACATAACATAAATTTATTAGTAAGAAGTAAGCACAGCCCACAGTTATTAATTTTAAAATGCATATTTTAAAAAAATAAGTCAGTGTTTCACAACATGTGTTGTGACTGGCATCATGAAATAACAATGTATCTTTGCCTCTATTTCTATGAAAATTGTTTCTATATATTCAAACACCAAAAATTTAACTTACATTTAAATTCAGTACTTCAAAGTGAAGTCACTGAACTTTTTTCTTTGCAACAACTGAGATCAAAATTGAACTTTCAAGTCCAGATTTATATTACTGAAGAATTTCTCATTTAAAAGTAAAATAATTTCTTTTACAGACATTTAATGAGTTATATTTATTACTTTAATTTGAATATATGCTTTTCACCAGACTACTTTGATTCTTGAGAAGTGAAGCTGCTCCAGATCTTTCTTATCTCCATATACCCCAGCATCAGAACTGAAACATACACTACACTATGACCACTGGCAATATTAGTCTTGCTTTCTTCCTGCAACTTTCTTGTATCAGAACAAGGGATAGGGCAGCAGGGTGGGGGGGGCAGGGGAGGAGAAGAAAAAAAGACAATTGCCCCAAATCAGAAATTATTGTTACTAACCTCTCTGCATTCATGATAAGCAAAAAAATATGAAACTTATGGCATGCTCCTATTTCAGTTTTATTGTTTGCAAACATCTTTTTTTTTTGTTGGTTTTGTTTCTTGTTTTGAATCATGGTCTCACATTAGCATTGTTTCAATTACCTTCATCACACAAAATACATTTTCTAAACTACTGGCACTTAGCCTGCGAAATATCAGTTGAAATAATGCTAATAACCTCTGCTCCCCCTTTCCAGTGGGGGGGGGGGGGGGGAAATCAGTGTCATCTTCTTTGTCCTCACAGCCCAAGTTACCTTCTGTAGCCATGGGAAGATAATAGCAAACAACCATCCCTTTTAAAGACACAAGGAGGGAAAAGGNTTTGTTGGTTTTGTTTCTTGTTTTGAATCATGGTCTCACATTAGCATTGTTTCAATTACCTTCATCACACAAAATACATTTTCTAAACTACTGGCACTTAGCCTGCGAAATATCAGTTGAAATAATGCTAATAACCTCTGCTCCCCCTTTCCAGTGGGGGGGGGGGGGGGGAAATCAGGGTCATCTTTTTTGTCCTCACAGCCCAAGTTACCTTCTGTAGCCATGGGAAGATAATAGCAAACAACCATCCCTTTTAAAGACACAAGGAGGGAAAAGGAAGAAAAAGTATCTGAAAAAAAATCACATGTCCCTGAAAAGTGCAAGAAACATTTATGAACAACAGCATGGGGACTTAGCAAATACAAGTTAGAAAACACAGAAACCACATAGGTACACATATCTACTGCTGGCATCTACCAAAGGGGTAACACTGGGCATGCAGCTTCCTTAATCCTTCAATGACAATTGCCAAACCAGGTCAGACCCTTTATACTTAGTGGGAAACACTTTCCTCATGAACACTTCCATAGAGTATCTTTTCCACTGTATTATCTCTAAATCAGCAGGCACACAATACATGATTTTCACATACATTAAATATTGACTGTTGAATTCACATTCAGCTGGGTTTGAATTTTTCAAATGATGCAAGGCAGTTGGCTACTGAAGCTGAACATGCACTGGCTGTGTAGACAACTTGCTATTAGCAGTTCAAATTTACTCTTTAAAATTTCTAGATGTGGTAAATGCATAACTATTTTCCTTTCCTCCCTTGCCTAATACCATATTCAGCAACTTGTATTTTAGGGAGATCACAAAGCAACATTGAGTGTCTGCCAATCATTGGCATGTTGCATATCTTTGTTCACAACTTGAAACATAGATGGCTTTTTCTTTCTGCATTCCTTGTGGTTGCCTCTCAAACCTAGCCCATTTTCTGATGATACCAGCTGAAAATGAACAGTGGGTCTAAGCCTTGTACATAAAAAACTCACAAAAACTCCACGTTATCTCTGATTTCTAGATATTTAAGGGAATCTTCATCCTTCTTGGGGAGTTGAGAGGCAAATTTCAGGCCCTTATTTTCCAATGGCAACTTTGCTTTTTGGAGTTCTTTGGCAAGTAAAGCCACAAACAGCTTTCCCAGCATATTAAAAGTAATTGAGATAATGAAAAGCTAATAGACTTTAGCTTAGAGGGTTGCAAAGAATAGCCTGCTATTATTCAGAAAGCCCTGTAATAGAGCACCTTGTTAATTAGAGATGATTCACAGATGACTTGCAATAGATTATGGTAGTTCTGAATAGCAATGATATTTTCATATTGAGCTCTTATCTACTCAGGAGTAATGAAGCTTTAATTTTAATTAAAAGAAAGTTCTTTTAAAAAAAAAAAACTCCTGTAGGTCTAAGCAATACTAAAGTACAGAAAATTAGCATCTTTTACTAATTTTCCATATTTAAAGTTCTGCACTTTGCAGGTTCCTTTCATAAACGTGTCCTACCAGAAGACATCTAAGCACCTGAATAGGAACTGTCAATAAGAAGGTAATATGATCATCACTGTGTATTGGAGAAACAGGCAGTGAGGTGGGAAACTGTTTGCTCAACGCCTCTCAACAAGTCTGTGATACAGTTATGAACAGAACTGGGTTCATTTTAAATAGAGGATTATCCCCTTACATCTCCATGCCTCATCACATAATACCATCTGCTACACTGATGGGCATCCACTGCTTTAGCTGTTATCATTGCAGTGGTACAGTTTGTCATCATAATACCCCATTGCTACTGATGAAGCTGTTCCCAAGCTCTATCACCTTCCCTCTTCCTTTCCCTTAATACTCTTGCCTTCTGCTGGGGAATCTGCATTGAATTGGTCCAAGAAGCAGAGGAAATATTCTCCACACACAAATTTTCTGCTGGTTTAGCTCCCAAATTGACCCCTGGATGAGCCTCAATACCTGAGCAAAGGGAGATGCTGAGAGCATGCAGGAACAGGATGGCAGGTCTGTGCCCTTCCAGGACAGCTGACATGGGGTGGGCTATGCATTTACTAATTGATTCAGGCAATGACACAACACCTCCTCCCTTCTTTAGATAAGAGGGAATGTAAAAGGACTTGTATTCAACAACGGCATTAAAACTTCTCAAAGTTCACACAAAATTCCCTAGTATTTCTTACCATTAAATATATTTTCAGGATTCAATATTCTGAATTACTAAGAAAACAGTAATAACTGATAAAAACCACAAATCTCCAAATCAAATCCCACTCAGACTCCACATCCAGTAGGGTATGTCAAAACCAACGAGCACCACAACAAAAAAACCCAAAACAACAACAAAACCAAACAAAAACAACAAAAAACCCCCCCAAACAACCAAAATTACTTGCACATTTACATTTTCAGTTAAATTAAGCAGAGAGAAAAGAGCACATATAACACCACTGCAAATATTTTGCCTTTTTAGTTCTCATTTAGGACTCATAGCGAGACATACCAGCATGTTTCCAATTAATTCAATAGAGAAAAATATATGCAAGCAGTATTTTGGTCAGAAAAAAAAAATGCTTGCATCATCCACTGTTCTCAAGATCTTTTTAGTCAGCTCTTCAGAGAGAGCATACGTTCCCTATATAAGCATTAAGTACATATTAGGTGCTTGACACAATACACAAATAACAGTGCAAAAATCAATAATTACTGCAACTTAATTTGAGAAACCACATTTTGTAAAATATAGAAACAGCTAATCAAAGACAATGTGAAATAGCACAGAAGAAGAAATCAGGACCTTTAATTATTTCAAATACGGGAAAACAGTAACAGATTATTTAATAACTACATGCTCAATTTGCATTTCATATAGTTGGTTTCATTGAATGTCTAATAATATGATGTTATATTTAACAGCGTGAGCTTATCTTTTTTTTTTCCTCTCACTATAATAGTGGTTGATTATGCTTTCAAATTTTTTTTCATATTCATTGATCTGAGTTTTATCAGACTCCAAATGAAAGAAATTCTCTTTAACACAAGTTTACAGCCAATCAACTACAATTAAGGGAAGTCTAAGAAAATGAAAGCATACTTGTTCAAATGTAAGCTGTATTCAGCTTCAAAGTCATACCTAATGCTCAATAAACAGCAAAATCATCACTGTGTTTTTTCATTTATCACTGAAAGTTTCTTGGAGTTTCAACTGAAGACTACTTTTTTAGAGAAAAGTTTAGGCGGTTAAAAAAATCCCTCAAACCTTCCAAATCATCACATCTTTATACCCTGCCCTTTAAAAAACACCTTTTTTAATAGATGTATTTTATATTAAAACTGTGTAAGCAACTGATGATTCAGCTTCATTATAAATCTTCAAAATTTGTTGCATGTGATAATAAGCTTGCATATGAAAAGCTACATAGTAGTAAGCATCTTTACATTTAAGTCTAGAAAAACTTTGAGTAGAGATGGAGTTGCAAAATGTTATTTTTAATCCCCACATACTTTTATGTGACAAAAAAAAGACTGAAGAATAATAAATCTGCCATGAGAGGCTCACTACACTTGAGTTCTTCTATTTCCTATGTCTCTGCTTCAGACAGCTCACACAGGTTTATCAGGACATGCTGAAAATAAAAAATGCAGCAAATTCCTGAAATAATTACCTTTTTCAGAACCATTATTTTATTGTCTTTTTAGTATATGACTTTCTCATATAACAACATACATACACCTGACCTCTGCCATATCTGAGTACATACAGTGTCACACTAGCTTATGTGCCAACCTCATACCATCCCAATAAGAGTTAGTGATAGTTCCTACAGAACTTGCTTAACAATCCAGGCCCTAAAGGTTGAATGTCTGGAAGGATTTAGGTTTAAAAAGATTAAAAAAAAAAAAGCAAGACGAAAGCCTTTGAGTTATATATATACACACACACACACATATATATATATGTATTATACATATATCTCTCACACCTAGAGAATGAAACAGAATGGTAAGACTTAATTTCAAAGCTTATTTTGATTAGCCTTTTGTATCAAATTCCTTTATGAGAAACGCTGTTTTACTTTTATCCACATTACCTGTTCCATACTCTTTCCTGGGTCTAGGTAGGATGCTGCTCACTTACAGCAGTCATTAAACAGACAACATGACACACATCTACAAGTCATTGCTTGCTATGCTTCAAAGCACAGATCTTCAATACTATCAGCATCATCCTTTCCCCTTATATAACGGTGCTTTGGTGAAGGGAAATCTGGATTTCAGTGAAGCCCTCGTTCTCTGTCATGTCAGAGACCTTACTGCTGTTGCCTCCACAGAAGTCTCTGGGATTTTTTTGTGAAGGATCCATGATATTAAGGACCACTCCTTTAACAGAAATTTCTGCCCAGTGATATAGATATGGCAGACACTGAGAATGTGCAGCCACATGTGGTCCAACAGTAACAGCTGAATGTGTAAAATAGATGTCCAAATTAAACAAGGAGAGAATCAAACAGAATAAAGAAATAAAGAATAATTAATTTCAGCTCACATGGCTGGTTACCACATGATTAGAAGATTTACTCATTAAATTATACCAACTTTACATATTTTTTGTTTTTACACACCTGGCCTGAAAAAACTTAGACCAGCAGGCAGCTGCCACGTTTGCTCCTTCAGTGATACTATTAAGTGTTTGCACAAAGTCAACTGTTTTTCAAAGATGAATTCCTAAGTATTGCTGCTTTCACTTTTCACTAACACTAACTGGTTCTTTAAGGAACTCAGAATGCTGCTGAAATCTGTGAGGTTGAATGAATTGAAAGCACACACAAGCAGAATTAGCTCTATATTCTGCACTCTGAGTACAGTGCTAGCTGGGCAGTTGCAAAGCAGATAACTGTAAACAGTCCACTCGCAATCAAAGTCACCTAGTGCAGTGGAGGGCACTGTTCACTTTCACTAAACATGAATCAACACACCAGTAAAAGAGATGCAGGGGAGCAGTAATGTTACTCATCTTGTTTCTGAATGACAAACACATTTTACTTTAATGTTATTGTCACTACATGGAAAGCCATGCACATATAAACCTCTTTCCTCCGGAATCCCCAAAGGTCTGCTGCATCCAGAAAGCAAGTAAAAGCAATGTCACTTATGTTTCAGGATTTCATTGTTCTCAAGTTCAATGAGTCTTTCAGTTACAGCAATGCTCTAATTCTGTACCAACAGCAGTGTCTTCTAAAATTTTCCTCCACTAGAATGACAATTCCATTTGTAGCATTCCTTATAAAGCACAGAAGCCTGACATATGTTAATCACTGGACATAACCTTGACGAATGACCATGAGAGAAGGCATATTCCAAGCTCAAAAAACAGGGCAAAAACTTGCAGGGTCAGAAAAGGTATGGGGTAAATTATGTTTGTGTTCAGAAGCAAAAGAGGCTACCTAGAAGCCAATGCAGCCAGCAAGTATCTCTGCATGGTTCCAGCTTTCTTACAGTTTTAAGTATTTCCATGGGGGAAAAAAAAAAAAAAAATCAAAACAGATCACAGAGAGCAAATAGCAAAAGGATTTCCGCTGTGATTTACATACTTCTCATCAACGGGGTAGTTATAAGCAATTCAGCCATCTTCAAATATTAGTCTCATTTTATCCTAATAAGGATTAGTACCCACTTAGGAGATCAAACCAATTTCTTCTCAGTGCCAGAGCCTTCAGGAACTACCCAGCAGCTCAGTCCCTCTGACTTTCTGCAAGAGAAGCATTTAGGAGAGCAGATTTTGTATTAGCCATTGAGAAAGAATAGCTCGCTCTTTTGTTCCAGGCACCTAAGCGAGGGAACAGGACAAAAATAGGAAGGGTTGTAGAGGGAAGAATTAACCAGACAGGTGGATAACTTCTGGCTTATTAAAATTTGTGCTACTGATTTCTGCTTCAGAATGAAAGTGAGGGTTTTAATTTTCATTTAGGAAAAAGAGGAAAAAACAAACAAAAAACCCAAACTAAACAACAACAACAAAAACCAAAACAAACAAAAACACAACAACAACAAACAAAAAACCAAACAAACAAAAAACCCAGAAATTACAAAGAGAGAGGAGTACAAACACTTTTATACAGTATGTCAGAATATAAACTTCACAGTATAGTAGGCAAGCCTGACTTTTTTTGAAACAACACTTGAGGACTTGTTACTAAGTATATTCTTATCATATTCTTTAATATTGTTCCTGCAATAGTTTCCTAGTAAGGATAACAACTGTAACTTTTGTTCCTACAGAATGACACAGATAACTCTGTAATGAAAGAGAGCAAAATGTTCCGCATAAATCTTTGCAGGACTGAGTCCTGTAATGCTGTACTTTATTTCTAATTCCCTAAACCACTACGCAGATGACATAGGAAAATTACACACACATCATCCTAAACGACAGCTACGCAATTATAGAGATGTTCAGAATCAAAACAGGGTTAGTACTCAGTCCCCTGTCACTAGATCTCTCAAATATGTGCTTCCCTGCTTGCATATTTAGGAAGTGATCCTGAATTGCACTTACTCCCCTTATACATCAATTTTCAGGCAGAAGAAATGTCCATGCAAAGGCAATGAGCTGTGTGATGTTCAGGAAAGCTGGCCTGTAAGTGCCCTCATAAAACTCACTTGCCATATCCATCACAGAAAGCTTTTTAGCACTTCCTGAGTTTAGCCCCTTCCATAATCAAAGCTGCTTTATGTGTATTACCCATGGCTATTCTCCAAAGACAGGTAATATACCTGACAACTCTCACAGCTGAGCAAATTCACACTCCCATTTGAAGACTCTCATCATTAGACAGGATAGAACAATGCAATTAATAGAACCATTATCCCTTAACTAAAGCCTCCCTTGACCTGATCCATCAGCAGAGAGATGCCTAAAAGTGGATAAAGCTGTAGTTTGCACTAGCTTGTACTTCCTCCGTATCACAAAAAGTGGCCAATTCAAATAGATGCAGTCCCAGCACTCAGACAAAGACAATCCTCTTTTCTACTTGACTCCTGGAAATAAAAACTGACTCATAACATTTGATCAGTTTGCCTGCTACATTATTAATTCCTAATTATTAATTCAGCTATGATAGAACATTTGGTCCTATGTTGGGCCAAGAAATACTGAACTGCTTAGTTACCATCTGTGCCTTTGAAAACATCAGTGTCTTTATTCCAGACACTTTTGTACATATGCATATGAGCACACAACACTTTGAAATGCAATAACTAGTTAATACCAGCAGCAATGCTAAAAAATTTAAAAGAGCATTTGTCTTTGAAAAATCTTAATATCTTCCCTAATTTTTCAGAAATCTAATGGAGAATCCTCTCCGAGGGGTATGAGATTGCATAATGTGTTTCTTAAAAGTTTTGTTATATCAAAGAAAGCATAAAAAATGCAACAGAGCCAAAATCTAAGTTATTGATTACTTGCATGTAACAAAGATATTTCTGTGTACTATGCATCAATAGATTCAAATCTAAAACAGGAACACCATAAAGGCTGAATTTTAATTTTGAACATGACATTCTGAAGATATCTCCCCTTATTCTGATTGCGAGTATAGTAAAGAACGATAGCATCTCTAAAGCACTACAAGTATTTTATATATCCATCCAACATGCATTTAAAAATCATACATATGAATTCAATATGATTTTATGAGATTTTTTTATTTTTTTTTAAATCCCAAGTGACGGAGATATTGTGAACTTGAAGAAATTACATGAAATTAAATTCCTACCACTGAATGAGAATTGTCACTTAGGGCTATGTTCTACATTAGACCTATCTGTCAAAGGGATAAAAAGTAAAACGCAAAATAAGTTACAATAAGTTTTTTTTCTTAGTGTTAAGACACCATTGTTTCAGAGTTACCAAAACTTAAAACAGGGAATCTAATACAGTTGTATTATACTTTGTATAGGGAATGCATGATCATTTATCTTCATCTTAAACAGATTAGTCACAAATGGTGTTAATATAAGCTGTTAATAATATGCTTTTATTCAGACTAGGGCAAAACAAAATCAAAGAAAGAAAAACAATACTTTGACCAGCTGTGTGACAATTAGGCTGAGCTCAGACTTTTCAGAAAACATCAGTTTTGGGCTAAAACAGAGAAAGCCTTGGCCTCACCAAACCTTTAGTACAAGGTCAACAGCAATTGGAAAACAGAGTTCAGTGGGACAATGTCTGCATTTGACTCTGCACGTTTACTGATGTTGTTGCAGATGATGAGCTATAATGGCCAGACCCCAAAAGAGGCACCAAGACATGGAAGCTGCTTCTCTGTTTTTAAACTCTGCTTGCAGCTGCCCAGGCTCCTGACAGACACAGCCTCCACCACCAGCCCCTGCTTCCAGGTTCTGTCCTTGGTCACAAACTCCAGAAAATTGTGTTGAAGCAGAGACAACCCCAGAGCACACAATACAAAGCAAAAAGACTTGGATCACGCCCCTGCCTTTGTCATGACATATCGGTATTACTTCAACTTCGAAGAGCAAACTGCACAGCCTAGTCCACCCTCTGAAGGGCTACAGGGGCAGCAAAAACATAGGGCAAGGCAAAAGTACCACAAAGGCCATGGACCTCTGCAGAGCACTGGGCCCCACACGAGCTCTGTTCCCAGACATCAGTTCCAGGTAGGAGGATCTGTCCCTCCTTGCCCTGAAAATACTAACACATGTTATTTTGGTACTGTATAGGGCTAAAACAAAATTTAATTTGAGTTTATTTCCTTCTAAAGATGGATAGAGATTAACCCCCTCTTATGTCAGAAAAAAACCTGTTGGTACTCCAGATATATTTAATTATCTGCAGCCTTGTCATTTAATGACTGAATCAGAGATGACATGGCTAGGAGAACAGGGATATAATTAACATCCATCAACATGTGGTATACAATAAGCTAACTTTTAATTTGTCATTTGTTCCCCAACTCATTCATATTTCTTTAGTACTTCTCAACTAATCAAAAGTACAGCAGTTTGCACATTTTGTCAGATTAAAAAATGAAGCAGTGAATTAAATTGGCAGTGGCAGCAATGCAGATACAGTGGATGAGGAGGAAGAAAAGGAGGAAGAAGTTTATGCTGCCTCATATAGAAATGAGGGCTAGAGGTGAAAATAAGTTGCCCAAATGCCAGCACTGGCTGGAAGGATCATGACCTCATGGAGGTCACAGCAGCAATCTTTTCTGCAAATCAGGAGGCAGAATCTGAAATTGGACGAACTGCTTCAGTTTGCTCACTGTTGCCTCTTCTCTTCAATGCAACTTGAAGAGAATAATGCCCTCCAAACTTTAAAACATAAAAGCTTCTACTGAAAATAAACTGTTATTGCAAAACTTGGCCAGGCCAAGCACTATATATGACCTAATAACTTGAACAAAAAAACCTGCAGATGGTCAAAGTCCAGATAGCACCTATTACACACCTGGCAAATCTCCAGGAATATTTGACAGGCCCCAGGGAACTCCACAACCTTGTTCATGATAGGACTAACTACAACGTGTAACAGTCCCAGGGAATCAGAGCTTTTGACATAATTTTGTGTAATTTCTTCTCGCTATGGGATTCAGCTTGTTCAGCAAACCCAGCACAGCCACAGTACTGGTCAGCTGACCTTACACTTAGTAGGAATATTTTCAATCTGTATGGAGCAGTTCAAGGGCCAAAGGCTACAAAGTAACAGTAGACTGTGTAACAGGTAACCAAGATGTATGCTAAAAACACAGTAGTACATGATATACTAAAATGTAATATGTAGCCAAGAGCTATAGTAAGATATTTTTAGCTGGTTAAAATGGAAGAAATGTGATGCTAGGTGACAGCATCTGACATATTTGAATTTCATTCTGATGCATAATCAAATCTGTCCCTGTCCACAACACGAGGAAATTTGAGAACAAACTACAATTCAACAATTTTAGGCCTGTCCATTCCTTATTGTTTCTAATATGATGAAAAGAATAGCTTAAACCAACAATTGCCTCAAGGACTGATCTCTCAGTCAACAACAAAAAGCAAAAACCCCCAACAAAACAAAACAAATCAGTGAAGGAATTAAGTTACATACATAATGAATTACTATTAAATACATATTGAAAAAGCATTTTAAAATCATCTGTCTGGAGAGTTTCAAGTGAATTCCCTATTGTGCACTGTGGCATGAAGTAACTACTCCATGTATTTATTTCTTTGACTCTGAGTTAAATTAAAAAATACAAAGAGCCAGTCTGGAGGTTGTGAAAAATGCAGTGCATTACAGCTAAAATGAAGATTTGCAGTCTGGGAAGTGAGAAGAATCATTTTCTATCTGGGTCATGCAGTGGTTCAGAGCAATCCCCCTGTCCACAGCGACCCGCAGCTGACAGCACAGCGTGCATTAGAGCGGGCACTAATGGAAGCGGCTGACCCCGCTGAGGGTGACAAGAGCTGGCTGGTCCAACGCGTTGTAATTGCAATTGACTGGCAGAGCCTCAGAACAATTTATGGAGCTTAGAAGCTAATGTACAGTGCTGTGACTTAATACAAAAGAAAAAGTGGTGTCTGCGTTACAAATACAGAGCTCTCCCTCTCCCAACTACTTTGCTCATGAAACTGTAAATGAAGACAGGCCCTCATACAGTAAACATACTACTAAATATGCATTATTTACAAAGGTAGGAGCATTTAGAGTAGAATTAAGACTTACCTTCCCAAATGTGGTTCTAGAGAGCTAAAAATTGATTTTGAAAAAAGGACTTTTAGGTTTTTGCCATTGAACAATTATTGTTTTTTCAGATTAAAAAGGATTAAATGAATATTTCTGAACCTTGCTTTTTCATTTTAAACAGTGGGAAATGGATCTTGCATACCTAGTTGTCTAGATGTATATACATGCACTTAACTATCTTCCCTCTAAACCCTGATACACATATGCAAACCCAACTTATAAATCCACTGCACATGCTGAATATGACATTTCAAATAATTCTTCCTAGGTTTATTTAGAAAACTAGTTTTCAAGAATTTATACTTGAAATATGGATATGACAACAAAACCAATAATTTTTAGAACTAAGCACTAAGAAATGAATAAAGAAAAGGCAGGTTGCAATTAAACAGGGGAAGATAGATATTGCTTTCTTGTTGCCTTTCTAAAAAAAACATTAAAACAACTTTTCATTATGTTCAATATGCAAAACTGTCCAAGAAAACCCACAGAGCTACACATTGAGCGGCATCTCTTCTATAATAATTTTGAAATTACACTCCTGAAAGGAAACAGAAGATGAAGGGTCTCCTCTAGGTTGTCCTTCCAAGTTGCTGCTCTTTTCTGTTCATCTTAATTACCTGTTTCAAGCACAGGGCTTAGGTCAGGTCTACCTGTGATGTCACTAGGAATTAGGTGACAGCTGATATAATTAGGTGAACCCAATCAACACAGAATGAACAGGGATATGGGTCAGTCTTGGCAGATTAATGCATATGCATCCCTGCAAGGTCATTTGACAGAAACCGAACCTCAGCAGTTTGTTGCAATTTTACTGCTGCCCTGCTTTGCTCTAGAGGAGGGAAGTGAAAATATGCAATATTATAACTGTGTGACTCAATACGCCAATACATTTTAATATTTATGCTGTTTAATTAACTTCTCAGAAAATTAAACTAACGTTCATGCCTCATTTGGTAGATGTAGATGGAAACCCAGTACATCTCTAAAGATTTTCTTAGGACAAAGCATGCCTTAAGACATGGTATTCTTCTAAGCAGGTATTCATTATGACACTTTTGGGTGCCACCATTGGGGAAGATAATATGTGAGTTCAATTTGTATTTTTACATTTTACAAATAAAAATTTATTGCATTTATACTTCAGCATTTGCTACTAACGCTCTCCCTCCATCACATTTTCAGGTTAGAAAACCAAACGGTCTGACTAAGAATGTGGTAATTTTTCAACTTAGTATAACCTAGATAAAGTTGAAGAGCCTCAAAACTGCATTGCTCTACCCAAGGAGTACCATGTGTCCTGGGAGAGGATATTGTGAAAACTACGGAGAAGTCAAAACTCATCACTGCTAGGGGCATAAGACACCAAGAGCACACAGAACTATGATCTGTACATGCAGGAGGAGAAGCAGAATCACAGAGGTGCAGGAGGAAAAGACCTAAGCATAACAGTCTGAAAAGGATCCACAAAAAGGAGACAAAAGTTATGTGTTTTCAGGCTGCACTTCAGACCCAGAATGGCAAGAAAGGCGCAGAGATGGTTGCCCAGCTAAGCAGATGGTGTTCCCCCAGTACAGCCTTCATGGAGAGCCTCCCATCTGCTGGGACATTCAAAACATATTAAGATGGGAATTACAGGACTTTATAATAAAAAAACATTTTTAATACTCTCTGAAAAATATTTATTTGATTCCATGTTAACATTGGTGAACTCAGGCTACATAGCCCCAGAAAGACTCAGGAGGGGCTGAAAGGATTAGCAGGAGCAGCAGATTGCTTCTTTTGGTGTGCAAGTCACAGCTATTACACAAGCTACAGAAGGCATTTCAGCTGTTAACAAGACAGAATAGTTCTGCTGTTGCTGTTTTCTTTAAAATAAATGCTAGGTACCTGGAACACATATGTATATTTACCAGATGTCTATCTACATACATTTTTAAATAGTTTGGCGGGTATAGGGTGTTTTTAATAAGGGAGGTTTCTGCAGCTGGAATCATGTCATAGATAGTTGGTTCTTTACATACTATCTCCTGATCATTGCTTCCTCAGAAGCAAGGTGGCTGAAGTTTTACACGGGGTGATGGCACAGGCATAGCTAGCAGAGTTTGTGACACAGGTTCAACATAGAACATTTGTAGTACCTTTCTTTTCCTGCCACTGCAATTATTTTTCTATGCTAGCATTAACAAAATTGTTTCAAAAAATATCCAGGCCCCAATAACTATTTAGTCCAGTACTTTTTCTGCAACACTGTTATGATGCACGGTGACACAATACAATGAAGGAATGTAAGGAGGGCTGGATCATCAGCTCTTGGAGAGCAACTCCAATTGCTATTGAAAAAACAGCTGGGCAGCACATCTGAGGAGAGCTGCATGTCACCCTTTCCCAAGTCCTTGAAAAAGAACCTTTGACAAAAGCATGAGCTGCTGCTGCTATGGGTTAAATTCTCAGGGCAATGCTTAATTCCTTAAACATTCCTTAATTCTGACCTTCTCTGACTTACTACCCACTGAAACTGCCACAGCATCCAAGACAGCATACCAGTCCTCTCTCCAGCCCTACAGCTGTCAAGAAGCCCCAGGAAAAACTGTAGGGCAGCAAGTCCCTGCACACACCGCTCCAGGCCAGGGAAGCCCTTACCTGCTATTCCAAAAGCAAAGGGTAGCAAAAAGAATCAAACGAGATGAAAGCAATTTTATTTTACTTTTCCATTTATATGTAGAGAACTAAGAACTAGATGAAAGAGAATTAAAATGTACAAAAGCAAGGACAAACTCATTGAGATGGTAATAGGAAAATAATGAGGATCATGTGTTTCAGAACTGGTAAATATAGGAAAATTACTGGGGAATACTCACACTGCATATCAGAACATACTTTTCAAGAGTAAGACTTTTTAAAATATTTTGCCAATTGTGTTAATAACATGGGCTTGGAATATTTCACATAAGATTATAACTGCTTGGATAATTAAATGTTTAGAAAATCCTGCTTTGACAACAGTAAAAATCATAGTGATAAAAGGCACTTGAAATTTCCAGTTGCTATGCACTTGTTTTCCTGGGTGGAAGAACACAATGTGTTGGAAATCCATTAACAAGTAGTCAATTCTTAAACATGGTTTACACTAGCACTGTTTACAAAACATCTTAAGGGACTCTAAACTTGCATCACAGAGTCAATGCAATATTTATGGACTGCAGTATTTGTGCGCAGCTCTTCCTACAGTTAATTCTGTCACTGCTATTTTCAGCATTCAGGAAAGCAAAAATGAAATCAGAATTTTTTAAAAAAATACATTGGGAAAGTCATAAATATTTATTCAAATGGTTTGTAAGTTGAAAACTTTCCATAAAACCTAGAAACATTTCAGAGTACTTTTTACATCTCAAAATGACTAACAGTTCAACTTCTCCCTTGTAAAACATTTTTCCTGCCTTGTCTTTGAGTCTGCAACACATAACATGTAGAAGCAGAAAAAGAAAATAAAAAAGATACACAATGGTGAGAAAAAGCCATTTGAGGAAGAGCATTGAAACAGCAGCAGTGGTCAATCTAGATGTCCATTCAACAAGAACAGCTATTTTAAGAATAACCCTGCAGCCAGTTCAGAATTTCAATTAAGCACCTGAAAGCATGGACACCTAAACAATTTTCAGGACAATACAACATCACCCTAAGCTTGGTTTGCACAGGCCCTTTAATCACACCCAATTCTACTGCTATATGGATTACTCTCTGCATAGAGAAGTAGTTTGCAGAAAAGGAGCCACAGAAGGACTAAGGAACAAAGAACCAGTCTACAGTAACCTAAGGCTCCTCAAGTCCCTTTTTACAAATCCTTAAACAGGCTTCCATTTTCCTCACAAACTGAGGGATATTATCTGCAAAACTGAGTGCAGTGACCCAAAAGGTTTCTGCACTTTACTGGCCTTGTTAGTACCAAGTGGTGATGGTCTCAACTGTGGATTAAAACCTACAAGGGAGGGAAATGAATACTTCACTCGTAGAGAAAAGAAAAAGCATCAGCACAAATCAGTGTTACAGAACACACAGTAATTACCATAAATGTCAGTTGATATTCACAAAGTAGTGTTATACAGATTTGTACTCTTGCTCCCATTTTGAGAAATCAAACAATTTGATACCTCAGACTGTAACTGTCAATGTTGTTCCAGTATCAAAGCTGACATATTACTATAACTATAAATATACACCTTCCCAGAAAGGTTAAGGAGCTCAATTTTCTCTCAATCCAGCACTTACAATACTTTTCTTTCTTGTCTTCAAATTCTCTACAGGCTGTGAGCTATTGTCAAACTGCAGTACAAAGCTCATTGAAGTAATGGTGTTATTCTGTCACTATACGAGCTGTTCAGAGGGGGAGCTGTTTTCGGATGTGAATTTCACTAACAGATGGTTTGCTTCAAGAGCATAGTAGCAAAACTGTACAGATACCGTACTATTCATGCAACTTTAAATGAATTAGGTTGGTCAATTCCTTCTTCATAGAAAATTACCTAGAATAACAACTTAAAACTAAGGCACTTCTATTTCAAAGTTTATAGACAACATATGAATTTCACTGAATTTTAACCACAGATGTTTGACTGGTTTTGCATAATAAATTAATGGTTAAAAAAATTAAGTCAGACCTAAACAATAGGAGGGCATTTAAAAATAGGCAAAAGCTTCCCAGCTGCTTTATTCTTTTGTTTAGCCTAGGGGACACATCTGAATGAGTGCAGCAGCCAGGACAGATGGCAACCAACACATTCCTTGAGTCATACACCCTTGCTTATACTAGGTCATGACAAGTGCCTCAAGGCAGTGAATTAGAACTACCATCAAGTCATGTAAAACATGCCCAGAAGGTACCATCCAATGTTCATTTTGTATAAATTAACCTGACAAAAGGAAAGTGAATGATTGCCTTTACTCTTTTGTTCTATATAGTCAATGTTCCTAAGGGAAACTGTAAAAGAGCTAACCAAGTTTGGTGGCACACTCAGTGGTCCCAGTACAACATCTAGCAAAAAGCAATGGTTGAGAGTCAGCATAGATACTCTCAGTTGGTCTATAGAACAGCCTGAAGAATACTGACATGAAATGATAAAAGCTTAGGGATCATATTAACAGTGACTTAAAGCAGCTTATCAATAGAGAAGTACATAGGTTACCATAAATTCTGCATAGCACAAAGGAATCTCATCTATTCTCTTCCTTTGTCAGGCACTGGTTGCTCCCCAAATGCACCTTTAATGCTTGTGGCTCAAAATCATGAGATCTGTCTTTTCAGGCTACAAGCCTCAGATGCCATTTCATTCTCAGTACCAGTAACAGTCTTGTTACTACCACTATATTTTAAGAAAACATGAAATAATCACAAATAAATACTGACCCATCTCACCTAGACTTCTAGAAGCATCACTGCACCCATTTTAAACAGAGTAGAAAAGATGCTGGGAACTACTGACCTGTTGGCCTCATCACTATGCTTGGGAAGATCATGGAACTACCTCCTAGAAGCTATAGTAAGGCATGTGGAGGACAGGCAGGTGATTCAACACAACCAATATGGCTTCACCAAGGGAAAGTCTAGCCCCTGCCTAATCAACCTAGTGGCCTTCTATGATAGAGTGACTGCAGCAGTGGATGAGGGAAGAGCCATAGGTGTTGTCTATGTGGACTTCTGTAAGGTTTTGACAACAGGCCCCCGCGTCCTTCTCTGTGAATTGGAGAGATATGGATTTGATGGGCAGACTGTTAAGTGGATGAGGGATTTGTTGTATGGTCACATACAGCAGGTGGTAGTCAACAACTATGTGCCTAGATGGCAATTGGTGACAAGTGGTGTCCCCTGAGAGGTCCATACTGGGACTAGCACTGCTTGATATCTTCATCAATCACATAATGGCGTCAAGTGCACCCTCAGCAAGTTTACAAATGACAAGAAGCTGAGTGGTACAGTTAAAACATCTGCAGGATCAGATGCCATCCAGAGAGACTGGACAAACTCAAGAAGTAGGTCCATAGGAACTTCCTGAGGTTAAACAAGGTCAATGCAGGGTTCTGCACCTGGATCAGAGCAACTCACAGTATCAATACAGGCTAGGGAATGAAGAGTTTGACAACAAGCAGCCCCGCTAGAAAGAACTTCTGAGTACTAGTGAACAAAGTTTGGGCATGAGCTAGCACTGTGTACTTGTGGCCCAAAGAGCCAACTATATCCTGGGCTGCAGCAAAAGAAGCATGACCATCTGGTGGAGTTAAGTTATTCCCTCTACTCGGCTCTTGTGAGACTCCATCTGGAGTACTGCATCCAGCTCTGGAGTTAAAAGTACAGGAACAACATGAAGTGGGTCCAAGGGAAGGCGAGAAAAATGGCCAAAGTGATGGAACACCTCTCTTATGAAGACAGGCTGAAAGCACTGGGATTCTTCAGCCTTCAAAACTGAAGGTTCTTGAAAGACCTTATTGTGGCCTTTCAATAACTAAAGGGGGCTCATAACAAATATGTAGACAAACTTTCTAGCAGGGCCTGTTACAGTATGACAAGGGGTAATGGTTTTAAACCAAAAGAGGATAGATTCAGACTAGATATAAGGAAGCAATTTTTTAACTAAGGTGGTAAAACACTGGAACAGGTTTGGCCAGAGAGGCAGTGGATGCCTCATCTCCAGAAATACTGAAGATCAGATTGGATGGGGCTCTGAGCAACCTGATCTAGTTGAAGATGCCTGTCTATTTCCAGCCTTCCTACAAAGAGCAACCTTTAAAGATCCCTTCCAACCCAAATCATTCCGTGATTTCTTGATAGAGGGAGGAATACCTATCTGGTGATTCCTAGATATAGACAAATAACTAGAAGGTCTTTGCAAAAAATGAAATTAAGTTTGCCCCAAAAGAGATTGATGTCAGATGCTAGTGCCTAGAACAGAAGTTTAGACCTTATATACACCATGAAACAATTCGGTCTAGTCCATCAACATTTAAAGGTGCGTGAGCAATTCAGTCTAAGACCCAAACAAACTGCAGAAGTAGGAAGTGCTATACATGTCAATAACAGATGAAAACCAAGTGGAGAATACACTTTAGACAAAAGAGATGTATGCCTTAACATTCTAGGTTTTTAATTAAAGACAAAGTAAAAATAAATTTGATTTCACATTTTACTTGTTCATCTTTAACATACGTATTTATATATACACATGCTAATATAAACAGATATTTTGCTCCAGAGAACAAAATCTGATAATAGTAGAGCCATTAATTCTACATAACATAACAGTCCTTGAATACAGCAGACTTGCCACAATGACTATCACTTCACAGGAAGTGGATTCACTTTGGAAGCAGACAAACGACAAGGATTTTGGTAGCAGATACTGTTTCCTATTTTTCTAATTGCACAAACTAAAAGAAATGACTTTCTGAAAAAAAGGAAATTATTAAATTAGCAATCAGCAAAAACCTCTGTGGAATCTACTATTCAGGGCCAAGAGTACAAGGATGAGAACGGAACAGTAATAAAAAGTTAAATTTTGTGTTTAGAAAACTGCTACTGAAATTCTGTTACCTCTTCATGTAGTAAGACATCCTGAAAAGATTAAATCTTCTGTGATAATAATCTTGAGGGTTTTTTTAGAAAACATTTTAATATTTTGTTCTTGGTGTTTGTTCTCTGCTGTTTCACCTTGGTTTTAACTTGAAAATACACTCATATTGTCTCTTGTGTAATAGTAACTGAAATAATAATAAAGTGATGCATAGAAGTACATTCCCTCCCTGAAGGTACACACTGTGTGTCAAGAGAGAAAATATTTTAATAGATTGCCACACAATTCAAAATGAAGGTACTTTCAGGTAACAGAGGACATCTGAACAACACAAAAAGGAAGCTGTAAGTGCTTGAAATGCAACAGGCAGAATACAGTCATCTATTGACGTGCAACTCAGAGGGAAACTTGCATAGACAAGCATGATAATTACCTAGGTTGAAATCTGACCAGGATACTGAGTCAACACAGCTTTACTTTTGTAGAAACAAATGGGTTAGATGTCAGGTAGTGAGTTCAATGACAATGCAGTGGGTCACCAAAGAAACACAAACCGGGGAAAGAATAAAGACCAGCACATTATTTTAATTAATTTTCCACCTCTGCTGTATTCTGCCTGATAAGGCTAAGAAATACCGTAGGCAAAACTGACATTGATAGAAGAAGGAAGAAATGGAAAAAGTGGAACAGAATTATGCTACAAAAGAGTTGTAAAGTGTTTACCTTTTCAAAGCTGGTTGTAGATTAGTATGATGGGGAAAAGTTTTCCAGGGAACAGCACTGAGGGCATGATTCTATTCTCCTTCCTGGAAATCAGGGGGAACTCGATCAAAGACAACCTTGTAAAACTTGCTCAAGAAGGTCGATTGTGCACCATGAATGACTGTGAATGGACATAAAGGTGATGATCTTCTATCAGATTACACATTTACAGCTCTGACAAGCTGTAAGGTAACAGCTGTTTTCAGAGAAATGCTTCAAAATATCAAATTCGTTGCTTTAATCAATTACAATGGATTTCCAGTAGCAATGATAACTGGATGAGGACAGTTGCTTCAGGTACTACCTATTACAAGAAATATGCCATCAGTCTCTAGAGCGAACAGTCTGAATAGCAGTACAACAGATCATGTGCTTATAGTCAGGACTTTCAGCTTCAGATATACTATGTGCCAATAATTTGACTACATATTGCAGAACTGAGGAAAATTTGATTGTCCAGAATTAGCAAACCAGAAAAACATTGTTTTTCTCCTTGACCTATAAACCCTGCTGTTTTTCTGTTTTGACCAGACTTCTACCTAGTCAATGCTTCAAATATTATGCTCAGATTCTCGCAGAGAGGAAAAAAAAAAAAAAAGAAATCAGTAGGTGGAATAGTTACAATCAAGTAACTCTGAACAGTACTGAATAGGCATATTTACTGCTTCAGGCATTTTCTACAGCTGTACTAGTGGGTATTATGAATACAAACTGCCTAAAACATGGTAACATTCACTCATGTGATGAAGCACTAATCTAGGTGTTCGTAAGGCAGAGAACAGACCTACTGGGTACATGGTTCTTCTGCTCTGCTTCAGCTCCAGGATAGCCTACAGGCACAGGTGGCAGTGTTACTACTACTCTGTTTACCTTCCTGTCCTTTATTAGGATGCAAATTGCTGAGCTTCCCAGACTCCTGGGGACTAGAGCTGGCTGAACAATTTCTGGTCAACTGAGCAACCAAAGACATCCCTTTGCTGGCTTCTAATGGTTTTGGTGTTTTGTTTTTTGTTTGGTTTTGTTTTGGGGGTTTTTTTGTTTGGTTGGTTTTTGTTTGTTTGGGGGTTTTTTTGTTTCTTTCAGGAACATCTTAGGGTTGCTAAGCTTTTCCTGCAGTCAAAATAGGAACCCTTGGTAATCCATCCTCCAATGTCAGGTATTAAACATCTCTGCTAAACGTATAGATACAGAAATTGATAAGGAGTCTTGGAGAGGTCTGATACACCTGGAGCAACAGGCACTGAAGATGGAAACTAAGGGATTTATCAGCTTTGGAACAAAGCACACTGACTCAGGCCGAAGATCCATATAGACCAGTATATCCTCTCCCATAGCAGTCTGTAGCAGTAGCCAAAAAAAGAAAGGACATGGCATGAATGTCCTGATATTCCTGAATATTCTTCTCACACTATGTTGTAGGTCAGGAAATTCCTGAGGCAAACCTAGTCAACATTCAATAGCCACTTACGGTTTCTTATGCTATTAGTTTGTTTTTCAATCCACTATTAGCTTCTGGTAGGAAGGAGTTCCATAGCTTAATCACACAAGACCATAAAGCATAACTTATTTCATTGTTCTAAAGAAGGCCCTCACTTTTCATCCAGTACCCCCACACTCTTGCACTAGGAGAGAAGCTGGCCAGCTTCTACTAACCTTGACCCAGTACCATGATTCCGTAGGTTTCTATCTCATTTCCCTCAGTTGTCTCCTTTTTAAGAGTTTTTGATTATTTGTTTCTTAAAGGGAAATTCTTCCACATCTTTGATTACCGTAATGGCTTTTCTTCACACTGTTCTCAATTAAGTACCATCCTTTCCTAAAATATAGGAGGACTAGAGACATACATACACTATTTGGGATGCTGGTGCACCATAAAATTCTACAATAGTACAATGACACTCTGTTCTCTGCTTTTCTCTAATCATTTGTAGTAGTATGTTGTGTTTTGCAGAGCTACCAAGAATTGTGCTGACATTTTCATGGAACTGGGATAATAAGTCCAGCATCTTTTTTTCCTGAGTGGCAATAGTCAATCCAGGGCCAATCAAGGTATACATAAAATTGGTATTTATTTTTTCACAAATACACCAGTTTACATTTATCTGTACTTAATGTCATCTGTCATTGTTGGAAGGTCCTACCACTTCTTTATTATCAATCCTCCCTATTCTCAGTGACACAGTACCACTAAATTCATTATTTTCCTTGTCTCTCCTTTCTAGATTATTTATAAATAGCACAGGTCACAGTAGCAACTTCCCTACAACAAGAAAGCTTACCCTTTAATTCACTGCTTTTACTCATTTTACAAATATTTCTTCCTTAATGAGATCGCTACTCCATCTACCAAACTTTATAAGGAGCCTCTGATGGACATTCCCAGATTTCAAGTTATATCAATCAATCTCCAAGTCCTAAAAACTCTGTTGCCTTTCTCTTATCCATACACTAACCTAAATATGATTCTTCCACTGCAGAACTTTAACCATACATACCAATTTTAAAGCATAAATCCTCTCAAGGGACAATCTCTAATAATACTGTCTGGAGCATTAGGAGTGAATTGCAAGATTTTCACATCCTTTATCCCTGAAGGCATAATTGCATTAGTTTCATATCTTAAGTTCCTGCTATTAAAGGAGAAAAAAATAATAATCCTGATAAATGCAGAAGAAAAAAATTAACTGGTGGATGTTAGACTCAACAGCCCACTTAATCTCTCAGTTGTTCCCAGTATCTTGTTTCATCAGAGGTTTTTCCTTCTTTTAGCCATCAACTAATCATCAGTTGAACTGGATTAGCAATGGCATACAGCATGAAAAGGAAGATTGTTATCTGTACAGTTGGGATTTAACCTTGCTTGAACCATATCACATAGCACCTGGAAGTCCTAACTATGGATCAAGATTTTACTGTGCTGTCTTCTATAGAGCACCAGAGAACCAGCTTTGCTGAACTAAACTGAGCCAAGAAGACTACATTGCCTGTTCAGGATGAGACTCTTCACAAACTTTATGCTGACTGGATCTGAGCATGTGAAATCAGAGCAATACAAGTAGTACACATGCTTGACTGGAAAAACTGTGAGATGATGGTGCACATGGGAGAGCGGCACCGGAGAGAAGAGCCACCTAAGAAACATGGCCTCCCCAGAAATAAACACTGTCAATACAGTGAGCACTTGGGCTGGGACAATTCAGCCACATGATGGTAACATTTACCATTCCATTCACCTGATGTGAAGTGTAGGAAGTGCCACTGATGCTATTATATCTTTTATTGAATAAAAAACATTTCAGTTGGCTGTGGTAGGCAATTTATACAGAAAAAGGCAAAAGGAAATATAACTCCCCTCATATTGGGTTTCTGAATCCAATTATGAGCAATTCTAACAAGAGAAATTAAGTGCATTTTTTTTTTAATATGTTCAAGTTCAATTTTAACTTGGCTTAATTCCAATGATAGTTGCCCACAGATAAGGAGAAAGCTTTCATGTTGCTTGGATGCTCCAGTTTGTCTCTGATGGAAAAATTCTTGTAACATGAGTACCAACTGCATCAAGAGGCTAAATAAGGCCAAAAGAGACACTACTGCTAGAGTACACTGTATTACTACAGCCATTTGCTAAGGATTTGCATTCACACAAGCATGGACGCATACGTAATGAGAAAACACCAAAAGTTAAATGAGCTAAGTGTTTAGGGTTCTTAATAATAAACAGAACATTAAGACAGTGAATATGCAAGTTATTCCATTGGCTGCCGTCTACATGTGTACTAAATCTGCATGAGACCACCTGAGCAGTCTGGATAAAAGCCACACTAAAATATTTACTACCAAATTTTGTTTTTGTTTTTTTGTGGGTTTTTTTGTTTGTTTGTTTTGTTTTGTTTGGGGGTTTTTTGTTTGTTTGTTTGTGGTTTTTTTGAGTTTTTATAATTGATTGTAGTGCCAAATAAGTGTGTTTCTCTAAAAATACACAAATCAACAGTGTTGCACTGGCGCATATTTTTGTCAGTAAGCAGAATGAGGGAGGCGCAATTTGTTGCTAAAAACAAAACACACTTTCACAGACAATGACAAGACAAACATTTATAATAAGTTTTCTTTGCAAAAATGAGATTTATTTTGCCCTCAAGGTAGCTGAAGGGCGAACTGAAAGCTCTCAACTGGATTTTGAGTATTCAAAACAGACCCACATACAGCCCTATCTATACAAAGGCATCCTCACCACAGCTATCAGTAGCTCAGCACTGTATGTTTCCAGACTGTCAGAATCAGCAGCTGAGGCTTATTAGCTCCAGCAGCTGTTTCCAAAATACAGTGAATTGCTGCCTCAAGCTGATCTCTCACTGCAAGTGGCTGCAAGAACTTGAAGCCTGTGCATTGTCACTGTTGCTGTGGGTGAATTGCAGTGGCACAGCTTTCGTATTTAAAAAATTGTAACGCAGCAAGGCTCAGGTGTGATGGAGAGGCACATGTGTGTGTGAAACAGTTAAACTCCTATAATTTCAAGTGGAAACACTGTGTTCCTTTTACTATTTTTCTCTCAGGCAGTGAACTAGTGGGAGCATTGGTAGGTTGGTGAGCTGAGGTGACAGCAGTTAATTGATTTTCAAAATAGGTCTCTCTCTAAAATAACCAAGCATCCTTGCATGAACTTTAAGGCCACTGGAGCATAAGAATTCTTTGACCTTGCTTTGTCATTAGAACAGGAGTGTCTATCTTTGCAAATCATTTGCAGAGAAATTGAACACTCAGTATCAGGGAGGAACAGAAGTCAGTCACCTTAACATGATATTAAGCATTTTAAATCACTGAAAATGTTGGCAGAAAAAGCAAGGAACTAACTGAATTTTTTAATGGCATATAAGAAATGCAATGTGAACACACACCCTGACACAAAAGTTTAAACTAACATTCAGTTACACAACATGAACAAAATCTTTCCAGCACATCACTGAAAAAACAGATTCTGTTTCCAAATGCTTATTAGTGGAATACTTATGGAATTCACTTTTTTAAATAATTGAAATGCATTTAACCATCATCAACATTGAAGTCTATTTACCTTATGACAACAGAGATGGTACCTCCAAGGTTGTACAGATATTCTTAGTTCAAGCTGCCCTTAATTTGGTTATCAAAATATTTTTCTCACAGAAAACTTTGTGGCTTCCACATGGAAACTCCACAAGCCTATCCCTATTTTCTTGAAGAAAAATAAAAAGTAATATAGTACTGGTAGAAAAGTAGAAAGATTTCCAAAGAAAATTAGATGAAAAAGGAAGGATTAAATTTCTGATATTACTTCAGCAAGGAAAAGAAAGTAAACTAGATGATAAGAATCTAGGAGGGGAAAAGAAAAACAAACAAAAAAAAAAAAAAGTGGCAAAAGGTCTAGAGATATATAGATTGAAAGGAAAAATGATTCCTAAAAGAGACTAAGCAGGCAGTGGATGTCCTTTTAATTAGCACTCCTGTCCAACACACAGTCAGAAAAATTCTCAGTAAATAACAAGCACTAAGCAAAAGTAACAATTAAAATATGCATACACCATCTTTAACTGATCAAGCTCAAGTGATGGACAAGATTTGGCACTATATATCTGATAGTGTGACATTGATTTAAAAACTTCCAGGTGTCAGAAATTACAAAAGTAAGTAAATACAAGAGGGAAAAATTGGTTACAGAGCATTTGCTAAAGAACAGGCAAATAAACCTTTCGCCATCTTATGCTTTTATGAATAGGAAAAGTAGAAAAGACACCAATGGAACCAAAGAAAGGCTCAGACCAGGCGTTTCAGATAATGGTAGCATTGTCAGTCTCAACATCTAGCAAAACCCTGTATTATTCTTCATAGCAGGGAGCAAGGGAAATAAAAATCAAGAACAATTTCCTTCTGCAACCTGTCAAGAAGCAGGCATGTTTCCAGACCAGAAAGCACCAAGCAGATTTTAAACCAGCAGTGTCAAGTGGTTGTTCTCATTTCACACAGCTAATGTAAAGTGACAAGCACCATTCACAAAAATATTAGAGATTTTCAAAAAGCTTATGATGGCAATTGTGCTGTCAGAAAACCAGTTGTTTGTAATCATAACTGGATTAAGACCAGAATGTGTAATATCCCCATTATTTATGACTGGGGTGCAACAAAATTAGCCGCAGCGAGCAACTGAGAAGTTTCATGGATGAAAGACACATTTGAGTCATCTTCATTTCATTTTCCAAGTGGAAAAAACAGACTGATTATTAGCAGACACAGCAAAACATATTGGTCACTTTATTGACATGGAAGCAAAAAACCATGCCTACTAATTATTTCAAACCAGCTCCACAGCAGATAGAAGAATATCAATAAATTAATATCATCTTTACCTCATAAGAAGTAGACTATATGAAGATTAAACTCTCCCACTCTTCAAGTAATGAAAACCAAGGTCAGAAGGATGCTTCTGTAAACTCACAGAAGTTTCGGGAGGGGGATAAAAGAAGCAACATATATCAAAATTGATATTAAATACAAAATTTTCAGTCACATTATTAGACCTGTTCTCCCTGCTAAGTGCAGAGTCACAGAACTCTACAACTGCATTTGAGAAGAGACGGACTTACTTTAACAGCCCTATGGGAGAACTCCAGAATCCCTTGGACAGAAATAGTGTCAGGCATCATAGGCTGAGCATGCGGACATAAAATATTGAAGTCAAACAAGAAGGAAGTGACAGATGGCATTACCACATGTTTTAAGAATGTCAACTGATAACCTGAAGTATGAATGAAAGTGCAAAGGAGAACTAGAACAGTAACAAAGAATGAAAAGTGCCTCTCCAGTTAATTGGCATGAAAGTGGAGAAACTACTTGATCTCCTGAATGGCCCAAAGGGTGCAAAAGTAAATACTACTTGCCCCCAAAACTTCAAAACTTCTCAAAGGAGGGCACTGAGAGTTATCAGACAGCTCAAGAGTTACAGTGAAAATAACAGTTTACCTTATTTCTGAACATCAACTTACCCACTGTAGAGGATCTAGGCATCACTTTAGTGCTTCCCATTCTTGAAAATCAGATAGACCAGTTAAGTCAAACAAAGATTCTTCAGTAATGTTTGTCCCTGAATGCCAGAAAGAAGTCTACTGCCAAGAAGTACTAAGGGGCTATTGCAGAATGAGCCATCTACTATTGCTCTGTTGTAGTCAGAAGGCTGCTACGGTAGGGACTGGCACAGCATCACAGGTTTGCTTAGGTGAGAGAAACAGTACGTTTTAGGATGATTCACTCATGCCAGGCAACACAATGGAATTTTCACTAATTAAAATAAATATTTGAAAAAATATACAAAAAAAAAAAAAAAGAGATAAATGAGGAGGAGACTATAGACCCAAGAGAATTTGCAGTTAAGGACAGCAACTATTTTAATTTGCAGATTTAATACACATTATGATAGAAACTTAAATCAGCCTCAATTTATCCAATCCCTCATAAAAATTATGGAGTTAAACTACTTGCAGACAACCAAAGCAGGTAATAGAAGAGACGGGCTTTATAAACTCATTCAGCAATTTAAAGTATTGGACTGCTAATGCACAATTTCACATGAGTAGGATTATATAATCTACTGAATTCCCAAACCAGTAATTAACTGCAGGAGCACTTACTCTCTTATTTTATAAGGTACAACAGCTTGTTTCATTGTGCAAACAGAATGCTTTTAGAGAGGGTAAAAAGACTTCTGTAAGGCTGTGTTCTGTCAAAGTACTGTAAGGAGTTAATACATTCTGGAGCTCTGGTTGTTACTGGGTGTGTTGTACACAGTCCCAGTCTATTTTGGAGAGAAGCTCTCCATTCATTCCAAAGAGCAAACACAGTCAAGAATTTGAGCAGCATAAGCTACTACACAATGTCTCGCCAATACTCTTCATTGATCCATCCTGGTGGGCAGAGAACATCTGGAAGGGAACAGCCTGCACCAGATATGTGTGGGACCTGTCTTCAGAGAGTGCCAGCAGGCTTGCAGGCAGACACCATGTATCATGCAAGGAGGAAGCTTGTCATATCCTATGAAAGGCAAGATAGGTTGCAACATTTCCTAGATGTTTGAGTTTTGTTTTCCCAAAGGAACCGCTGTTAAGTACGCAGAATCTATTATAAACACAGTGCTAATGCTTTTCCATAACTCCCATGTCAGAAGAAAGAAAAACATGTAAACACTAGAAGTCAAGATGCAAACACAGGCCAATGCAAACATCATGTTTCCCATTGTCTGCTTCTCCTATCAGCAACAGAAGTGAGTTTCATTACATGTTACTGTATATCATAATATTAACAAATCAATGACTTCAGGAGTCATTACTAACACTTTTTTCCTAAGCTCTTGAATTTCTTATGCTGTTATCTTCAAAAGAGCTATGCATGAAGCAAATCATCTTCTGAAAAAACAAACAAACCCCTAGTAATCTCTTTTTCTTGTTCTTCATCCAGAGAAACCCCAAAACATCTAAAAATTCTTATGAAAATTCAGACAAGCTTCCTCTGAAACAATCCACAGCCTAACCAGCCAGAGCCTCACTGGAAATATGATATGCAATACTTCAAATCCCAGCACAGGCTAAGTCATACTAGGAATGAATGGATCTCCCACAGACTAGGTGAGTACACTAATTACTAGACTCACTGCTATTCTCAGGTGAGCTGCTCTCAATTATTCTACTGGAGTAACCTCATCTTGTATAACTAATTACACATTCACAAGGGCTAACTAGGCTGTTTTTCTAAGCCCACTGGTTATGGGACTCATCTCAAGTTGTGAAAAATCCAGATTCAATTAGTATTTTAATTACTTACATAAAGCAGAACTGTTGTCACAAGAGAGATCGAAATCGTAACATCCCAAAAACTGCCTCAAGGTTAAGACCTTCATATAGGACACAAGTGACAACATCAAGTTTTCAACGTGAACTACATTCATAGGACTTAATGAGACATTGTGTGTGTGTGTGCTCTTGTCAGGGTAGATGCTCTCATCTGGGTGCCAGAAACTTCCTCCACAGGGTGGTGCTAAATTCTGATATTGAGAGACTGTCCTACATGTAGACATAAACTATAAAAATACACATATAAGTACGCATACGTATATACGTATGAACAGTAGTGTTCCCTAAATTCTTTTTTTACTGTGGAATGAAGAATTTAAAAAAATATATTTTAAAATGGAAATAATAGAAACAACAAATATCTCAGTAGAGTGCCTGGTAATTATTTCAGACTCAAAAGCCTTGTCTACAGTGGGTATTTTGTAACTTGGATTATATAGGCTATGAAGACCATTATTCCTGTAAAATAATGGATCCTATTCCTTTAGATCCTTGGTTTCTTAATAAATACTCAGTGTGTGGAAATGTAAATTAATTTATTTAAAATATATGCACATGTTCTCAACCTGTGAAAGTGTTACACTCAAGGTCATTCACAGTTTATATGACTCACTCCACATACAGCATATACATTCAGTTCAAGGTACCCTAGTCTATGACTACCTTAATAGATGAAATAATTAACTTAGCAACTTTTAGTCTGCAAACTTTCAGAATGCAAATCTAATTCAACTTGCTGTTAATATTTTTTGAATATTCCCTTAGGAAAATAAGAATCAAACATTTTGTTTAAAGACGTTTGTACTTCAAAAAATTTATATTCTAAAACATAATATGTCATCACTGATGACTTATATGAAGACTGCTGATGGCTCAAGTGTTCTGGGGACAGAAACAATTACTGAAGCTTCAGAACTTCCCTAGAGGATGAAAGCAGCATGTGGCAACATCAGTAATTTCTCAGAGGGGAATTACTTTGGACATCTTGTGTTGATTTAATCAGTTCTGTGAAACCCAACATTTTCAGTTCAAACATTCTTTAATAAAACTGCCACTCAATGGCATGTATAGTTGTCTCTGTTCCTAAGGAATCTATAAATGGAAGTGGCATTGGTGCTCATGACTCATATACGTTGGCAGCACTGTGTGGGCAATTCAGCACAGTATGTTCCCATCCCAAGACTGATCTACCTGGCTGGAACCTGTTTTCCTTTCAATTCATCTCCTCCATAAAATTAATATTTGCATTCTGCCTCATAACAAAATAGACAAATTAAATTAAAAGGATTCAAATAACATGGATTTGATATATGCAGATTATCAATATTTTATTTAAGCTCTGTAAATGTAATAATCAAGAATGTTTCTCAGAGTCCATGAAGTTTTATGAGTTATCTGTTGTGGTCATAACTTTGCTGGATCTGGCAACTATAACACAAACTCAGAAACTACTTGTCTGATCCTTTAAATAGCTCAAAGTTTTGCCCATTCCTTCAATAGTATTTTTCAAATGCTATTTTATTAAATTAAAAAAAACATTATAGAGTTTTATGCCCTCCATTTTCATTTCATGTCTGGTTCTCCACTTCATCCTCTTTTTTTCTAGGAACACAACAAGCAAGTAACTTCATCAATATATTTGTTATTCTGCATTACCTGTCCCTTATTCAGTGGCAAGAAATCCAGGACTCATTCAAGAAGGTAATATAGTTTTTATGAATTGCTTTTAAATGATGTGCATTTTTAATTACTTGCAGGAGTAGTTCCTCATTCTGCAGTTGAAGCTACAGGTGTTCATATTTATCCCAGAATAAGGAAAAAAAAATAAAAGAAAAAATAAAGAAAAGAAATAACTGGTATTACTTGGGTTCCTGAAATACTGAAATTGTAGTGAGCAGTTGTCAGACTTTTATGAGGTCCCTCCTTTCTCTCACATCCTCCCAGCAGTCACAGAGCAATTCCCATTCCTGACTGTGTTGTTCTGCTGTCACAGATTTGCTGCCATTTGCAATCAAATTAGTTCTGCACGGCTCTTCAGCGCTCACTTCTCATCCCTGTGAAGGACCACAACAGCAAACATCAGCAGAACCTTTGCAAAAGACTCTTTGGCGAGGGAGTTGTGAAAACCTCTGCAAGGAAAACCCTCAAATCCAGTCTGCCAATCAAAACATCTAGTCCCTGGCACACCAACGCAGACAAGTGGGTGAATACAGAGGAGATACCAGAGACTGAATTCTGAACAAAATGAGCAGTCACCACCCACCTTGAAGAGCATAATGATGAACAGGGACTTCACACTGTCCATTTCGGGGCTTTTGGCTAAAGAATTAAGACATACTGAAAAAAGTAACCAAATCTAGTCAAAATTTGCTAGTTTCAAAATCAGTTGGAAAGACTAACTCAAAATGTGAGCAATAAATCAGTATTTTTCTGTAGTATAGGAAAAGCCTAACAAAAATAAAAGAACCCAAACCCACATTGTGCTACTGAAGACTGCTGAGATGTGATACCAAAAACAAGGGACAAAAATATCTTCCTTGGAGAATGGATTTTGGCTAAGCACAGTTCTGGGCCTGGAGACTCTTTTGCTAAGAATTTTATGCTCTCCCTCTTCTGAGAAAAAGAAATCAAGGAGTTCATAGGGGTTACTTCAGTGCTAAGAAAACAGGTGTGAAAATCTTCATCACTTTTCATACCACTGCATTCTGTTTTTTTCTCTTCTTTCTTCTCCAGTACCATCTCAGTCATAGAATGAGCTGAAACACAGGTAATTTGCTATGATTTAGAAACAATATTTCTTCCAGCCCCGGAAAAATCTTTATCCAGATACCTGCAAACAGGTTAACATGAATTCCACTAGGAATACCGATAATGACAAAGGAAGGAAGAAAAAACATGGTAAAATGCTAACAAGTACAGAAATGTATCACTTTTCACCAATCCCAGGTAACTGAAAAATAGGAGGGTTGTGTTTTAATTGAGAACACAGAGCTCTAAGGCACATGAGTTCCTGGATAAGTAAGAGACATCCTATTCACTGATGTTCCAACTGTTCCAGGAAACAAGTCAATGTTCACTTCCAGCTCTCAAGACCCAGACCCATCTTCAACTTTGACGGAGCAAAACTGTTGAAAGTGAAGTTCACTGTGAGTAAAAGCACCAAATCCAGCAGGCAGTTTGCTTCATCCACTTCTACAGATCATGAAGGTGGCTTTGGTTGTCAGGGTAAGTGTTTGAGACAGATAAACTGTCTGGAGACAGGCTAAACGGTATGTTCAAAACACACTGTTTGGGAAAGACTGCCAAAGGTATTTGACAATCTTTCTGCTTAATATTTCCCCAGCCTTTCCAGAAACCCTGTACCCTCTTGTACCAACAGTTGCTAAATGATGCTGTCCCTTCTCCTTTCTGTGTTCATCAAATCCACAGAAAGACGGCATGAAGAAACAAAAAATAAGTATTTGTGCCAAAATGAAAGAATGACTAATGACACTAACTAGTACCTCTTTTAAATAGAGGAAAAATAGGTTACTGGTAGGAATCAGATTTTCAGGGTGTTTGAAACACGTTGCCCTTTCATTATTGATTTGGAAACGTGGCCTCCTATATGCTGACCAACTGCAAAAAACTGCCTTTCCTCTCAATAACACTGCATTCCAAGCACAACTTATCTCACATCTTTCTTTGTACTCAAGCCTTTCAGTAAGAGTTTGAATTGGAGCAGATGGTGTAAGAGGAAGAGGAAAGGAAGGCATGAAATATCTCTTAGCCCCAGTCTAAACTGTGATAAAGATTTCCATCCACAGTTCAACAATATTTGCCTCAAGAATGCAGTTTATTCAGCTGCTCAGGAAAAAGGCTAACTACTTTCTGAAAACACATTTTCCTAATGACACTGGTAAGTCAGAAATGGCACATGCCATAGAGGCACTGAATGACTTAAGAGATTCTGTTAGGGTGGGTGCTCTAATTTTTAGCATTCCTTTACTACTGACATTCAAAAATAAACACCTAGGAAGACATCTCCTCCAGCTCTACAGATTAGTCTGAGTAAAACTAGGCTGTATCTAGGGGCAAGACCTCAGCCTTTTCCTCAGAAAGACTAAATTCGACTTGCTGTTATGCCACTAACTCCCTTGTAAACCATCACCAAGTCACTTGCATATGTCTGCATAGGCTAATTCCAACAGTTTATACTCTTTACCCCATAGATCTTAATAAAACAAACCACCAAGAATATTTGTAAATCAGAAGAAAAAGAACTGCAGTGAGGGCCTGACTGTAGCACCACTGCTAGGAGTTGTTCAGCTTTTGTGCACATTACACATTTAATTTATCCAGTTAATTTATCCAATTTATTAATTTTATTTATTATCCATTTATCCAATATTTTGTGTTGGATAAATTACACGTTTAATTTATCCAACATAATCAAGATTTTCCATACCTCTAGCCTTCAAAGCTGGAAAAAAAAAAAAGGCATAAAAGGCATCATGGCAACAGGTCTGACATGATTTGAAGCAAGATACAACAGATATTGCAAATAACATGGCATAACCATGCTATCACAGCTTGTGTCCCTTCTCCATGTTTAGCACAACACAGCATACAACATCGCTCACTTAGACTCTTACTTTGAAGACATGCTGTTAAAGAGGGCCTCACACTGTCTCCATTGTGCATTACATTAGCTGACATTATTCATGAGTCACTTCTGCCATATCCCTACACTGACTTCTTTTTTGTGGGTTTTTGTTTTCCTTTTTCCTAAATACAATTCCTATATTACTTTAACTTTTTCTCAGATAAAGTATACAAATAAGCTAGAGAAGAAAATGCTGAATGAAACATGGTGTATGGTAAAAGCATCAACCAGCAGGTCTGCTGCTCTTAGAAGGCAGGACTACAGCCCTGTTTAGTATTTTGAAAAATGCTTCCTCTATGTGAGATTATGTCAACCCCCTTCCATGTTAGGAAACACTGCCATGAGAAGTTTCCCTCCACAAAGTCATCTTTCTGCCACAGGACTTCTATAGGTAAGTTTTAATTAAAACAGTTCAGCTCATTTCTGATTTTTTCTAGAATACTTTCATTTCCATATCTATGCCATAGTTTCCCTACCTTCAGGCTGCAAAACAGCCCCATTTATCTCATAACTGTGTTTTTGCTAAAGCATTTCAGACTCTAAGTGCACAGTATATAAAAACACCTGAAAGAAATGAACAGCATGGTCTTCAGAGCAGATAACAGTAACGTGTAGAATGTCCAACCATTCAACCATGTGTTGAAAAAGGACGAAAAAAACCCAAAAAAAACCAACATACACCAATTAACTGAACACTCCAAATTCTGTTCAGTGAATGAGTCACTTCCAAAAAAAAAAAGCATCTATGTGACTAATTAAATGCAGTATCAGACCACATAGTCACAAGTATTCAAATAAATCACAAGTTTGTCTTTTCAACCCTAACCTTTTGAATGTTTTGGCTTAGAACAACAAAATTACTTCCTCCTGGTGCTGTTCTGTAATTCAAGTGGAATTTGACAACATTTTGTCTTTTTTTTTTTTTTCCCTGAGTTCATTTGAAGTTAATCTCACTGCAGTTTGAAAGGAAGAAAGAACAGAACAACTCCATTTTTCTAAACACATTTTGCTGTGACCATTTAATTTTGGGGACCATTTTCCTGACTATTATTTTTGTAAGGTAAATCGTTCCAGAATAGGTTGAAGGCTGTGACCTGGACCGATGGAGGAGCCAGGTTCTTACTTGATGCTTGCTCTGCATCAAGTGCTCCTCCATCTAATTGCTTTTGACAAATATTTCTCGATGTCTCTGCCTCCTTTACACTTTAGGTCAAAACAGACTGTTAAAACCACTACATGCAAGCATAAGCAGAATATTTGTTTTCTGGTTAAACCCATTGCAAAAACCAGCCTGCACGTGCTTTCCCTGCTGTGCAGAGAACTGCCAGCTATCATGATAGAGAGGTGGCTATGGCATGCACAAGCTCTCTTTACACACTTGCTTTACCCCTTTATCATTTAATTAAATCACCAATAATTGAGTTTTGTAGACCAAACAAAAATTATTATGAAAGGCCAAAGTCAAAAGACACTGAAAATGAATTTCACAAACTGGGAGTCTGGCAACTGAAGTCTAGAAATCCTTTCTTACTACAGCAGAGTTCTGCAAAGAAATATGCTACAGATAGCTTTTGGCTGCCTGCCAGAGCCTCAGTCAGTCTGACATACGTACAACAAGACAACTGCCGACTCAAGCATCAACATAACATACCCATGATCGTCCAAGTCACTCTTAAGTAGCATGGTTATTGGCCAGACAGTTCCTTTTACATACTATAAGAAAAATGAAAACCAAAAAATACACAGGGTAAATAAATTCAGGTCAACAGAAGAGAAGGGTTCATTGTGGGAGCTCTTAGCGGGATTAAACTGTCTTTTTTCCCCCCGGTACTCTTCTCAACAACCTTCTCTCTGACATGAGGGATTTACCGAGCATTCACAAAGTTGACATTACCCAGATGTGCTGCACTGGTTGTAACTCAGGTGGGAATCTCATACAATACTGAGACATTCTAGGAGCTGCCCTCACCACCCACACCTGCTCCACACTTCACAGGAATCAATCTCAAGATGCTCTAAACACAATTTAATCTCTCACCAGTTAACACATCTAAAAGGCACAAAATATAATATGATGTTGCAAAAATAATTCATAGAAAGTGTTTTACTGCCTCTTTCTAATTCATATCTGGATTAGTAGATACTTCTTTGAGATAATGATTAAAATTCCAAGACCTTAAAATCCAGAAAAGAACCCATCTTTGTTGTGACCAGATACACGTATCACTCCCAAAGGTTTTGACTGCACTTTCATCATTCTGAAGGACGCTGCATAGCTTAATTATGGCTTTTGATGCTTTTTGCCTTCAAAGAAATCCTATAAAGCCTAATTAGGACAAATACCACTAGACAAAAATAGAATAAAAAGCAGAACACAGAATCAATACACTTAAAATCCAGATTAGATTACAACTCAAGTTAATTTTAAAAGAAAATATAAATACATGTGACATATCAGTTCTGTGGGAATTTGGTTTATGCTGATCTAGAAAGATTTAAATAAATTAAAATTTAGAAACCAATTTAATTACAAGTTTAAGTCTACCAATCTCAAAGGAGTTGCATTAGGGTAAGATTTGTCTCAGAACATTAATCAAAGCATTCAAAGGGGTTGAGATTGCTTAGAAATTTAAAAGTCATAGGAATGTAATTCAAATGGAATAATTTCAAAGTCTGACTCTGTACTGGAGAATAGGGAAAACACTATTGGTTTCATTCTGCTGCCTCTGAAATAATTTCATTCTACATGAAATTTCAGTTGTATAAACACTACTATTCCTTTTTTCTTCTTATGTAAGCAAAATCAGAATCAGGCTTCAAGTTGCTTGCCATCTGGTCTGAGACCTCCAAATCAGCTACCTATTGTTCCCTGAAAAAACTGAAGTGCAGTAAAAAGCCACTGGCATGCTAACTTGTGAACTGAAACAGACTGCAATGACAAAACTGAACGGAAACAAATGATAGCTAATGAGGTATTGTTATTCACATCTCAGGTGGCTTTGCTTCATCAAATACTTGCACAGTCAGGACAGATGTTTATTCAGGGCTTTGGAAAAACTTCACTTCCTTCAGCTATCAAAGATGAGAAACAACTGAGTATATTTTCCTCATAGAGAAGATACACTAAGTTACACTTCAGCTTGTAAAATCACATGAATCAAACCCCAGTGATAATGTTATAAAGCTCTTCACTTAAACCCACAAGATATACTTATTTCTGTACTCTTCACAATTATTCACTTACAGTACAGCATATTGGTAAATGACCATAATCAGCAAAACAGTTTTCAGTTAAAAATCACAGTACTTTCCTATTAATAGTTTTTTATTACAACTACTTATGTTAAGGTAATCTGTGTCCAAATACCACCAATATACAACAAGAGGTTGTACAAATCTTTAAAGACAGTTACATTTCTTATCTTTACAGGAAAAAAATGAAACACTGTATAACAAACATTTTTTTCCTGAAAAACACTTCAGCCAACTACTCACACTCAGTAATCCTGACTGACTTGTATACTACTCAGCACCAATTTTTCACGTCACTGTGGCTACCCTCATTTTCTCTTCTGCATATGAAAAAAAGTGATGTAAGTACTTTCACTCAGTCTTTGCAGGTAAGGGCTTCTTAATCAGCCATTAGAAGAGGAGGCAGATAGAAAAGGACTTGAATTCTCACAAATGGAAATACTATTTCAAGAGAAGCTTGTTTCCTAGAGTTACTGTTTTCCCTGTTGCTTGATTTAAAAAGGAAACAAATAGTACTAACTGTAGTAAACCCTCCTTCACGGGAATAATTTCCTTTCTTCAGCCAAGCAGGTTCATCCTGTCATCTCCAGCTTAAGTTACAATTTTACCAGACCGACTGTATAAAGTGAAAGATGTGACACCAATGCTTCCATCCCAACAGAGTTACAGGCAAGGATTTATCAGGCAGGAAGAACTCCTTTGCCATTAGGATTACACAGCACATGCACATCAGGCTAAAAGGCAAGGCAGCAGCTATTCATCCAGACTGCTTGTCCTTGCCACTATCCACATCCAGCTGGTGGCAGCATCTAGCCTCGACACGCTGTGATTATTATACAATTTATCTTGTAAAAGCACCTCAAAGGCAAAAGGAACAGATGTGTCAAAGATATAAACAGAATTATACTGAAAGAAACAAGTTACTTCCCTGAAGGAAATAAGGGGCAGGGGGAGGGGGAACCAAACATTTTCTAAATCTTATCATCCTGCTGTATCATACACAGCACAAGTACACTGTCAGGACTTAAAAGAAAAATTATGAATGTAAGAATCCACACAGTTAAACTGCAATTTGTTTCCTAAAGTGAAGATCTGTCTTCTCTGTTGCTTGATCTGAAAGGAAACAAATAGCACTTTTCTTAAGATGTAATTGCATAAGTTTATAGTCATCACTTACAGAACGGTTATCAATGCTTACTTACAATTTTTTTTTGTTTAATTTCACTTGCATTTCCCTTTTTAAGCCTTCTATAAAAAAGCTGAGGTGCACTTTTTTCCTTTCTCAAGTGTTAGAAAGGAGCCTGACAAGTGCTTTACACAAAATCACAAAAAATTATTTCTATAACTAGCTATTAAAGGGGTTAATTTTTAGGACTAAAAAGACTTGAAAAAATTATGATTATTACAGAACTAGGAGGAAAATCACTGCTTGCAGTAATGCAACAAACACAGATGGCTAATACATCAATACCTCTATTAGTAATAAAGTACTAAGTACTTCTAGCAGTCAAATACATCATTAACAGATTTAAAAGTAAGCTGAGACATTAGACCAGGAAAACTGAAATGGTGTTCAAAGTGTATTATTTTCATACTAGTTTGAGTATGTCAGACTAAAGTATATTTAATGAGCATAAACAATGAATGAAAAGATGTATTACTTTCTCAGTAAAGACATTTCATCAGGTTAAAAAAAAAAGCTACAAAAAGGATGTTGGGTGTAAGTGTTTTACTTCTTGCTACTCCTTATAAATCTACAGTAAGTCTGAAGAAAGGGCACTATCTTTTGCTGAGATGTGTGATCACAAATGCAGACCCTGAAAGTTTTCCAGCACAAGTAGTTTGCCTGCAATTCTTGAAATCATTTTGATTTTTGAAGACAAAGTTTTAGTAGCAATTAGACTAATATACTATTGTATTAGATGCTCTGGAAGAACCTCAGTCTTGGCAACAGCCTAAATAAATCCATCTAAATAGAAGCATCCCATAGTTCCTGCAAAGACATTGTTGTATTTGTTCTTGTATTGCACAAGTGGCTATACACCCAAATTCCTTCACAATTGGTGAAACTGTTTCACACTTCTTATGCAGTATTTAACCACAATATCATGAGATCTTTTAATAAATCTTTGCACATTTAACACTCTACAACATTAAAAACCTTTGCACCTGACAAGCAGTTGAAAGGGGAGATGTTCTTTGCATCTTCATCCTGAATTATTTCTAACCAGTTACAGATAGGTATCTTCATTCTGCAGATAACTTTTAGCAGAGAACTGCATTTGCTGAGAAAAGGAGGACACTGTTATATAAGTCTTGAGGACTGGATCAGCAAAAGGACAGCTAGATATGAAAAGCACCTTCCCCCTGCACCTAATCCACTCATTTCAGTCCTAAACAAGGGAAGGAGTGTTCCTAGTCATTCATTCATTAAAAAAAAAAAAAAATTCTATTATAATGCCAATGAGACAGATATCCTTGTTCTTTGTCTGTGATTCAACATGCAGTATTGGTCATGCTACTTATACTATCCTTTGGAAGAGGAAACGAGTGTAATTTTCCAAACCTGGATGAATAAATGGCAGTGCACCACAAGTGCATTTCTCACTCTGGCATCCAAGTGCCACAAGAGCACACTGATGCTTAAATACATTTATACATATAAACTATTCAAAAATTCCTGTGTGACAAAAGCAAGGAAAATGCTTCAGTCTTCCTTAGAGGGCCAGTGGCTGCTGGCTCGGATACGAGGAGCCCCCAGCATTGGTGGCTGCCAGCTCAGAGTAACATCCATCCTCCAGTCATGGACTAAGAGAGAGTTCTTGTCCACAGAAAAGGATCCCAGTTTTTTTTCCCCTCTGCACGGTTTCTTCCAACTCTCTCCACACAGACATCTCTCCACCCACCCCTGGCGGGGGGGGGGTCAGCCCAGCACCAGCCAAGGAGCAACATCGCCACCTACTGTCCGTAAATATTGCTGCACCCAATGGGAGCAGAGACTGCGGCAGGGGGTCAAGGGGAGTTACCAAAAAACTGGTCATTTAGTTCTGGTTGTTCTGTTTCTCTTGAATAGATAGATATATATATACAGTAGTTAAGAACTGTTATCCTTTCATTTATCATACCTTAATTAAATTTTGTTTTGAAATTAAAGGAGGCTTGTCTCCTTCTTTGGTTTCTAGTCCAACAAATTTCCTAAGTTCCTCTAAACTTAGACAACAACCCAATCACTCACTTGGGCACCAGTTTCACAGCATAAGCCACAAGCACACAGCTCACAAGAGGCTGACTACAGATCCTTACAAATCTTATAAACAAACAAAACCAACTCTTACAAAAGGATTTTTCTTCAAAGGAGGATACAGTACAGAGAATAATTTACTTCTTTAAGTACAGTGTCTCAGTTACCTGGGTACTCAGTCTTTGTTGTCAGACAAAACTAATGTAGCAACTTCTGCTTTCAGTCATGCTAGCATATAATTCTAGAATAAATCAAAACTTTCAGTAGAGTTATGATTTACAGTAGTTTGAATGAAAGCAAAATCCAAAGTTTTGTTAAGATTAAGTTCTTTGAACCAATATGGATCTCTGTAGCAGCGACAAGTCCCAAAATTCTGAGTTTTTTTTTCCATGTGCTTAAATCAAGTATGTGCAAATCTTTCTGTGCTTCTTAGACCAAACCATGCCAACTGTAACAGTGACAAGAATTTTACATGTTGACAGGCTCCAAAACTCTTCTACATGCTCACCCTTTGTTCTGTAACACTAGGTTTAGTTCAAATATTCTCAAGAAAAGAAAGAAGAAAAAGAGGCTACACAGTATCACTAAACTGCCCCCAATATGCCAGGAAAGGACCCAGCTCTGCTCAACAAGAGAAATGCCAACAACAGCCAGAACTCTGAACAATTTCATAAACTTCCCAACATTAGAGGAGGGCTGAACCCTGACATTCTCTATTTCTCTGAACTTATATGAATAGAACAACTCTACCCTGTTTCTCTAGTTTTGGCAGGATATATTAAATTTGCTCTCTACCGCAGCAGGAAGAACAGCATTAAGCTCAGGCTTCAAGAAGCCTGGATTCAATTCCCTCTCAGACACCAGCTCCCTGTGCAACACTGAGAAACCACCATTTGCCTGTGCCTTACTGGCCTCTGAAACTTGGGTAACATGCACCCTTTTGAGACAAGGATGGGATACCTGCCTAAGTAACCAGGGATTGAAGCACTTAAAATAAGACAAATGCGTGTAGCCTAATCCTGCAATTGTCACAGGCATTTTATGAAGCAATTTTCTTATATTCTCTAAATACAAAATATTTGTTTTAAGGTTTAGAGGAGAAGAGGAAAATACTTAAACAGGTCAGGCAAAATGTTTAATATTAGCTGAAGGTATTACTTTAAGCCTTGATTTATTCTTTTGATAAATTTGAAACATATCACAGGTAAAGCTGGAAACATTACAGTAAATTAATATTCTTCCCACATCTAGAAGCACCTTGCTCAAAACTACAGAAATCTATCTCTTGGCAAGCATTGGTACATGATTTTTGCCAGTGAGCTGCTTATTGCAAGAACTGTAAAAGAAGCAGCATCAAAAATTAAGCTTATTACAATTTTAAAATGTGTCAGATTTATGACTTGCTGTATAAATTACCAAATTAAAATTGCATGCAAACATATCTTATTAGAGAATTTTAAATTATTTTTTAAAGGCTCAGAAGTACTACAGGGATCATTACTCTACACATCCTTAGTTCAGTCTATTACTCATGCAACACCAGGCACTAAATACTCTGCATAATTCTTATTTTGGCAATGGTTTTAAGCAACATATTCCATCCATAGTCTCCTCTGTAATGAGTGGGATAGATAAATAACAGCTGTTGTATAAATCATCCAAAAGAATGACGTTACTAACTGCTGAAACTTCTGCCAGCTCAGTAGCAACAGGTAGCATAAGCAGCCTCTCTTCATTTATGTTTTGCTGAAACAGGGCAAGCAGGCAAGTGTCCCCTCCACATACACCTTCACAAGTTCAGAGAGCTTAGTGAGAGCCACACAGCCCTCAGCATGTCCTTAGTTTCTTTCATTTAAAAAGCTGCCTTTGAAATAATTTTTTCAAAAGTGTAGAAATTCAAATTAGTTTCTTAATTCTCTGCTTTATTATTTTTATTTTCCGTCTAGAAATTTTATCTTTTTCAGGCCTGATGAAGTGTTTTCTAAAGGCTGCAATTATCTGCAGTAGGAGACTTATTTCTAGGAACAGATTTTCAGACAGATGATCTTTACCAACAGCAGGTGTACAGAAACACTTTATCAAGAAAACACTAAGATGTATTTGTCATTGATATGTCCAAAATGTCCAATACAGTTGTGGGATGATGGATTGGGTTAAATCTAGAGGAGATTCAGCATTCTAAGGTTAAAAGTAGCTGCAACCTCCCTGGCAGACTGAGGTTGACATTCTCTCCAAGACTAAAGGTCTGCTCAGAGAAACAGAACAGTGTGGAACAGAGACTATGTGGCCCCCCCTCCATTCAAATCCCAGCAGAATGGGGGAATGTTGTTGTACTAAGACTGCACTCTGTCTGCCAAGAGAATCAAGATATTCTGCTGAAGCTAACCATGTCAAATCCACTCCTCAGGTGCCAAGCCATGAGCACCCCACCCCATACCATCCCATTAGGTACACCATCAGAAATAAAAGGTATTTATTACTAGAGCCACTCAATCCACACAAACATAAAGGAAGTAGTAAAAAAGCAAGTTGAGAATGTGGGAGAAGACCTCCACCAAAACTGCAGGGGCCAGTCGATGGGCTGAGTCCATCTTCACCCCCAGAAAGACACCTTGGGTGAAAAACATACCCTATGTGTGTTAAGACAAGAGCTTTTCTTTGTGCTTTCACTATAGCATATTAGATCACTTCATATTAGGGCTTGCGCTTGCTTAATATATGTATCAGCAGACTGCTTTTTAAACATTTTCTGCAGTAGACACTCTCACTGACAACCTTTGAACCTTATTAATCTGTCACAAATTGTATTAATGAAGAATGTCATTCTGTAAACTGTTTAAGTGAGTCCTTGCACTTGCTGGTAGTGGATAACACCTTGGCAGGTGAGACCACTGAGGGGTCTTCATTCTGATGAGCTCCCACACCCAAAAGGGTAGTCGAGGGACTCTCCCACCTTGTGAACTTGTTGAAGAGTCTCATTATGAGATACTGACAGACTGTCAGACACCATGGTCTAGACTTTCCAGGGGAACCAACAGACAAAAATCTAAATTCCCACCTTTCATGTGACAACAGGAATTGATCTCTCAGATTCTGGTCTATTCTTGGGATAAATGAGATTTGGTTGTCTTCCCCCTCACCACCCCTTTTCCTTCTTAAGAAAATGAAAACCAAACAACAGCAACAACAAAATCCCCAACCAAATTAAAACCCAAAATCAAAATACTGTTCTAGGCCAGCAAAAGTGCAGAGGGTCTAGTTGGAGGTGCATGCCCCAAGACTCAAAATGGGCCCAGTTTTGTTTAACTCATCCAGCAATGACAGGGATGAAGGGTCAGATGCCTTCTAAGCAAGTTCACTGATGATACAAAGTTGGGGGGAGTGGCCAATACCCCAGAGGGCTGTCCCAGCCCTTCAGAAGAACAGCAACAAGTTGGAGAGATCGGTAGAGAAGAACCATCTGAACTTCAACAAGGGCAAATGCAGTGTCTTTCACCTGGTAGAGAATAACTCCACGCACCAGTACAGGCTGGGGGCTGACCTGCTGGGAAGCAGCTCTGAGGAGAAGGACCTGGGGATCCGCATGGACAACAAGCTGTCCATGAGCCACAGAGAGCCCTTGTGGCCAAGAAGTCCAATGGCGTCCTGGGATGCATTAGGAAGAGCGTTGACAGCAGGTGAAGGAAAATGATCCCGCCCAACTACTTAGCCTGGTGAGGCTGCACTTGGAGTACTGTATCCAGGTCTGCGTTCCTCAGTAACAGACATGGAGCAGGTCCAGCAGAGGGCTACACAGATGGTTAAGGGACTAGAGCATCTCTCTTAGAAGGACAGGGTGTGGAAGCTGTGTCTGTTCAGTTTCAAGAAGAGGTGACTAAAAAGGGACCTCATCAATGTCTATAAGTATCTAAAGGGAGGATGCCAAGAGGATGGATCCAGGCTAGTCTCATTGGTGCCAACCAACAGGACAAGAGGAAACAGGTAGAAACCAATGCACAGGAACTTTCACCTAAATATAAGAACTTGTTTACTGTGTGACTGAACACCAGAAGAGACTGTCCAGAGAGAGTGAGGAGTTTCCCTTGCTGGAGATATTTAAGAACCATCTGGATGCAATCCTGTGTTAACGTGCTCTAGGATGACCATGCTTGAGCAGGCAGGTTTAACCAGGTGACTCACTATGGTTCCTTCCAACCTTACTCATACTGTAATCCTGTAATACCTCTGTCCTTTTCCCTCATCAGACTTGAGGGAGTACAGGAGGAGAATTATATATTTGGAAGACTTGAGCCAGAGTAGGGTGAGAGTTATTTCCCATCTGACTCCATCCTGATTCAAGGGACCAGACAACTGCCACTAGCACACGTACAGCCTTTGCCCCTCTGCCAAGGCCCCTGGTTTGGATGTCATCAAATGCACCTGCTCTGTCATCCACACCTCCAGAAACACTTCTTTACCTCAACCAAAGACAGTTTTCTTGACAAAATATTTACATGAAAAGGTTTGGTTCTGAGAAGTAAAGATTTTTCACTGAAAATAACCAAAATAGAGATATTTCCCACACCACAAGCATGAAGAGTTGGAAATCTGTAAGAAACTCAACTCAAAAAAAAAAATTGTTATTCTAAAACCCAGTAATAAATGTCAGCTATGTTTTAAGCACAATGAGTCATGCCTTTTATCGACATTTAACAATTTAAATCTCTTTTTTTGTTGTTATTGTTGTCATTGGGAATATTTTTCATTTTTTCTTTACTACTTTATAGATCATTCTTTAAGCAATTAAATAATTTACACAGAACAGATCAATAATGTCCTAAGTTCAAAAAAAGAAAAAAGTAATTTCTACACACTGACCATCTCAGAGAGACACACAGAAACCTCTCCATCTACTCCCGTGGGGCAGTTCAGCACCAGCCGAGGAGCAACATCGCCACCTGCAATCCGTAAATATTGCTGCACCCAATGGGAGCAGAGACTGTGGGGGGCTCAGGGGAGGATTACACACAAATTGGTCGTTCAGTTCTGATTGTTCAGTATCTCTTGAGTAGATATATATAGATATATTGTAGTTAAGAACTGTTATCCTTTCTATTATCATACCATAATTAAATTTTGTTTTGAAATTAAAGGAGGCTTGTCTCCTTCTTTGGTTTCTAGTCCAACAAATTTCTTCATTTCCTCTAAACTTAGACAGAACTGTACTTCTGCAAATGGGTCTGAATCTGGTCTGGTGTCCACATGTCTGGAAGAACACAGAAGTTGCAGAAGCTATGAAAGAACAGCTAGAGAAATTCCTAAGAGCCTTTCTTCCCCCGCCCTCCCCCTTCTTTTTGATAAATTCAATAGCATGAGCTCTTTAAGAAAGTATCATAACTATAAGAACATGTCAGATCCTCCAATATACTTGTACCCAAACTGAGGGATATACATCAAGAAACAATAACAGAAGCCAAAGCCCAACACTTTCATATTTCCAGCAAGGCAAAAAAATCTTTTGAGGAGGAGTTATCTGTCCCTTGAGGTCTTTCAGTGAAACTCAGTTGCATTCTGGACATTCTCTTGTAAGTACAGTTACAGGCTCTATCCAGGAAAACCCAGGGAGAACCAAATGACCAGGAGGATAGACAGTGGAATAGTTGATTACAGGTTTGTACTCTATAAGTAAGAAGTAGGAAGCAGAATAACTTAAAGAAAAGGGCCAGTTATCAGAACTTATCACAATCACAGAAAGTATAATTTGGGACAACTTGCTGTGTCTCTGCTACCAGTGACAATTGTGGAATTCAACAGAATTATGTGGGTTTTCTGCTCCTTATTTTTGATGTATTTACTGTTTCTGGTACTTTATATGGTTTTCAGAGACATTTAGTGGTCAAACAATATACTGCAACTCAATGTTCCTTAAAAAAATGAGAATGTAATCATGTCAGATACCTCTCTGCACAGTGAAAGCTATGAAGTATAAACATAAACAAAAGACTAAGAAAAGAATCTGTCTCTCTCTATTAACATCAGATTTTGTTAGCAATACCCTGATATTAGAAAAAAATATTTCAGAAGAGAGGTCTCTCTTGCACAGGTAAAGATACACATTCGTTGAACTGTTGCAAAATAAGAATTTGTTATCAATCACTTTGGAACACTGTTGATTGCTATCAATATTTGACAATCCCAGTCCTGGACCAATATTCTGTTGTCCCAGAATTTTACTGATGACAGCCACCCTGTTTGCAATAACAATACTTCAATTACTGACTCAATTAGAAAAAGAGATCTCTGTCCTAAAACAATTACTTCCTAGCATTCAGCTTGGACACTTAACAGCACCAGAGGAGGAAGATATTGACCCACTGCTTGCAAAAGCCTCTGCACCTCACAGGGACATGAGAAAGCCCCATACAGCTCCCCCATGGATGGCCATCCACACCTCCCTGCCTGTACCTTCAGCCTGCTCAGTTGCTCAAGACAAAAAGGGGGCTTTTCTCCCAGAATTCATATGACTCATTCAAAACCAACAAAATCTTGTGAAATTAGTAGTGAGAACTTTTTACTTATATTCCAGCTTTTCAGGCTATATTGCACCCAATTTACGCTTTCCAGGCTTCTTCTAGAAGGGCAAAGAGATCTTTTACTTTAAAAAGACAAATGAAAACCACATTTCTAATGCATTAGCACTGTTACAACTGCTGAATGCTACACGACTTCAGCAATAAGTACTAAGGTAATTCCTGTTTCTGTCTCAAAACCCTAGATGTTTTTCATCTACCATCTTCAGAAGCTGGAGTAATACACTTGGAGTTAGTGAGCTCTCAACATCTGCACAGTAATCCTGGGTAAGGTAAGGCGCAGAACAATGGTTCCTAGCACTAATAAGCAAGCATCGCTCCACTTATACCACCATTTTACTAACACCATTACTGCTATACACATCTTACAGAAATGCCATTTCAATAAACTTATTCCTTAGCTTGTAATACAAGTCACAAATGAAAGGTTAGAGAGAAGGACGAAACTACAGCGAGAAAAAACACTGATTCACGTGTTAGATAACAGGAACAAGGTGGTTTGGTTTAGACTCTTAAGAGATTTCAAAAATGCAGATACACCTGCCTAGACTTATACTGGTTTCAGTGTGTCCGTTGAGACAAAATGCTGACACCTACAGAAAATGAACTGATAATCAGACAAATAAGACAAGCCCCAATTCTCCTGACTGTTGTACCTTCAAGAAATCTAATTCTGCCAGTATGTAAACTCAGAAGGAACAGATGGGTTTTGTTTGTTAATACAAAATAAACACTGGGAAATGGTATACTACATTTCTAAGTTTGCCTGCATCTTAATACAGACTACTTTGGTGGGTATACAGGCTCTAGCACCACATTTCATGGAAATAAACTGGAAGAAAACCATTAATTTAAGACCTTTAAAGCTTTTTGTTTCTGGTTTGCCATCCTGAATCAGCTCACACAGAAGTCTGGTACATACCAAAACTTACAGAATACCAAAACTGAAGAGATTGTGGGAGAACTCTGAGAGGGCAGTAAGGAATGAGACCACCTAACATATATCAAATTGCTGCAGGAACAAGGTGGAAAGATTTATGTTTTATTTTCTGAAGGAAACTCCTTACACATGTTGACAGGTTCCTTAAGTTTGCCTAAACAATTCAGAGAGGGATACACAAAACAATCTGAAAATTTTGATACAGAATGGTCTACTGACCAACAGCCTAGATTCACAATGGGTAAGGAGAGCAGGGGATGGAAGCTGACTTTTTCTTATCTATAGCATCCTGAGACAGAAATGCTTTCTGAAATTGCTTGCTTGAAATAGTATCAAACAACATATGGCATAAACGTCAATTACTTCTGATTCAAAGTAGCAAATTCTACCAATATAATTACATAGAGCAATACTAGTCTGAAAGGCAGTTATTACAGAGCAAATAGAAGGATTACAGTTGAAGTGAAAAGGGATTAATTTCTACTTATCTTGGAGCAGATAATACTAAACCAAAATTAATAACGGATACAATTTTACAACTAATAAGAACTGGCCCTTGAGGACTGTGGGATACAGAGAGCCAAGATTCCAAACACAGTCGTTACAGCAAACAAACATAAACAAGTCAGCATAACACTTACTGTTTAAAACAGGAGGTGTAGCCTTCTTGTGTGGGTGCATTTCTGTCACAGAAACAGAAGTCTCATGCCATTTTGAATCAGAACAAAGCCAAATAAAAATAAGGAAAAAGTGGGGGTGGGAGCAGGGTAGGCAGGGAGAAAAAGAACTTTGCTACCCTTCAGGGTAGAGCCAACTCTAAAGAACAGATCACCACATCACACACTGAACAGAAGCCATGCCTAACAGCAATGAACTTAAATTGCCACAGCAGCGACCTTAATGAAAAGCTATTCAAAACCACTGCATTAGTCAAGTCTCCCTCAGGCTTGTGTATAAAAACTACCTCAGTGAGGCACTCACATCGGATTATCAAATATGATGCTGGCATAAAAGCAAGAGGACATCCTGGGTCAAACCAACAAGGCCAGCATCTGCCTTAGAGGTGATCATACAACCTGTTTTGGGAAGCCGCATAACAAACCAGATAAATACATAAAGATTCATCTCTCTGCCCTTCTCCTTGCAGGCCCTCCAGAACCTCCCAGCTTGTAATAACAAGGGGTCAATTGACTGCCCAAAGCAGCAGGAGCTATGGCATACACTGATTTACTGAAGGCACTGCTAAGCATTCTTAGTGATGCACTAACACACATTCACTTGAGGGGCAGAATGTGTTACAAAATGTACACATGGCATTCCTGCTGGGGAAGTTAGTGAAACCTGAAATCTTTCAACACCAGGTGTGTGCACAGATGTCAAAATTAAGAGGCCTGTGAAGAGGGAGGTTGTAAAAAGCAACAATAAGAGTAAATCCAACTGTTTGAGAGCTGTTGTGTCATGAACTTTAGTAGGTGTCTGGCAGTTGCTGCATCTCTACCTTTGAAAACCTCACATTCATAAAAGACCATTTATAATCGCAGGTGTGTATCGTTACTGCCACTCATAGTTTAAAAGCATGTATCACCACCAATGAAAAAATGGATCCAAGTATTCAACTCTGAAATTCATCAAACGCAAATCTGATAAAAACTGCTAGCAAATGAGAAATACATTACACCAGAATAAGTTACCATAGCAAAACTTTTAAAGAACAAGAAAAGAGAGGCTTCATTATCCTCAAGCTAACATAGACATTCTTTAGTTCTGTCAGGTACATCAGCTGATACAAAATTATTGTAGTGGGTATTAGTGAAGACTTCTTGATAGTTTGACTCACAGTTATGACCTGAAAGCTGAGGAAAATAACCTCACTAGGCAATATATTGAGACAAACTGGGTTTTAAATGGGAAATCTAACATGGAAAAACCATCAAATCCCTCTAAACAGGGGAAAAATGCTTTTTATTGATAACATTTCTTCTGTTCCACTTCTGTTTGCTTTTCCACAGTCCTATCAGCAGTGTAATACTGAAGCTTTCCCATATTTCTAAAGCAACATGAAAATAAATGACTACTGACATTTGATTTGGGAGTTAAAGTCAACTCCCTCTAAAAGCTGGAGTGACATCCACAAAAGAAACTGAAGTTCCCATTGTAGCCCACTGCTCAAATACAATGAAAGATGACAAAAATTAATTTACAAGCTACCTTTCAGCAATCTGCATAATACCATATGGGAGATAAGGGCAAACCTTCATGGTTTCGTCTGGGGTTTTCAGTTGGTTTTCACAACAGTTTTAAATTGTTTTCAACGGGTTCAAGCTGTGCCTCTAGTATGGTAGAAAGTTCTCCTGGATAAGGCAGTCCCACTCTTGGTGAAAGCACAGAATGTTAAGTAGCAGAGCATACCAAGGCATTAATACGAAGCAGAAATCTTACAAGGAGAAACTATCACTGATTCTTCACATAATCACTTTGACAATAAATTAAAAGGAAACATTAAAAAAAATAGTTCATCCAAAACTCTGAAAAGTGCTCCTCTCCTACTAAGAAACACAATGCCAAAAGACTTATATGCCAAAATTATATAGCCATAAATTAGACTACACCAGGATAACAGCAGTTCCAGCATTCAGTTTTACAGGAGATAATCTGCTTCCCTACCCATAACCAGGCTTCCCCTTGTTAATGCTCAAGTTTCTCAGTATTTTTTTCATTTCTATTCAGCCCATAGGAAATCAATATTCTGTAAGATTATTACATCCCATAACTGCAGAAGTAGTAGCAACTGAGAATCAATTACTTTCAAGCAGATTGGAAAGTTTTAGTGTACTCTGCTTCTGGACTGGCTCCTCTGACCTGGAAAGTAAGGGAGAAGGAAAGGTGAAAAAACTCAATGTGTTTCAATATTCAGAAACCTGCTTTAGATTTTAGTCCATATTAATTAGTCAAACATTTGTTTCAGGACTTTAAGCTGGGGAAGAGAACAGTCTATTTTTTTTTTTTTTTTCCAATGCCTAGAACATTTAGTAAAGCAAAATCCCAGTCTGCTCTAAGGCTATCAGATGAGCCTCCACAAATCCCATGTGTGAGGATCTACGCATGAAAAGCAGGAATACATCTTCCCTACTTGTCTGTGCAAAATAAGACAAACTACCCTGGCCAAAAAGGACAAACTACAGCCTAATGAGAAAATACAGGCCTGTGCTGAGGTTGTCAGCTCCAAGACATACAAAGCAGGACAGAATAATTAACTTGTACTCTGGATGAAAGCAGATGCATGACTGCAACTTGTTATGCACAAGGTGTACTCAAGCTCTGCTGAGCACCACAGAACTGACAAATGCCTTGATCTGAATGTGCCCTCTAAACCCCATAGGTCCTTATAGGTTTTCCAGGATATTATCACATTTGTGAATAATACTGAAGAAATTACTATATTCTTCATACAACCTTTTTTTTTTCCCACACCAACCAAAAGACATTATATTACAGTTCTGAAAATATAAAAAAAATTTTGAAGTCATGCATGACTAAAACGTTCCACGAACTCATTCAAAAAAAGCATTGCCACCCAAGTCATTTACCCCGTTAACATTATAATACTCTATCCTCCTACTTACTTCACCTCTTACAAATATGCTAACACATTCAACAGATATACATTAGTTATAAAGGACATTATATGGGCAATCTGAAGGAAAAAAAAAAATTGGTTTGGCTTAGAAAAAATAAAGACTGGATGAAGGTCTGTGATTAAGAAAGTCTGTAGGCAAAATTAATTTTATCAAAACACATTTAAACAGAGAGAGAAGCTCCACTTTATGAAGCAGTAATAAAACTGATGTCATATAACTGAAGAAAAAAACAGTGAAATGCTGAAGGCCAAAGAATACGTTAAATGTATTATATGAGCTGTTGGTAGCTCAACAAGGTTGATACTATATGCATTCTGATGGAAGCTTAAAATACACATCCTCAAACAAACATCATGCTGTTTCAAGGAAATATAACTTCCATCCCCCCAGAGTGCCCATACAGTTCAGAACAGTGTTTAAGAAAGTTATCTGAAATATAGTCTTACAAACTGACTTACAAACTGTGGCAATTTTCCAAGGAGAAAAGAGGGGATAGAGACATAACCTCTATCTGCATTTTTCTGTATTCTTTCTTACAACCTTTAGGTTTTCAATTAAGTTAAAATACAATCTATTTCTGTGACATTATGCAGTCCCTATTGTAGCAGCTCTCTCAAGAAATTCTCAGATCAGAGTGGCAACTTTTATTTGATATTTTAAATTACTAAAAAATGCAAAAGAAAAGCTCCAGAATTAGTGGTGATGGATAACAAATCTATATTCTATGGTAATAGAAGTTAGTTCAAATCAATCAATCCATGAATGAATGAATCAACAACATCTCAGAACTTGTCAGTATAGAACTTTTTCCACTCCTCAGGGACAAGTTGTTACTTCTGGCAGCTGAACAATTAAGTGAACCAATGCAGCACATCTCAAAAGCATGAGATAGAAGAAAACATTTATATTGTCACTGTACTTACTTGAAAGGTTCAGTTAGGACAAAGCATAAGGTTGAAATGCACACAGTAAAAGAGGAAATCATAGAAGAAAAAGTCTGCATATAGCTGTTTGGGTTACTTTAAATAAATGTAGAGATGTTCATTATCATGCATTCTCATTCTAGTAGCATAAATCTGAAACACAAGAAATATCCACCTGTTCCTAGAATCTCTCTACTACTGGCATTTCAAATCAACTTTTCCTTCACAGCTGAAAAGCCAAACATGCCACAGAGTTTACTCAGCACTCTATTAGCACAAAACTTTTCAAGGAGGTTGTTTCCCTAGAAGTGTTTTCAAAATAACAAAACCAACACTGCTTTATTCTATGTGCATCCTAAGTAAGTAGAGACATAAAAGTGAGTGTCCCACCACAAATACTGCCATCAGAGATTGACAAAAATCTTGACAAAAAAAAGCTTAGAAAACAAATACAATAGTCAGACATGGAAGCTGTCATTTCCCAAAAGCCAAAAAGTATGCCAGGCTTCAAAGCGCTTTTTCATTGCAAAGGAAGAGTATAGCAACACCAGAAATGAGCTCTTGCTCTGTAAATGAAGAAAATTATACGGGGGGAAGAAAAAAAGGAAAAAAAAAAATAAAAGGAAAACCATACAGAGCTCTCAGCCAGTACTCAGTCCTGTAAAACTACCAGAAGAATGGTTCTGCTGAAATTTGTCTCATCACCTTGCAGACTTGGTTTTGTCATGGGAAGTGAGATCAAGTTCACGAGTGGAAGTTTGGAAGTAGAATTAAGCAGCTTATGAACTCCCACAAAATTCAATTGAAGAAAAAAAAAAGGCATCTTAATAAAGAATGTTTTATTTTGTTAAAAGCAAACCCACCTACAACTTGCACTTTCCATTTGCTGGCTACTAACTGTAACAGTGCACCCTAAGCAATACTTTCAGCTCCATGTAGTTGTATTATGCATTTTTATCCATAAATAACTCTTTTACACAAGTCAATCTTACACACATTTCAGTCAAATTTTATTCACTATACATTATCTCACTGAGGGCCCAGATGCAGAACATCAGTATCACTCTCTTGATTCTCAAGATTAACTCTGAAGATCTTAAGTATGTGAACATTTTCTCTCCAGCTGCTGTACTGCAAATTCCAAAGTAGAAAATTACAGTATGTTCAGCCATCTCCTGAGATACACACATCAGTAACTCAAATTTATTTCAAAATGAACCCATAAAGAGAATTCAGGGAATAAAAAAGTCAATTCACATCATTATGTGCACAAACAACCTGGACATCAATCCACATGCTCCATTTTGCACAATACAAATTAGCTGCAAAGAAAAGATCAATGCATACAAGTTGTAATGGGACAGTTCTACCCAAGTTAGTCTGTAGAAAAAAAGCTATTATCTTATTGTTAAGATAGGTAGAGATGCACTAATTACAATATAATAGTTCACTGATATTAGAAGACACCCATTCATCAGCTCCCATTGCTATGCCTGCAATACTGTTTTATTTAAGAGCAGTAATGGGGTTATGAAGCAAATCCTCCCATTATCCACAAAAATTCATGTCAGTTTGTATCACCTCACAATTTTGGTGCATGTACACCATATACCTTCAGTGGAAACTAAACTGTAATCTCTTCTCCTGCAAAACATGTTTCAATCCCATAGAAAAGTATAAGCATTTGAACAAGTGTCTGGTCATTTGGACTGCACTGAAGCTAATGACTGATTTCCTTCAATACTTGTCTTGAACTGCCTACAAAGGGATATAAAACCAAAAGAGTCATCATGGACAACTGAATGCAGTTTCTAAGACTTAGCTGCAATAACCTATTATTAACACTATCTGACAAAGTGTCTAGAAATTAATCAGGTAGGAGGACAGTGTCTTTTACAACTGTATATGATATTAAGCCCAAAACTAAGAGCTAGTACATAGTGCAACAAATATATGACCGTTTTTCATGGACATCCTCTTCAGATAATATGAATTAGGCCTCCTTGTGCTCATTTTACCTGCTATCTGTAATAGCCGATTAGATTCCTGGAAGTTTACTCAGCAAATATTTAATGTTATCAGTCATCATTAAGCAGATCAAACAGTTACATTAACCTTGTACATCAGGTCAGCACTTACTTGGAAAGATTGTCATCAGCTGTAATTGTTAATCTCAAACCCTTAACAAGGTCTCTATACATCACAGACCCATGCCCAGGAAGTTAATGACATGTACTATCTGCATTGTCCACCACACAATGGAGAATGAAGTACAGTAATGGAGAAGGATGGAGGGAGATATTGTTCCAATAGGTGAAATTAAGGGTGAAGCAGACTATGGAACAATCGTAGAAGCTATTTAAGTATATCAGAACTACCATTGCTGAGATCTATAAAATATTTTATGTATACGAACCTCAAATGAAAAAGAAAATAGGAAAGTGAGAGGTATGAGGAAGTGGGTGAAAAAGTAATCTTTGGAATAGACAAAAAATGCTATGATCATGTGTTTGGAGACATATTCTGACCCTCTACTTTACCAGCAGCTGTTCCTCTGAACATGAATATCTAAAGTCATAGGAATAGCTGGCCATAATTTTTCTGCATCTAGGGGTCATATCCTGTAATAGTATTTCTGTAGGCCTCCGTGTATTTTTCAAATGCACTGGTTTTTACCATTCATTTAAGTTCTTCACCCTGCCTCACCATTTAAGGTCTGAAGCAATCATGAGAAAGTGGTAGAAATTCTTCCACTTAAAGTGAGGTTTAATCATTTTATAAAACAAAGTTAAAAAAAAAGCTAAGTGCTTTCCACTGTCTTTCTTCCATATAGTACTACTTGCTTTTGATCTTTATTTTCTTTTCACATATTGCCATACATCCATAGGTCGCTAAAAACAGTTTATCTCAAAATGAATCGTGAAACTTGAATCTTTCTTGAACAAAAAAATATGGATCAGCTTTGTTATACATAAAAGGAAAAGCAGTTTGGAGAACCACCAGACAGATATGTAGGTGCAAGAACCACATTCATTCTTAGTTTTTGAAAGATGAAACAATACAGACTTAATAGTTCCTCTGCATTAATCCTGCAAATCTGTGCAATGTGGTTTCTTGCTCTACATACTTCCACTGCTATAGAACTCATTTATTAGAAAGAAGATCCTAAATCACTAGTTTCACACAAAAATGTGAGCAAACTCTCAGGCTATGAAAAGTTTGTACTGTGCAACCGTTTCTTCCTATATGTCTGAATTCCAGTTCAAGTTAAACAGAATCAAAAACCCTTCACCACTACTAATCAAAACCTGGAGCAGGGCAAGTTGCTTTCCAGGCAAATATCAACCACCACATACAGAAGAGGAAAATCAGAAACTAAGCAATACTTACCAAATTAATATTACACTTTTAGTAAGACTAAATAGACTAGTACTTTGGGATTTGTTTTTTTCATTCTTCAATTGTACATTTGATTTAAGCTCTCTTGACAAGTCCAAAAAGGACAGTGATTAATAGCCATGGCATTTTCTGATAGATTAGCTTTAGCCAGAAAACAAAAAGCCCTTAAATCAGGTTATTTGGCAACCTGCATGACTCACTGCAAATTATTCATAGATACAAGAATAATCCTCTTTTATTTATAATTGCTGCTCTCAACTTTTATAATAAGGTATCTTACTGAGATTGATATCATATTTAGATAGCAATTCCTTTCATCTGAAAAAAAGCCTTTATCTTTAATCAAAAGGTTTATTTTCATCTAGTGTAATATAATAAAGCTTAAAAAAAAAAAAAATCAAAGGTCCAGAATGAGACGAGAACAACAGTGAAGGGAAAAGATCATCTAAATAAAAAAATCTAGGCAAAACTTTTGGAAGTTCCCATTACCACTTGTCAGGCTTGTCATGAACAATAGTGCATCCATTTGTTTTAGTATTAATGCTGGGGATTCTTCCCCCCCTCTAAAACCAGCTAAACCATCCAATGCCTACTCTCACTGTTGATGAGGCAGTCAGGTGGATTTAATAGCACACCATCTGTCTGTCTGAACAAGTTGCAATGGCAGTGCTGCTAAAGCTTAGGAGTGGTTTGCACAGAGATCAGTGCTGCACACAGTAAACAAAAGTTTATGAAGCTAGACTGTAAAAAAAAAAAAAAAGGTGTGAAGAAGAAAAAAGCACCAATTTCCAATTAAGTTGCATTCCTTAAAAAGCATGTACTACTTTAACTGTAAGGACACTTTCCCCATAACTACACCCCTTCATTTCTCAGTGTCACAGGTTCAAGACTTCTCTGAAGTACATCCTCATTAAACCTAGAGACCAATGAAGGAAGAATGCTGGTCATGTAACAAGAAAGATCAACTTATCTAAGAATAAGTGAGACATCTAACTCCTTGCTCTAAACTGAGGGTTTGAATTTTTCACCTTGTTTGTTTTGAGAAACACTTCTGAGTGGCAAGGTTGGAAATGAAAATGAAAGGAATGAGATGAAACCATGTTAGGTCAAGTGGTCCTTTCACTAAATCGTACACTCAGTCTCTGGTAGCTTTGATAAAGAACAAAGCCTGAAGTAAAGAGGTCCAGCACATAACTTTTAAAGAGGAATGATGCCCATACAGGTGTTCATTTGCTTTTTTCACCAGCAACTCAAGAACTTTCCTATTTTCATTGTCTCCATTCTTGATTAAACACAACCAAAACAAACTGTCTTCAAATTTGGAAAAACATGTTTGTCATCTTTGCACTACCAAATGCAAGATCCTTGAAGATCCTAAGGCAGAGGACAAGAGGAAAGAGGACAATAGGGGCACTTCTAAATTTGAAGATACACCTATTTTGGTCAAGCAGAAAAAAAAATTATATGCAATGTAGTTTCTTAAAAGTATTAGTGGGCTGCAAGCAATGCTGCAAGGCAGAGTATATCATGCTTATGACTACACTCCACATACCAATTTTGATGCCGTCCTGAGAGATTACCCACAATCACATAGATTAGCGAGGGCTTAAAAGGAATTAACAAATTTTATATGTTTCTGTACTCATCCTTCATTCAATTCAGTTAATGTGAAACATCATCCCACTGCTGACCTCCAAGTAACTGCCTACCAAGATGGGTCACTTTCAGTTTACATTTCAGTTATTTGCAAAGGTGTATAAACTTTCACTAACAATAAGAGGTCAAAATCTGCTTTATTTGGAGAGACTTCTCAAACAGGCAGATGCAGTTATTTTATCTTAGCACACATTAAGTTACTATAATAACAGTTAACAGAAAATACACTTCTTACTAAAATCATGCGGTATTTTAAGTTTTGTTATTCTCAAACAGTTCATAGTCTTGAGGATTATTTAATTCATCACAAGCACTCTTCCCACATCTGTAATATTATTTATCTTGAATTACAAGATATAGAGCATGTTTTATTTTCCCTTTCATATGCCTTTCACTGAAAACGTAGGACAAAAATTAAAACAGTCACTCATTTGTAAACACTGGTTCTCAAATCGGCTTGTAGGATTTCAAAGTGAAGTTCTTAATTAAAAATGCACTTATATAGATCCTTCTACAGTGACGCAGGTTGGGAGAGCTTGTAAAGCAATAGCAAGCAAAAGCATTAGCTTCCTTCTCTGTTTGTATCCTTCCTGGTCATCTGCCTTTGAGAAAGGAGGGCACCTTGTCAGAAGGCTACAAGAATGGCCACCATCTGAGCAAGCTTCTTATAACAGTTTACAAATGCTCCCTTCCTACCTTCCTTTCCATTTTTCCCAACATAGATACCCATTTCTAGTCATCCATCCCAAGTCACCCTGCTTTCTTTTCCCAGATCAGTCCTCTGAAGATTGTTGCTGAAGTCTCTCCATGGTATGTCTTTTTGAATGGACACCTGGTGTCAGTCGCCTGTGTCTCTGATATTGCTTCTGCCTTGTTTTCCCTGTCTTCTACTCCTCCTCTTCTTATCTAACAGTCTTTAAATTAATTTTTATAAACTCTAGTTGTTTCTGTGAGAAGCACTGCTGCTTAGCAAGATCAAGTGGGGAGGTTTCTCCCTCTCTCTTAGCAAGCATGCAAGAGATCCATTAGTCAGGTTTGAAGAGTCCAGTTTGTTCAGCTGCATCACGCCACAGAGCCACAGGCTGCCATGGAAACAACGGACAAAACCAGGACTTGGGCATATTTTATTCAGCAGGCTATTAGCATTTGGCACCTTTTCTGTCCATGAGGTTGGTTGCTAATGCAGCCTTACTAGCTTCAGAGTTGTTTGAGGGGAATATCCATTATGGTCTTTCAACTTCTCTCAAAGATCACCACCAAACTGCAGAGCAGCTTTGGTATTCTCAAACACACACAAAGTGTACCAATTAACTACTCTTCATTACTTCTGATACTAATAAGCAGGTGGATCAGATGCTAACACAAAAACAAGACATTACTTTTTTCCCCAGCATACCAGACACAGCACAGCACTTCAGACTCAAGAACTACATTTACCTTGATCAGAAAGTGAAACCAGCATACTGCAGTCTAACAAGAGCACTCACCACAGGTTGCTGCTCCCAAGCCACATAAGGAACATGTGTAAAGTTTTCACCAGGGGCTACTTACTTCTTACTTTTCTCCATGGTAGCTCTAAGTTGAGATTTTATTGTGACAATCTATATTCTCCTGCAAAAAGATTATCTGAAAACACTAATGTTCAACAACTTTGTGATGTTAAGAAGATAGTGTGAAAATATCTCCATCATGCAAAATTTTGATCAATAGAAAAGGAGAAGTTTTGAATTTTGAATGTTGACCATGAAACACTGTAAAGGCTTCACTTTCCATTTCTTCCTTACAAATTTGTGCACATAGCAGACTGAGGAGGAAAATACGGAAACACTTTGCTAATTTAACAATGTTTTTTGTTCTAGGTCCACCAATACAGATAGGTGTTACTCAATTCAAGAACCAGCTCCTCAGATAAGAGAAGAAAGTACCACAAGAGACTTAAACTCTTTGCTTTCTTTTAAAGTAACTCCATAACATTAATAATATGGGTTTGGCTCCCCTTGCTATAACCTGTCCTATATTAAAAAATGGTTGGGGTTGGAAGGCACCTCTGGGGACCATCTAGTCCAACCTCTCTGCTAAAGCAGGTTCACCCAGAGCAGGCTGGACAGCATCACATCCAGGTGGGTTCCCAACCATATTGGGAAACCAACTTTATCATCTGCAACAGCTGACTATTTGCCTCCTCAGACACCTTCAGCAGTTGGAGAACATTGGCAGGAAGTACTCTGTTTAGCAGCTAGGGAAAAATCATGTGGTTTGGTAGCCTGGATTTACTTTAAGTGGGCAAACAACTGCATAAACATCCATAGGGCTTCTCATTGAATCAAGCAGTTGCTTTCTGCACTTGAATTTGTCTTTCTCACTACAGTGAGATACTAAGTTGGAGAGCTTAGCTGCAACTTTTAATAGGAAAAGGTTATTTTAAAAATACCTCTAATGTAAAGTGAAATGTGACAAACCAGAGGGCCACTCAAAGCAAAGACTAAAACAGAGAAAACAACTCCTTAGGTTTATCACTTTCTTCTGCAATTTCTTTTTAATCAACAGGTTTCTTACTGCCATCTTCAGCTTTTTTAGAGAGGTTCTGTCAGTCAATGAATAATGCAGTATTATCACCCCAAAACCTGAAATAACAAAGTGATAGCTTCTGACACATTCTGCAGCACATGAAAATCATTTGACTTCCAGGGAAAATAAAGGAACTACTAAGTTGATTAAGGTTGAGTTTTTGTTTGTTTGGGGTTTTTTGTTTGTGGGGTTTTTTTTCCTGTTTGTGGGATATATTTTTTGTATGTATATGTTGTTTGTTTTGTTGTGTCCAATCCTTTCCCCCACCTATCAGCCCCAGTTCTTGTTTTCTTCATATATGGAGGAGAAGGCTGCTTTCATAGCTATTATCCCTGTGGTGCACATGTGTTGCTAGTTCTTTCCCAAATAAATGAAGATGTTTACAGTTCCACCCTAGAAGGTAATTCAGACAAACCAATACTAAAGGTTGAATCCTCAGTGTACAATTCAACATAAGTTTGCTTCCAAATACATACACAAGGACACAGACACAGAGCCATGGCATCCCACAGGTTCTCAAACTGATGTGTACTTAGATTTTAAGGTTTTCATGAGTAGTTCATTTTACCCTGACCAGCCATATACATGCTGTTGTCTTCTGTTAAACAAAAACTGCTATTCCCTGAAGCAAGAAAAATAAAATTATTTTTAGACATTTCTAGTCACATACCTTTTTGCTTAGAATAGTTGTTCTAAGATTACTTTGACTACTTCCACTCTGAAGTGAGACAGTAGATGTCTTGTTAAGGAATTCCTCTTTGAGGAGAAGGCAACAAAATAAAAAACCCAACCAAAAAAAAAACCAACCAAAACACAAAACAAAAAACCAAAACCAAACAAACAAACAAAAAAAACACACAAAAAAAGCAAAGACAAAACAAACAAACAAAAAAACCAACAAACAAAAACCAAAGGGGGGGGCACACACTTCTGCAAGATCTCCTTGCCTTTCAGAGCTCAACAATGCATTCTGCTTCAGCCTCCAGACAAAATTTAAATATGCATTCATTTTTCCTGTTTATTAAAAAGCATAAGGTAACATCATTGTCTGTATCTGTTCCCTTGGTAATTTCAATCTATGTAAATGTACCTTTACTTTCCAGACTTAAAGGTTGCTTATATTTGAGCAAGCAACTAGGAAGGATTTTTTTTTTCCTTCTCAACAGGGCTCTTTTTTGCCCTTTAGGAAGGAGGAAAACAGTACAAATATCAAGAGAGGATGGGAAGGGAGAATAAAAGGGAACAAGATACTATCAACATCCAGTCAAAGAAACAATTATTTGCTTGCTGCATCAGCCTTTCAGAGTAACACAGTGCCAACACCTTGCAGCTAACATCTAAGAGCTATAACAAATGGATGAGCTTATACAAGAGCGTTATTTTGAAAATCAAGATTCCATTCCCATTTTGGCAGCTTGAATGACTTGCAAAAATGTTTGCGTATTTGTAATACAGAGGACATAAAACAGAATTTTAAACCAGACTGGGATGAGAATAACTCTCATACAGAAGACTTTCTTTATATAAGTCTATCACTTGCCTTGTAGAATCTCCTTTCAAACATTATCAAACAATTAAGAGCAGCAGAGAAATGATCACTTAATAAAAACACATGTAAAAGATGTCTGTAGGGTGTTTTTATTGCAGTTTTTCAGAAGTGAGGAGTGTAGTGCAGCATAGTGGAGAGGGAAATAAATCACCTAGCACAGAAAAAAAAAAAAAACCACTACACATCAAGGCAAGTACAAATTCTAAAGGAAGATCAAAGTAAAAAGTCACAGTAAAGTCCATTGATTTTTCCCTTTCTTTTTTAACTGCAACAGTCAGAAAAGAGGAGAATAAAAATCACATTGTATAATTGTATAGCTCCTGCTCATTTACTTATCTGAAAGCAGGGCTGATGAATAACTGTAATTTTTAGAATCTGTAAGCAAGGCAAGAGACTGCAATATAAAATGTTATTGTAAAGGAAAAGAAAGTTAACCACAGTTAAATCCAAAGAAATGTATTGTAGTTCTTTGATAGCATTTACTCATGTCTATTGAATTCTGGTATTGTAACATAGAAAATAGCACCAAACCATTTTAGGACTTACTTTCTTGTGAGATGACTATTAGAGACATACTAAGATTTGCTCTTCCTTCAACACTACCTACTTCCCTTTAAGATTCAAAGACTATAAAAACATCCCTGATTTCAATACATAATAGAAATTTACAAGGATGTTTTTTACTTTTTGTCTCCTAATCTTAATGTGCACCCCAGCCCACAGACTTTTCACAGATCATTTTGAGCATCACCTGGTGTTTAATTGAAAAGGGCTTCACTGTTTGCTCTGGGAACAGTACAACTTTAACCAACCTGTGGGTATAGCTGAAGGGAAATAGCCTCCTGTGGAAAATAATTCCATTGCTATTTGGTCAGAAAGCTATTTTTAAGGACAAGTCAAGGTGCACTCACTTCACTCCAGTCAAAGGCTGAAATAGGGTAATCAGAACTAAAATTTATTAAAGGGGGGATATTCACAATTAACAAAACAATTAACTATCAGCACGAATTCAGATCAAAAGGGGTGCATCTTGGATCACGCTGTCCATCCCAGCCTTGCCCTTTAGTGACTCTTTGCCTGACCCAGGACTTTGTAAGGTAGCTACTCTTTGCACTTGGGTCAAAGACCAATCCCATGACTTCCATACAGAGCATCACTGGAGATCTATTGGGGACCTCACAGCCATATCTTATCATTCCTCACCTCTGCAGGCATCTTTTGTAAACTAGTCCAGTCTTGCAAATATAGCACACAGTACTTTCTCAGAAAGTTCTAACTCCTAGTTTATATGCTAAGTCACAAATGCACCATCAATTTTTACAGTTTTTGTTATAACATTACTCTGCTTGGTACAGGAAACCTGTTAGAGAATAAATGCAGGTATACCCATTAGGGAGCGCTAAATGAAGATATATCTCAGAGGTACTTTTTTAGGTTAAATTAGGCAGTGCTGAGTGATATAAGTGCTAATAAGAAAAAGGTAAGTTAATTTAACTTTACAACTACCTGACTACAGTGTGAATTTATTACTCTCTAGAAAACAGAGTGTATATGCTTATATTCTCTAAAACTCACCCAGTTTGGTAGCCTGCATTAGGCTTAAGACAGGTAAGAAAAAACACAAGCAAAGAGAGTTATGCCTGCATGAGATGAAGGAATATACAGGGACCTGCCTTCATTGCCTGACTCAGACCTTCCTTTATATAGTTGCACAGAAATCATTGAAAAAAGATTCATGATGAGATTTCTGCCTTTATTTCCCAAGAGTTTGAAAACTGAATACTTGCATATTTCCCCTTTCTAAAAATAATTTCCAAAGGTCAGTAGTGACTGCTGAGAAGGTGCTGCATTAACCTGGAGAACTTCAAAAAAGGTAGAACATATCAGTGCTAATATCTATTGTCCCAGAATGGCAAGGAAAAAACTCAGGTGCATGCATAAAAACATATATCAAATATACTTGCTACAGGCACTTGATGCCCATGTTCAAGTGGGACCAGAAGACCACCCTAATTAAAGCAAAAAAGGCAAAGACAGATCACACTGGCAAAAGAGGAAGGAAAAATAACTTGGCCTGAATGACATTCATAGTTCTGAAATAGCTAATAACAGGAAGGATGACCTGTGCTGTAGCAGAAGGTGCACAGTGTGTGTGCTTTGCTGTTAGCAACAGTGCTGAATCCTGGATACAGACAAAACAAATGGAAAAATCAATGCAAAGAATTCAGGGATGATTTCAGGACAGGAGAACTTGAATATTTCACAAAGGAAGAGGCTAAAGTACCACTTAGGCAAAGAAAAGGGAATTCCATTCTTCAGAACTGCATCCTTTGGGTGTAATGCAAGGAAAAGGTACAAAAGACTTGAGAAACATCTCCAAGCTCAGCCACTGGTTTTTCCTTAAGGGCACACAAATGAAAACATTGGTAGTTTGAGGTGCCTCAGATTCAGCCTGGGAGTGATGTTTCCTCTTAAGGCGAAGAAACAATTTTACCCAATTATTGCTTGTTTTCAGATGTAAACTAAGTCAAGTTTCACCTGTGTTTGTAGGGGGGCTTTAGTATTGAAAGATTGCAAGAGAAAATTGTCTGGACTTCAAAAGAAACGTTTTGGCAAAACAGGAGTCCTACCAAATCTGTGTTTGCTGGACATCAAAAGAGTAACTCTTCAGCAACAGCAGTCACATGCAAGAGTGAACCTTAAACCATTCAGAGGGCCTGACTTTGAATCAATGTTAGAGGATGCTGATTTTATTTTACCTAGGGAAGATACCTAAAAGAGCAAGCTGAGAAGGGGAAAACTTCAAAACAACAAGTAGTACTCTAACAGTTCTGATCCTAAATTTTATTTTGTAAAAGCACGACCACCGCAAGCTAAAAGTTAATGATGTCATGGCCCAGGATGCAGAAACATTTAGCCAAAATATAACAGAACAAAACCAGCAATGGCAACCAAATATTCTCACTTGCAGCCCACTATCCTAATCCCTGCCTCTCATTTGGCATTCCACAAGCATTCTTTACTGCAAGACCAGAATACTATTTGTAGACTGCAAAGTTTCTGGGAGAGCCCAAGGACACCAATGGTATTTAAGGCTCTTAGCATTCAGGCACGTTGCTAACTATTATGACTAGACATAACCACTGTCAAAATTTTTAACAGTAACTACACAGGACTAGCAATTTCGTACAAGTAGCTGTTCTGCTGCACCACAACTACAAGTAGTATTTAAATGATATTGCATGTAATACACATAAAAATCTCTGCAGAATTTTTTAATTTCAGTATGTTCCCGTCATTTTCCTCCACACTTTAAGCTTACATCTGGTCACATGTAGAACTCGATTTTAAGTGTGGCTGCGCACAGTGAGTAGTACACTTGAATATCTTGAGGCAGTTAAGGTTCTTTCTCTTCTTCCCTCCTCAGTCTGCCCAAGTTTATCCAATAAGCTCTGTGAATATAAGCATAGACTACAGTATGAATTCAGATTCATTTCTGATGGATGTGCAGAACCAGGTATAACCAGAGAGATAGCTAAAGAAACACATGAATACTAAGAACAGAAAGAAAAATGTTGAAGCCTCCCTACTGATTGTGCTGTGGCTTGTGAAGTCTACTCAGGGGCAACAGATCGAGGTTGAAGTGCTCACATATGCTTTATCAAGTACCATCAAACTCCTGAAGGACTGTCTGGCATGCCAGTAAAAAGAACAGGAAAGGATTTGAGCTGTTAAGTCATAGCCAGTGACAAGTCAAGTGCTACAGCTCTAAAGCTACAACCACCATTGCATTAGCACAGACTCTGTAATTCTAAAGCTAAAAAAAAAAAACACACCCAGAAATAAAAATTAAATTGCAGAGGATGCAGATAAAGGGCTCAGAGACATTTGATGACATTTATGCTGTCCTGGCATTTATAAACCTAGCTATTCAATTTACTGAACTATGCCATTAGAAGTTCATTGCTTTCTAAAACTGAAGAACATTGGCTTAAAACCATGAAGGTAAAGATAGATATCAAGTACAATAGACAAAACATTTTTTAAAGTATGGTAGAAAGACAGGAAATAGAACAGCAATAAACTGAAAAGAAAAAAAGCACAATACTAACTGCTTTTCAAGGTATCTACAAAGGAAATGGTGGTTCTGGAAAGAAATCAGCTTGCTTACACAAGGTATTCATAATTGCTTCTGAAGCTGATAATTCTTTCTTCCCTCTAAAACATCACATGAGCTTTGTAGTTGAAAAAAGGGTAAATAACCTTAATGACAACAGCGCACAAAGCACTTACGTGTACATTCCCTGACAGACAAATTTCCATGCAGGGAAAAAGGACGAGTTTAGAGCCACTGAGCATCAATACACTTGAGAGAATGACAACTGACTAATCCCAACACTATGAACTGAACGTTGCCAGAAGTCATGAAGAAATGTGCACTGCCCTGAATGCATGAGCACATCTAGGCAAAAAAAAGTCCCAAGAAACATCACTCAATGGACCAGAAAGCTAAAAACCCTAAAAAAAACCAAAACAAACAAAAAAGAAAGAAAAAACCACACAACAGAAAGGAAAAAAAAAAACCAAAAAACTTTGAACAAAAAAAAACCTATTTCCTCAAAAGCTTTAGAGAGGAGTTTATATATTTCAAGTATCTTCTGTAGAAACATCACTTCCTGCCTCAAACTGTACAGGGTTGTAGATTTCTCAGTCATTTGAACATGACTTTTCTACTAAGTTTCCAAGCTGTAATACATTTTGCTTTTTTAAAAGCCAGTACAAGTGCAGTATTTGTCTTTATTAATCTCATGTTTAATCTCATGTAACAGGCTACAGGAAAAAAAAAAAAAACCCTAAGTGCAGTTTAAATGGGAGGGAGGAAAGTACATCAATCATTTCATGCTGACTTTGTCCTGAAAAAAAGGTGCTGAGCTACTAACTCTTTGCAGACAAATTCCACTCCCTTGTGTCACATTTTCATGGCAAGCACAGAAGCCCGACAGAATACAGTGGCAACTCCAGTTGGAGTCAGTTTCCTGAATACCAAACCTGAGTATTTCCTGATGCAAAGTTCTGCCCCTTCACCACTCCCCTTTTAACTGCTTTGTCATCACAAGTCCCCATGAGTCCTCAGTGAAGTGTTCTGGAAGCAAACAGCATGGGACTACTCACTGAATTAGGGGTACATCAAAAGCAAGGCCAAGTTTTGGGAACAGTAGTCCTTAAAAGCATATGGAATGCTATCACTTCTAGCCCTGGTATCCATGGAAGCTAAAGAGGGGAACAGACCTTTGTGCCATAGGGCTGTTCTAAAAGTGCTATGATAGGAACAGGATTAGGCTCAAGGCACTGCAGACAAAAGATACCACCTATGCTGAATTCTGTTCAGCATCTCCTGCAACAAACTGGGTCTCCAACATCATAGAGCGCATCAGCTAAAGCATGGGGCAAAAGCTGCAATAGCTGACCTGAATACCAGTGCAGTTAAGAGTCATTAACAGAAACAAAACCAATCAAACATGCTTCTCTTTACAGAAAGCCACATAATAAAAATCTTCAAAATAACCAGAAATATATGAAGTAAACTTCATATGCGAGCATGTCAACTGTTTGCAGAGATACATCTAGTGAGTACAGCACAGCTGCACTTGATAAGTGCACTGTGTCATGGGCTCTAAGAAATCATGTCTTCCCATTTTCCTAACACACCAAAATCAAGTAAACTGGGGAGAACAGTTCTCATCTAATACTTTCCTGAACTCTATGTTTTCATCTGATACCATACACACATATTTGGAAGATGCTTTCAGAAGGCTAGTAAAATCCCCCACAGACTTAGGGGTATTTTCTTCCACTGTGTAACTAAGCAGACAAAGGCAATAGTCCCTTTCAGACTGCCAATTCGTCACCTCTTGCACATTTTTCTTACTTGAGATTCAAAGAATATTCACAGCAGTAAAAAACAGCATTGATTTTGCTAAAAAAAAAAAAACACCACCAAAAAACCACATCCATCTTCCTGTACCTTCGCAGTAAAAGTTAACTAGCCAATGCCCTTAGGGGTGTGCAGCAGGCAGCACACTACAGCCAGGACTCACCACTCAAGGAGCTCCTTTCCGAAACTCAGATTTGTTATTTTAAGGTTTTATGTCACTTTACCATTTGCCTTAACATAGAGTAAAAGGAAACATTTGAAGCCCTGAGGTATTTCCCACATGCCAGTGATGAGATCCTAAAGCACAAAGCACCTATACTTGCCTCCAGCCAAAAGATGCATTTGAGGTGAGGATTTTCCTGAACTAACAGTGAATTAGTCATATGACCTGTTTAAAAGACACTGCACAATGTCAAGCATATCAATAAAGGAGAGAGAAATGTGTAAGAAAACAAGGGGGAAAGAATACTATGATATACCATGTATCTCCACTCCGTTTTTAATGTTTGATTGCACATTTCAAGGAATTGCTGTACAGTACAAAGACCTGCAAAACACTACAAAGACTCATGCAAGAGAAGCTGCACATTTTCTGCACATTCAGCACCAGGCCTTGAATCAGTAGTTATAGCAACTAGTCTTCAGAGACCTTACTACAGCTCTGTGCTCCAGGGAAGATATCACCCCTTTGTAAGAAAGATTCAGGGAGAACATTTCATATTATTCAAAAACACTTCTACATAAGACAAAGGTTAGTGTGTTTGTGACATTACACGTAATTGCCTTCTGTTGGTTTTCTTTTGTTTAACCTTACAGCGGTGTTTCAGGTAGTCTTCCTCTTTATTTACCCATTGCTGTATCATGCGTATCAAATGCAAAGCCAATACAACTCCACCCAGGCTACACATTCATCATGCATAAATTCTGAAACTGGACTCAATTTTCTTTTGCTATCCAGTCACACAACCCATGGACAGCAGTAGTTGCCCCGCTACCATAGTGGTGGAGTGTGTAAGTAGACGTTTTTGAGTTGTGCTCACAGAGCTGGGCATGGCATTGCTCAAGAATCTCAACTTGGGGGAGGACAAAGGGGTGAAGATAGTGCTGAAGAACTGAATTGCATTCTTCCCCAGTGTTGTGGCTCCTGTTCCACCTTCACAAGCACCATCTTCTGCTGAATTTATCAACACAACCTCATCATAGAATTATGGTTTAAGTTACTCCTATTTCTACCAAATCAAGTCTACTTAGACTGAAGTTTTCCATGCCTGAAAACTGCCTCAGACTCAACTCTTTTGCAAATCAAGCTTGACTAGTTCAGCTATTTTTGAGAATAAGTTTAGCTCAAAAAAGAAACTTCTCACTTCCCTCAAATAAAGCATGACTTTGCAACACTGACACCAATATAAAGGGTAGAAATATGTACAGGCCTTGTTGCATGAAGAAAGACAGAAGTGTAAAGATTAGCTTCCATTGTAATTCTGAAAGTGACCATCAAGTAATTTAAATTCAGAAGTCATATTCCATCTCAACATTTCTTTTATATAGGGATATAACTTTTTTATTGTAACATGCAAAAGTATTGTGCAGTGTTTTAGACAAGACTGAAGGCCAGTATAAACATAGAACTAATATAAAGACAAATAATATGTATTATGATACACAACTAAAGTCATACTGAACTCAGAATTTTATTGCTTTCGTTTTAAAACTTTGCCTTGACTTGAAGTTCTCTCTTTTGTGAGCATTCTGCTTCATTCTGTATTGACACCAACAACTGAACCCAGTACTTAAGCTGCAAGAATTGCACACTCAAAAGCATATTTGTCTTGTTAATGTCTTGGCAAGTTTAGGAGACTTATGCTTTAAAAAGCTTCCCCTGCAATATTTCAAAATAAACTACCAGCAAAACACAGGTGCATCTTCTGCCACTCAGTGCAGTAATGACATGGCAGCCAAAAACCTCCAAGAGATTTAATTCCTGCCAGTGTCATACAGACAAGTCCAAGGCTTGTTTTCTGAAGGTGCACTAGGCAAGTTTTCAAGGGACCAGGAATGCCACCTCTCACCAAGCAATCTCGAGGAGCAGATTGCTCCTGCTTGCAACTTTTCTCTAAGTCCAACCAGAAATAATGTCTATTTTTTTTCTTCTTTCCTCTCTGGAAAACTGCTGCTCTAAGAGTTAGTTTGACAGTCATTTCTCTGTATGCAATCACTTGCTTAAAGTGATCATGCCTAAATGTTACCTGTTCTGGGAATCAAAGACCTAGATTTTAAATAATTACATACTTTCTGGAGTACAACTTTCTGCAAGGTTCCTTACAAAAACATCTATGGACTTGCAGTTAATACTTCATGTTCAAAGATTAGTTATTCCTTAATACCTGTTTACAGCTGAAAGACAAATAGAGCATTGGGGTCAACTCTAGACATAAGCAAGGCACACAACTGCCTAGAGAAACAGACCGATGTATGTGGCAAAACAGATTTTTTCCCTTCCAAATCCTGCCTATATCACTGTGCCCGAGAGGCAGCAGATGGATTTTACTCCAAAACACAGGGTAAGAGTCACAGGGCACCAGATGGCTTCACGTATGCACAAGTGACAAACAGAGCTCTCTTCAACCTTCTCCCCATCCCTCAAGTCCTCCAGCAGCTGCAGCAACACAAGGCTGGTTTTTCAGAGCTCTGCTCCTGACCTGGTGTCCCAGCTCCAACCTGTTCTCTTTCCCTTGTGTGGAAGATGCCTTGACTAGCCTCAGGTTTTCATAATCAATCATCATCAGGTTTTCATAATCAAACAAACTTTGCACCCACCACCCTCAGAGGCCACTCAATACCCTTGCTGGCTCCAGACTACCACAGCTCTAGGAAGTTCAACAGTCTGAGGCATTGTAGGCTGAGCGTAACGAATCCTCCCCCATACCTAGTTCAACAGCATCCCTACAAGTACCAAGCTGAAGTACTTTTGATTTTCTATCTTAGTATTCAGAGGTAAAATGAAGATTAATTAACATGTACTCAATGAGACAAAGCTGTACCAGTAATAGTCACGATGGGACAATATCACACAGAAATCAAAGCCCTCATGAATCAAACATATCTGCAGCCTGAGCCAAGGAGGTTGGTTCCTGCTGATAACTGAGGCAACCTGCACCTTCTCTAGACCAAATGTAGGAAACCACCCCCCCACAACAGACATACGGATGCACCCCTATTAGTGGGTTATTTAGAAAACCAAGTATAAGAGAAACCATACATACTCATTTAAAGGAGCTCTCTAAATTAACTCTCTTGCCTTCCACACTTTCCAGCACATTTGGAAAGCACTTACCCCCATCTTTCTCTAACACTGTCCCCAGTCATGACAGAAGCAGACTATTTGCCAGGTCACACCCCAACACACAGGCCCTGCTATAATTATGTGGTAATATGACAGTCAGGTAAACACCACTGAAATTCCCCATGCTCTCAAGAGCTGACCCTGTGCTAACCAATGTCATCACGAAAGACAGGAACTGATACACTGAATATTTCAGGTGGTGCGCATGGAGGAAGGAGGCAATTATTTGAAAACCCTTCCACTATCAAGGTTCCAAACCCCCACCCAAACTAGAAAGGCAGCATCACCAAGATAGAGCAGTCCCTAAACTCAAGATGACCAGGTCCTTCAGAACACAACAGACAAGCATGCATATGATAAAAAGCTAATTTTATTGACATGTATGAAATATACTGCTTAAAATGAAATATGAATGAATACCATAAACATCATGAAAATCACAAAATACCTTGCCCATGTGTATGACACTCCCATGTGCAAATGTACAGAAAGATATCTAAGAGGTCCACGCTGTCAGATTTCTTTGGTGCTAGGTATCTTTTCATTCTGCTCTCCTTTGCATCAGTGACTCGGTCATATATTCCTTAATGACAGAAACTGCTATTGGTGGCAACAGCAAAAAGGCACAGACATTTATCATAGGCTATCACAGAGCAATATTCTGCCAATGTTGTTGTTGCAGTCATTACCAAATTGTTTTTCACAATGCTGAAAAAAATTAAAATATCCTCCCTTCTAATGCAACAAGAACATATGCATTTCCCTAAGTCATACAAACGGTATTTACAGCACCAAATGCCTGTAAAAGAGTGCCTCAGCCTAAGTCTTAATTGTTTTGCTTAAGTGCTTTTCTCTTATAGGGAGAGATAACATCTTGCTCTTATACATTGAAACTGTAAATCACTCATTTTCAATAAAACCCATCTTTCTCTGCCAGAACATCATTCAAAGCAAAATGTTTTTCATTAGCTTTTCTTTTTCATGCAGACTGAATTATGGAAATATAGTTTACTACAAGCAATTACTGTCAGATCCATTCCTTAAACCAAGCAGCTTATGTGATCTTGTATTTTCTTCATATAACAATTTTGTAAAGCATACCAATTCAATGTTAAAGCACTACAAAAGGAACTCCTCTGTCTTTAAACGATTTTTCTAGACAAACAAACTGAGTAGCACAGATAAACCTACGTGGAAGGACAGACGTGTTAGGCAGCTGTCCGTTTTTTGGAAGGACAACACAGTTGTTAAATGCACTCTTACCGATTTTTGCTGCTCCTGAAAGTCCTGAAAGAAGTTCTTTTAGGAACCAGTGTGCGATTCTGAGTGCTTGAAACACAACATGTCAGTTTTCAGTCACTCTCCAGGGTGAAGTCATGTCTTCCAACAGAGCTCAACTCTGAAACCACGTTTCACGTACACAAAAAGAGTCATTCACTTGTCGAAGAGCTGCTGATGCCTACGCAAATGACAACTCAGTATGCTGAGTAACATCTGATAAGGTGTTTGCTGCTTCACTATGTAATATTGAAGAGTAAGCTCTGAAGGAGATGTTTATTGTAATCAAATTTTATGTCATTCTTCATTAGAAACTCTTTCCCCGGAAAACACAGGGCTATGCTAAGGTCTGATCTACTTATTTTAAGAAACTTGCCAATTTGGAGCATACTTTTGTACACAAAATCACAACCATGTTTTTAGCTACTTAATTGCACCACACCTAAACAACACTCATGAAGGCTAGCCATCAGCAAGATCAAGAACATGAACCAAGTTACATTCATAGAAGCAAAAAGGGAGCTATGGGTCCTTCTCTAAACTTGCTTCGAAAAGATATTGCTAAAACAACAGCCACATAAAGGAAGAAAGCATTAACTAAACCCCATATTCATCTCAGTAAAACCTCTCAGACTATTAGTTCTTCTCAGCCACCACTCAGCTCACTTACTTCTCCTTCCAACTACTAGAGATTATTATTTTAAACCACAACACTGCCTGCTCATATGCAACAGTCATTAAAGAGGAAGGAAAACAATTCTCAGCACTAACTAGCTCTGGTATAATCAGGCAACATAGGATAACATAGGTTATTGATTCCTGTGGCTCAAATGAAAGCAGAACACCAGTCTGAGTCAAATTTCTATCCTAATATGTTCGTGCACTCACTAGAGTCCAAAGGGTACTCATAGCATAGGGCAGGATCTAGCCACTCGTTTTGCTGTGCCTCCCCTTAATAGCACCTAGAAAAAGGTCTCTACAAACTGAACCTTTACATAACTCTCAGAAGGGTTAAAGATGTTTTCCCCAATTTTGTTTAACACATTACCACAAATAAAAACATTGTTTGTTAAAAATACTCCATGCACCTCCAGAGAAATAACAGGAACCATCAACACAGGCAAGTCCATGACTGATATTTGATACATGTTTAGCACCACACAGACATCTTTTTGAGAGGAAAAATATAGGACTCTCAAGACTATCAATGACCTACTGCTATTTTCACATTGTTATGCTCAACATCACCTTGGTTGTACCCACCTTCACTTTGTCACTTCAAACTAGTAGCTCAAATAAATTTCCAACAACTACATTAAAATTAAATACAGCATAATTATTCATTATTTTGCACTATAATCCATGTTAATCAATTGAGTGCTTTCAGACCTATATTCCAGAGTATAACAAAATCCTCAGTTAATATATCCCAGAGGAATTATGACCATCAGATATTGCCAGCACTAAGGAGTACATACACCAGTAAAAGGGAAAACTCTTCAATCAACATAGGAAACCCTAAAATGATGATTCAACAGCACAATTGTGATGTTGATATTTAAATACTGAAAATTCACTCTGAAGAGGTACAACCATCTACATCTGTGAATGCTCCAAAAAAAAAAAGTGAACTAAGTGCGAGAATCTAACCTGCACTGAAAAGCAACTGCCTTTTCTTGTACCCTTTTAAAACTGTTCTATTTAATAAACAACCAAGTCAAATATTTTAAACAGCATATTGCTGATACCAGTATGAAATCTCAAATGTGAAGCTATATAGCATGGTGAAAATGCAAAATTCCAATTGACTATAACTGCAAATGGCTTACATGAAAATTGATATGCTCTACAGAAAATAAACATACTGCACTTCTGAGCAACCACTAATAAAGTCTGAGTGGCCAAAATGAGAAAAAGGGCAAGGGAAAAAAACCCCAACAGTATATGCTTTCACCATCTATGGGATAAATGCCAGTGTATTGCCAAAACAGGATCCACAGATAATGCAAACACTAAAGAATGCTATTTCAGATAGCTAATTACCACAACACTCAATACCTAGCTAGGTACAGTGTTGAACAGAAACATATATTCTAGGGGCAGTTTAAAACTACTTGAGTTTAAACTGGGTTTGAAACAGAGTTCTACCTGAAAGTATACTATGTTTTCTATTAGGTATTTCCATATCTCTGAGTTCTGTGGGTATATTTGAAAACAGAGTACAAATATACAGTCTACATGTCACAAAGACATTTTATTATCAACTTTTTTTTTTAAATAAGCAACAGTCAATGAACAGTATTCTCTCACACACTGCAAAAACTTTCCACTGAATTGCTTGATATATGCAGAATATATGGTGCCACTGAGTCAAGGAGCAATGTTAAAAGGCAGCATAACTCAGGGTGACAGAACCTGTATCTGTTATCAAACTGATTGCTGTAGCATGCAGCTCAAGTCCAGTGACTTTTCATCGCGTGCCAGACCACAAGCCAAGAACATTACATTGAGAGAACAGTTCCAGGCATCTCAGTGCAAAGAAATCACAAGGCTGACAGCACAAAAACAATGCAATTGTCAAACATGTTCATCAACTTAATTAAAGCAAGCAAGAAAAAAGGGGAAAAAAACCGGCTTTTACCTTTTTAAGGAAAAATTTCTGCAATTTCTTGTGAGGCAGCTTTATCATCTTTTTTCAGTATCCAGGATACAGGTCAGGCATGGCAAGTACTCGAGCCATTCTGCAGGGGTTTGACACCTCTTGCCTTCTCTATTAACTCGCTGCAGCCAGCTTAGCTCAATGCGTCACAGGACACCAGCCCTGCCCCGTAACAGATTAAAAGGAAAGAGCTAGGCTGGATCTCATCTTTGACTCAAATGAGGAAGCTGTAACACACACACTCCAGCTCCAGCCGAAGCCTTCAGCTGTGTTGTCAGCACAAGGAGGAAGACAACAAGTCTGCATTGCTCTCTAAAAAACAACTCTTCGAAGTTATAAAGGGTACTTATACAGGGGCAAGAATTCATAGAAGAATGAAAGAGGCACCAAAACACTGTATCGCACTGATCCTTTCGAATCCTGTGCTACAGAAGAAACTCACTCAACGTCCAGGACTCTGAACACGACCCAGCACTGCCTGCTGAGTGCAGCATGTCACTGCACACCTTTAATTAAACACGTTGTATGCGATTCAGCCAAGCACAGGAAAAAGCCTGTCGTTTATGTTGCCTTTAAATCATTTGGAGACTTATTTCCTCTGAATACTTTTTAGAAAAAACTCTTTCTTTGTAGAGATTGCACACAAAGATGTCATATACAGATACATATGGAGGTATTTATAGATGCGCCAATGCTGAGTTTGATTCAATGCCATAGGAACCAGGGATCGTGGGCACTGCTGCCTTCCCTTTGACAATCTGCAACCAAAGGTCAGCTCCAAAGTTGGAAGGACAGGGCTCAGCAGCACAGCGGTGATGCTGCATCTCCTGTGCCACTGGTGTCCTAAAGCAGCAAGTGCTATAGGACAATATGATCTGAAACAGTGTTCACTCCCAGTTATACCAATGGGATAATCCTTGTGGTTAAGAATCAAACACATGCTGAAGCAGATAGTTTCATCAGTTTAAAATAATTTCATGATCCAGCTACTTTCCTGATCAGTACTATAATGCCTGAAGAGTCAGCATACATAGGGATACACAGCAATGTATTATGAGAGTAATTTCTTCCAACGCTGTCAGTTGCTCACAAATCTGTCTCCTGTTCTTATGCGATATTATTTCATACAAGTTTCAAATCTCTAATAACCCATCTCTACCTGTATCACCATCTGCATCATTTCCTTACCACAAGAGCTATGTTCATTCCTCTGCCCTCTTGTCCCATTCTTCAGGAGTCCAAGTACCACAAACACTATCAAAACATCACCACAAATTTCCGCTCCTACAGAGGCACACATGCTTAACCTTCAGGAAGCGGCAACATCTAAGACAAGTCAAGGAAATAGGAGGTTTAGAGACTACAGAACATACTCAGCTGCAGAGGTTTGAATTTAAGGGAAGTATAACAGGCAAAAGACAGTTGCAGTAGAATGCAGAACCAAACTCCACGAACTAATGCCACTATGCACCAATGACAAAGTTCAAGCCCAACAGAGGAGGCACACTGAAAATGCCACAGAAAGAAAGTGTGTCAAAATACTGGTGAGGAGAAAAATAGAGAGCCAGGGAAGCCACTGAGATCAACCAACATCTGATGATAAGCAGTAGACCCAGTAAAAGAATTTAGAAGATTACTCTAGCCCTCAAGTGTTCAGACTGATGAGAGAGAATTGCAGACTAGTTTTCTGAAAAGCATCCTACACCAGGAGTATATCTATCCAAACACCACAAAGAAGATGATTCCAAGTCTCATTCCAAGAAATGGTTCCAAAAGCAGCAACTGGGGAACTCAGGCAGTGCGACAAAGGCTAATTCTTCGGTGTGTTATAGGTTTGAAGCCTTTGGATTCAATTTTGATAGATTTTAAAGAGAACATTTCTTTGGAAGATCTCACTGTGTACTCTGTAAGGTGGAGAAAAAAACCAAGATAACTGTTAAAACAGGATAGTGAAAACACCATAAAACCCTACCCTGGATGCATATAGCAGAAACAAATTGCAGCCCTAGTATCTTTCTCAATAGTTTCTGCTACTAAAGGGCAAGCTTGGTTTTGAAACTTGGAGCCTCTTAAGTTACATAGTTGTAAAAAATAAAGCCTTACAATTTCAAAGTATGCTTTACAAGAAGCATTATTACTTTTTAAACTAAGAATTTCTACTGCAGATCACCAGGATCAGAGTAAGTTCTTAGTATCTGAACTTCTCTCTAGAAGATTTTCCAAAACAAAGAGCACTGACTTAGAATTTTGTTTTTCATACTGTAATTATTTGCATTTTTATTTCTGCACTCACATTCACAAAAGTCACAAGGTTTTCCTCTACATATGCAAATTAAAATACTTAGAAGAGATCTTAAGAAATTCAACAGACTTCTTTCCTTTGAGATAACACAAAACCATCCCAGAAAGCATATTTATCTAGTTTTTAAAGTGTAGCTCAAGCTAAACAACTAAATTTAAGCTGAAAGTACCATAAAGACACTTTAATGCCTTTTAATACCTAGCCACATTTTGGGAGACAGCAGCATTACAGTCAAGTCAAAAGGCAGATTTTCAGCTATAATTCTGAATTCCTGCAGTTTTGTTGGTTTGGTTTTATTTTAATCAAGACAAACATTGAGGACTGAAAACAAACCTTAGCATTATTTTCAGATATTTATGTGTGACAATACATTCTGAATTCTGTCATGGTTACTATGGTAGATAATTGCTTTTTGTTAAATGTGACAGTGAACAGACTTAACATAGTCTCTGCTTATTCACAATCTTTTCAGCTAAATGCAACATTTAACAAACAAGTTCTCCAAATGTCATCTGCATAACACCTTTACTCCCAGACACAGCTATCTGCCCTTTTCAAGTCTGTGCAGGGTTATATGCTACAGGCTCTTCTTGGGCAATTTAAATGAAAGATGTGTCATTCATTGATGAATGCTTACCTCATCTTTCTGACTTAACCAATAGAAGGAACACCACTTTATTTTTGTTTTTATTTTTTTGTTTATGAACTACACAGTTCCTAGCAGGCCTGTTCCCATCCAATACTCTCATGGGCAAGACAGCATCAGCATCCCAGGATAAGTTAACCATAAGTAAATTCTGCAAGACTGATGGAATAAAGTATTCTGTGGCTATATTTAGCTCTGCATGTTTAGCATATGTACAGTACCTTATATTAAAGAAAAATATAGCTCAGATTTTTCATATAGCTCAGATTTTTCTTTCAGTAGTGTTATCCCTCACTGGAACCAATAATAAAGAGTTCTATACAAAGGTAAATGATATTACAGATACAGTTTTCTACACCTATTTAAGTTACCATTCTACTTTCCTCTGTAACACAAATATGAAAAGATAAAACACCTTCCTGCTTTAACTCATGGAGATAAAAAGGAAGAGTAAGAGGAAGCACAGTTTGAAAAAAAAAAAAAAAACAAACAAACTTGAACTATTTTATCAGCATTTCTAACTAAACATTAGTCCCTGTAGCTGACAGGTTTCCGTGTTACCTCCTGGTTTGATTTACAAATTCACAAACTCACAAAATGCCAAAAAAGTGCTTAATACAAGCCAGTTTCTTCCCTGGTTAGCTGACTCCTTGCAAAAGTTGGTCAATAAATCAGTAAATATTGGATCAAATCCAGCTGTGTGCTTGTCTGTGCTTAGAAATGAAACTCTAAAAAAAAAATCCAACTCTGAATATGAGTTTGGACACCCTAAAGACTAAGTGTTGAAGATCAGTAGCTTTTAACACAAGAGCCCCAGTAACCCTAATGCTGCACAACTATACTGGGAACATACTTTCTGGCTCTGATTGTCAGAGGGAAGGTCTACTAGCTCTACTGTCAGTCACAATATTCCCATGCAATGTGCAGAAGCCCAGTTGCCAATACACAGCCTTTTGAGCAAGGGGAATTTTCCATGAAGTCTGGACATGGGACTAAGCAATACAAATTGCTGTTTTAGGACTCAAATACAGTTTCTTAAAGCCTGACCAGCAAACCCATAGCAAGGGCACACAGCAGCTTCTAATACACATTCTGCCCTTGGAATCCAATGCTCTTTGCTCATGCTGCTATTGATCTACACACTGAAAAACCAAAACTGATGTTTTTGTCAAGTTTTCCCCCTAAGTCATTTGAGGTTGTTACACAGAGCACTGCATTCTTTCCTTTATAATGCTGAAAGGATTTCTCCAGACAACTGGTTAGTGTCAATCTGTTTAAGCTCTCTAGGGCTACACAGCAAAAGACTGATACTGCTCTATTAAAGATCATTAGTAACTTACATCAAGAAATTCCAATATGACAACATGTTTTCAGGCTCTTTTTTTCAAACATGTACTTAAAGTAAAAAAAAAAAAAAAAAAAAAGAAAAA
>VXAU01001879.1:813380-829582 GCA_013399695.1 Formicarius rufipectus | reverse complement strand
AAATAAAAAAAAAAAAAAAAAAAAAAAAGACAAAAAACTAAGCATATTTGACCAGAAAGTCTGGATTGCAGAAAAAACATTCTTCTTTCTCCTCCCACTCCTCAAAAGCCTAGAGGTCTTTTTCTCTTTTGTCCTGATATACGAACTCCAGCTCATCAAGATCCACCTTGAGGGATAAACAAGGAAGTAGACCACTGTTTTCTGGATAATATTGAATACATGGTAGCAAGTCAAAAGCATTGACCTTGGGAAAACAGAACTCTACTCCCTTTTCAAAACAATCTGTGCCAAAATACACAACAGTTTGGACTTGGAAGTGCCGGCAGCAATTGCATGTGACTTTCCCATTCTGTTCCAATTAGCAAATATCACTGCCTGGGAGATCCTGCTCAAGCTTTTAAAACAACTATCGCATAAAAGCCTTTTCCCCTCGCACCTTTCCAAACACCCAACACAAAGGCAGTTTCCTGGGAGACTGATGCCAAGGACTACCTGCAATAACAGCAAGGAAGTAAGTTTCTCCACAGAACCTGCTTTATCCACCAGCTGCCCTAAGAATCTAAGTTACCCTTTGAGATGTTCTCAATGAAGAAATGCATCACGTTTATAGCAGAAACAACAAGAAGTCCTCTGCAACTAAAAATAGAAAAAAAGAAACATGACTCCATCACAGCTGGAAAATTCTAGATGTAGAAGTAACATAATGGGAAATGAGAATAACTTAAGATGAAATGCATACATTATTTCTTGTAACTTAGTATTTAAGGAACCTTATAGCCAAGGTTTTTAAGGGATTCATTTCAAGTTCTGCTGTGAATTAGGATACTGTGATTAAGGGTTGATGAAGACTTTGCTTTCCTCTATTACACCTTTGTGAAGGTAAACCAGCTCCACATAGTCTTTCTAAACCTGTATAATAAATGCAAGCCATCTTCAAGTTGATTTCTACTTACAAGCCTTTTTAAGCAGCATCAGTACACAGCAGCTATTAAAAGATATTTAGCTTAGTCATTTGCAAATTTTTCTAACAGACAAGAGATTTTTAGGGCTATTTCACACAAACTCACAATATTCCACACTCTTTCCGTCACCTCCTCATCACACAAAAAAAAAAATCAGGATATACTCAAATGGTACACTATGATTCATGGTCTTGCTGAGATTTTGGTCTGCTTTTAGCTAAGGTCAAGTTACTTAGAACTTTATACCATGCATATTGATTACAAAACTCACATCATTTAAAATGAGACAATTCTACCTTATTTCTAGTAGAGTCAAGGTCTATACTCAAAAGTTTGTAAGAAAACAAAGAGCAATACTTCTACACACATGACAACATAGATAACAGGGTTAAGGAGCATAGGGAAGGAAAAAAAAAAATGCATCCATAAATCTTCCCTGTCCTGCTGTGTGAAGGTTTCTGGCCACTCCTCAGTCTTCCTACAACATCCCATATACACTACTAGAAACAATCGTTGTTGGACGCAGAAGAAAGGAAGTTTCAAACAGAGCAACAGGACAACAAAAGGCTGCAGGCTATAAATTAGCCCTTAACACCATGCTTCTTTACATATATTCATAGTTTAACTGATAACCAAAAGTCACACACATATTTGAAGATGATCATAAGGTGATTCCCAATCAAATTTTAGTCTTCATTTTCTATTGCATCAATCACTGACAACAAAGAAAGGTAATTGCAAGTTCTGAGAGTATTCCCAGTATATTCTAATACTTGGTCTTAATTCATAAACACCACTAAATGCTCTGTAGGGGTCAACTACGTGTACTGATGAGGTAAAGTTTGTAACACTGTACACCAGAGTGAGTTACTTCTGGAAAACTAATCCAGTGCCCTGGATAAATACTGTTCTTATCAAGGAGCCCTTTAGTAGAATAACCAAAGAATCATCTTTGTTCCCCTAAGTTATGATCTACATTTTCAAATATGTCTAAGTCAAAGAAGTTTTATCAAAATGTACAGCCATATCATAGCTCATGAAGGTCTGGTGTGATTTAGGTAGCACAACATCAACAGTCAGGCTGTAACACCTCAGTCTTGACTGCACCCTAAAATTTCAACCACAAAACTGAAATCAGGGTTCTTTGTAAAGGTCTAGTACAAGCTGTGGGCCAGCATTTCAGACAAGAATCCTCAGAGAAGTCACTCATGGACAAGATTACATGTCCAGCAAACTTTCCAAGAAATTTAATTTCTGAGAAGTACAAATCTTGCAAATACTTCCACTTAGGACCCTGACATTTAAAGATCTGCCTTCGAACAGAAGCATGACTGAATCTTTCCACACAGGAAGAACATCAAGGAAGCTGCCAACATATTAAAGGAGTTTCATTCCTCTCCCACAATGAAGAGTCTGTAACAAAGGTCCAGTTGCCATACAGGAACAAAAATGAACAGCTGTGGCAGCTGCATGCAAATTGCTGAATTGTCAGATTTTAATCTCAGATCAATCCTTGATCTGGGTCTCCTCATGACTCAGCTCTGAAGTGATACACAACACTGTGGTTCTGCAATTACTGTCTTATCAAGACTGTGATGCACTGTGTCTCCCAACTAAGTACCAGACCCCAGTTAGCAAACTGACACTCAGCATTGGGAACACGCAAAGGATACAGTAGTGTCTTGACAAGCAGGTTATGGGGGTTTTATCTTGACTCTCACTTTTGTTTTTTTGATTTTTTTTTTAAGATCAATATTCAGTATGATATAATCTCTCCCTACGTGGAAATTTCTTTGGAAAACTATGAAACTTGTAATTCAGTAACTTCAAGAGCACTTCAAAGCACTGTGTTTATCCACAGATAACATACTTCAGTCACAATTTTGGGAAACCCCAATAGTCAATTTCCATCATGATCTTAGAGACTGCTCTAACTTCCCAGCAACCAAAAGGCTGAATCTGGCACTTTATCCAGACACATGTGAACCATTATTATGATGAACAGGAAAACATGTGAACAAGTAATGTGTCAAAGGATACATAACGCTGTATGCTCAAGCTCTTGTTAGAGAAGAACAAAATTTGCTTCTCTTGTTAGAGAAAAATTTCTCTAACAACACTTGTGAGCTGACTACTTAAGCAAATGGATTTTTTTTTTTTTTTACTTGAGTTTTAAGGTCCATATACTTTACTTCTGAGCTACTGTTTTCATTGTAATGTAGTTGACTGTTAGATTCCAGGACTGCCTGGAAATGACAACCTAATTTGTAAAAATATGTTCAACTTTGGATATTTCAGTTTTCTTCACTTAGCTATAAAACTCAACTTTTTTTTAAAATACTTTTAATAAAAATACAGTAATTTCACAACTCAAAATGAGAGCTGTGTTGGAAGCATCTGGAAAAAATAAATCTCAGAAATACAAGGTCAAATCAGTACCTTCCCACCAGTGTACTGGTTCTGACCTCATACATGCAAATGCAAGTACAGGGATCCACCAAAAGCAGGGCTCGAGTGAGGAACAGCATTTAGTACATGTATTTCTACTCTCAGACTCAAGTTTTAGGCACACATTTTACAGCATCCTGAAGGGACAAGCAGAGGAAGGTGTGAAGAAAAGAAAAAGGAAGCATTCAAAAGTGTCTTTATGAACAGAAAGTCACTGGATGGGAGGAGGGAGGGAGTTGGAAAGGAAAACTGCTGCAGGAGGAGTAATCAATCATTTAGCACTCGCTGCAACCTGGAATTGGGTAGGGCTTCTATACCTTGGGTCTTTCACATCTTTTTGGTAGATATATAATTTAGATATACTGGATTAGATACTGACATGGCATGTTTCCAGTGCAAGTTATTATCAGCCTACAAATTAACAATTCCAACAGATGTGGAATGTCAGAGTTTGAACACAGATTCATAGCTTCTCCTGACCTTTCCAATATGCAAAGTAAATACAAGTGAATAACCTAGGTAGCTAAGTTCATATGAGAAAGAAGTTTTTACACCATATATTGTTATTACAATAATCACTGTAAAGATGAATTCACATTGAGAGTAATGCTTTAGCACAGTGAATGAGGAAAGCCCAAAGGGAATGCCTCAGATTCAGACTTAAACACCCTAAATATATGTTAAGATCTAACCAGTGTGTCTCTTGGGATTTTTATTTTTTTTGACAATTATTCTAAGTTAATAAATTATCTAAAAATCATACTTTTCCAGGTTCAACATGATGCTCCAAAGGGCCATGGCAGACCTCAAAGAAAATGGCATCTACATACAGTATCGTACCGATGGAAACCTCTTCAACATAAGGAGGTTGAAGGCCCACAATAAGACACTAAACCACCATGTCCATGAACTGCTTTTTGCTGATGATGCTGCCCTTGTTTCTCACACAGAAACAGCTCTGCAGTGCTTAACATCCTGCTTTGCAGAGGCTGCTGAGCTTTTTGGGCTGGAAGTCAGCCTGAAGAAGACAGAAGTTCTCTATCAATCTGCACCTCAGGAAGTTTTCCATCACCCCCACATCACCATAGGCGAATCAGAGCTTAAGTCAGTCCAGCAGTTCACTTATCTGGGAAGCATCATTTCCTTGGATGGTAAGACTGACAAAGAGATTGACAACAAGTTAGCAAAGGCATACAGAGTTTTTGGAAAACTCCACTAAAGAGTCTGGCGCAATAAACACCTGAAGAAAAGTACAGAGATCAGCATCCACAGAGCCATTGTACTGTCTACTCTTCTCTATGGGTCTGAATCTTGGGTTATCTATCACCACCACCTGCAACTCCTCAAACGCTTCCACCAGTGCTGCCTCTGTACAATCCTAAACATCCACTGGTCTGATTATGTGACCAATGTGTCTGTTCTGGAACAGGCAGAGGCCACCAGTATCACAGCCATGCTGCTGAGAACGCAGCTGTGCTGGGCAGGGCACGTCTCCAGGATGGAGGATCACCGCCTCCCTAAGATCATGCTCTACGGTGAACTCGCCACCGGCTGCCGCAAGAGAGGAGCCCCAAAGAGGAGATACAAGGACTGCCTGAAACAACACCTCAGCCTTGGCCACATTGACCACCATCAGTGGTCCACTCTGGCCTCCAATCGGGACTTGTGGAGACATACAATCTATAACGCTGCTGTCTCCTTTGAAACAGCACACAGAATCAGCCTGGAGGAGAAAAGACAACACAGAAAAACTGTGCCTTGAGAGTGCCACCTACGGAGACTTTTTGTTGTGCGTTTTGCTACTGGCCTTGCCTATCTCGCATTGGCCTTATCAGCCATCTGTGCACTTGCAGCAAGCGTGGGTAAAACCCTCCCAAATCTTTGTTTGCGAAGTCTAGCCATGATGACTTTTCCAGAGTTACAAAAATATTTATTATACTGGTGACTCTTATGACTTGTCCTAACTATAAAGGATACAGAAACAGAAGTAATATATGGCTTAAGACAGAGACTTTGTTTTTCTCCCAAGTGCATAACTGGAAATATATCATGTCATCTTTAGGATAAAATGCCAACTCAGTCCTATTCTCTTCATTTATTAGCCTTCATTTGAATCTACCTAGCTTTTATTTTTACTTCTGATTCTTGCACATTTTGGGCATACATATAAAGAGGAAAAAAAGTTGAAAATTGGCTCAAGTTACTTGATCTTCACTTCTCCATGCAAAAATACACAGACTAAAAGAATCATCTCTTAACTGTTTTACCATTAGTTAAAGAGGTTTAATATTCTATCTTCTCATACACACTTCTCTCCATTTCTCTAATAATTTTCCACAAACCCTTTGGTCTGAATAACCATGTTTCTTTATGCTTTTTCGAAGATGAAATGACTGGACTGGAACACAGGGTTCCAACTGAGAAATATGAGCACAGTGGCATAGCTCTACTGGTACATCCTATTCCCTTTGTCCTACCTACAGTACCTCCCGTACACTTCACAAACAGCAGGTGGACTGATGCACTGAAGTCTGTGTTCTGCACCTCCCACAGGTACACACATCAGCACAATAGCTGTCACAACAATGCCATACCTGCATACCATTAAGCATTTTGAAAGACATCTAGAAATAGCCACAATACTGACTATATCAAAAAGCCCCATATACTTTCTCTTTACCTTTGATGCTTTTTCATCTCCTGGTTAAAATACTACTATTCATCTGTTGAGTCGTTATGTGAATATACTGAAAACATGAATCTAGACTATAATGCCACAATGACAACATGCAAGTTCTTTGCTCATAGATTAAAAAAAAAAATCCATCTTCCCATTGTCTCTTATCTCATGTAAGGAAGTATGATTATACTCTGTTATAATTCCAGTAATTTCTGCAGTTAATCAAAACCTACAGTAAAGCAAACTCTACCAAATAAAGTCACTTGAAAACAACGTGCTTGGGGATTAATTCTTGTAAAATGCTCAGCTTCTCAGAGGCATTTCATCTTTCAGGTGTGGCAGGGGACCCAGAATTTTAAAAGCAACAAGGCAGCAAAAACACTGTCAGTACTGGATGATTCTAAAGTTACATTTGCAACATAAATTAAAAAAGAAAAAAAAAAAGTCAGGAAAAGAGCAACAAAGCAGGTTGCAGCTTGATTTAGGCAACTACATGATCCATTTAATTAAGACTTAGCTAATGCAGGACTATTTTCACTGAACGTCAAAATTAAATAAAAACCTCTACTAACCTTTTGCTAAATGTGATCTATTTTCAGACATGAAATTTATACAGACTTTCACATTGCATTTTCCTTTCAAAATTTCTTTATGGACAAGTACACAAAGAACTACCATTTATGACTTAACAAAAATGATGCATAATGCAAGACAGCAGTCATCAAATGCTTCTGCAATGCTTATCTGCAAATTTAAGGAATATAGAAAAAGGATTTTGAAATTTATATTGATTAACAGCAAACTTGCATTAAGTTTGGATGGAGGAAACAGAGAACCATCTGCACATTGTGTAGTCAGCCAAGTTGTAGGATGATTGGCAGAAACTATCATAGTTCTGACTCATAAATGGCAAATTATGTGTTTGGGCTGCAGTCATTCAACTTCAACAAAACTAAATATAAGTTTCCAATAGCTCAGTGAAAGTAGCACCACACCCTAAAGGAAAATATGCCAGAACAGTACAAACAAGGGGTTAAAGGTGAAAAGATTGCATACTTGAATAGGTAATTACAAACTAGAAAAGGTTTGAGTCTTAAGAACCAGAAAATTCACACTGGAGACTTGTGATTTTAGGAGCTTGTGAAACCATTTACAAAATATACAGTCCCTCCATTCACACATATACCAGTTAAGTTGATATGGAGAATACTTAGAGCTGATTTGGGTTGAAAGATAGAAATTCTGGCAGAAGCTCTGTAATTTTGTGAACCAAAATCAGAAGAAAAAACTGTATTCATATGATATAACAATTCCTGTATAACATTAGCCACGAACTGTCATCCACTTGTGCCTATCTATCTGAAGCCAAATAACGGGTTCGGCTAAAACCTTTTTCAAGAAAGGAATTCAGTTCTGACTTGAAAACTTTGAGAAGGACAAGCTCACTTCCCACACTCCTAAAAATCTGCCAGTGGTTTCTAGATTTGCTCTCTGCTACCAGGTCTGGGGAGGAGGCACAGGCTTCAGCTTTCAGTTACAGCTTCTCACAGCAGCTCAGTGATTGCCATCATCTCCCTGCTACTAGCAAGTATGACTCACTTCAGTGCATCTATCACTTTGGGTCAGCTCTTATCATTACAAAAAAAGGTTTAACAGGTATTCAAAGGAACAAAAAGAAAATTCTACCCTAAAATATTATTGAAGAGCTACTCACATAATAATTCATTCTTTAGTGATAAAAACCCTTTTTCCAAACAAGACAGACCTCTACTGTTGGACAAAGTTACTGCAAGCTTAACAAGTTTACTCATTACCCCAGAATATAACTTCATTGGGCTTGTTATACATTACAGATAGCACTGCAAATCAAGGCTCTTGCTGCAGCACAGCAGCATCTCTGAGGTGGCTAGTTGGCAGAGACGCACAAGAGGAGATGAGAAGTCCCTCCCTCCTAATTCAGTTCTTCTTAAGGGGTCCATCTGAAGGAAATAAATATGCTCAGAACCTCACAATAAGTTACCCTTTGTGACACTGCTGCTGCTCCTTAAAATAAGGTGCTGTAGATCTAATGAACAGGAATTGCTGAAACTAAGAAAATTGAAAAGTTAAAATGAACACATATACCACAAATATCAAAATGCCTCATTGTAGCCAGGCTTTCGATTGACCTGAATGGAGCTCTCTGATGCTGGGACTATTCTGTGTCAGCCAGTCACACAGAACATACTAAATAATCAACCCTGTCAAGGTTAAACTGACAGCTGTAGCCTGGTTACCTAGTGCCAGCCTCCCTCTCAGATCCCTATGTTGCATCACAGTTACTGTGGTCTGCAGCATCACAGTGACAAAGTTCCAAACATTGGAGCTGACAATGCAGTTTTTTATTTGGTCAAAGAAATAGCCAGCATCCACCTTGGATCTTCCACTGAAACATCAGGCTGTGATACAAAACATAGAAATAATTCTTTCTCACTCTTCAAAGCAAGAGCAGGGGAAAAAAAAAACCAAAAGCTAAAAAACTAATTCTTAAAGTCATTTATGTTGGAAGAAACCACTAGAGGTCATCTAGACTAATCACTAACTTAAAGAACCCAGTCCAAAGTTAGGTTTGATTCAGACTCTGCAGTAGATATTACATATTTAGCTGGGCTATGTGTACTGGTTTGTTTGTAGGCCTTTCAGGGCAGCATGTGGAGGAAGGAAGAGCTGTTTCTTTTAATACTTGGCTGGGGTATGGCTATGCAGAGAAGTAAGACATTTTGCTACAATAAAGTAATTTTAGCTAAGATACTTTACCTCTATGATGGAACTCAGTGTTACCATCTGCAGCAGATTTACACTGCACTCACTTTTTTAGGGCATAACAAGAGACACAGTAGTTTAAAATACGGATATAAAAAAAATTATCTGGAAGCTTTGAAAAACCTTAAATTCAAGACCAGAAATACTTAGCTGCCATGGCTAAGTTCCACCCTGCTTTCTGGATTTGTTCCAACTCTCTAAGATCATTCAAGAGGACAAAACACTCAAGAGTCACCACTATTTAAAAGGCACAGTATTGCACTAGTCTCAGAAGTACAAGTATCATTTTCAACACCCCAAGTATGACAGTAACAAGACTGAGGCAAGTTTCTACATTTTACAGCTCCATCTGTAGAAAATATGCTGAAATGACAGTCTTCTGTAACAAGAATTGTGTCTTTGATGGACTAAAACCAGCCAGCTGTGGTAGAAAGGTATCACATAACAATGGACCACACTTTAAAGCTCCCATGGTTGCTCACTACAGCAGCAGCCCTGTTAGTTGCAAGAAAGATGAACAAGACAACAAGTGAGCTGTTAGATGTCTAAACAGAAAACTTATAAGTCAAAATCTTTGTGATATCCAAAGCTTAAACTAAGTTTTACTGAGCTTTGCAGAAGCTTCTTCAGCCGAATGTTCAGTTCTACCGAGCCTGCACTAGGTGTCAGTGCTGCCCTGGTGCAGCAGGGTTCAGCTAATACAGGCACACACAGGTATTCCTGAAGCACTGCATTTTCCCTCTACACTAAGGGTCACACTTGAATAGCACGCGGTGAACAAGAACAGTTTGTTACATAGACAAAAATTAAGAAACGACATGTTTTGTCTTTAAACATGTTTATACACACAGCTCTATCAAAGCCGAGCCAATTTTGTAACTGGATCAAAGAACAGTTAAAAATGAGGTCAATATGTAGTTGCAATAAGTGCAATCTGGTTTCTGCAGGGAAATAAAGAAGCTATCAGGCTTCTGCACTTTTTTGGGGGGGACATAAAATTTCTCAGAAAGGCAAGTCAAAGTTGCTTCGCAAGAAGCAGAACTAAGTACGTTTCGCAAAATTTCCCAAAAGATCTATGACTATTATTTCTCAGACTTCTTTCCTCCTCTTGCCTTTTTGGACAGGGACATAACACACAATTCCTACCCTGCACTGAATAGTACATATTGACTTGTGGGCAAGTACAGTTCTGCTTTTTAATCCCTTTTTAGGATACTGCTTTGAGTCTCATCTCTGCTCATTTATCAACATTCACAAAATCCTTGAGAACAGAAGTCTACTCCTGCCTATTCCTCTTTCAAGCCTAACTAAAGTTGGCTATAGTATTACTACTGGGACATCTTATCAGTGTGATTGTACACATTGCTTCCTTAGGAACAGCCTAAAGATCTAATAGAGTCAATCGACCTTGATACCCTTCAGCAAGATTGCTGCAAAATTGCTTGATTACAGGTCATGCAGTCTCAGGGTATAGCAGTTTTCAGTACAGTTGGTTAAAATGAGACTTATCTTTGTCCCCATGGCAACAGACTGCAGGCATGTCCACACCGTGGTTAAGATATGTGACTGCAGTTTATTTGCTTGCTTCAGTCTTCAGTTCAAGAAAATATAGCAATACACCCTAAGTAGTATGGGTTAGGGTCTTCAGACACTGACGACACACATTAGCTAAAGATCATGCTGTCATTACATCACATCACTCCCAATACTTAACCTCTCTATCCCACAGCTGCAGAAATATCAAACAGCTACAGAGCAGCACCTAGTGAGAAATGTACATTTATCTCAAATTATTTTGGTGTGCATTTTATAATATTAACCTATTCAAGTCAAAGACACTAAGTGTACATTGTGTGCCTGAGTCATTTCCACCCACCTACTCACCCCTTTCTGCCTCAAAAAAAAAAAACCAACCAACCAAACCAAAATGAACAAAAAGCCCAAACAAACAAACCACACCTCAGTCACTTAAGATGTTTGTGACTAATATAAACAGGACAGGAGGGGCAACACCTCCCATACCATAGATGGAGGTGCCCAACAGGCTTTTTACTTCAGTTGGCCCTTTTTCCTATGGATATTTCCAGATATTGTGCTACGCTAAAAAGGTCATTGACCTGAGTACATCTGAATTCATCTCACTGGGCTAATATTCAGAAACCTTACAGAAACCTTAACTAAATATCTGCTTTCCTTAAGCAAAGGTCACACACCAATCACAAACTAAGTCTGGTACCTATATGAAATCCTATGTTGTGCCACAGCAACACACGATGAAAATTATTTAATCCAATTTCTCCCACAAGCTCCCATCCTCCACAATTTAAGCTACTTTTATTTTTAAGATGACTTATCCTTCAAATTAGTAAGAAGGCCAGAGTGGGGGGAGGGGAAGGAAAACAGAGAAATTAATGTATCAAAATACCCTTGTATATAGCTGGTACCATCTTCAATCACTGGATATTTCTGCTAATTCACACAGGCTGAACTGCATCACAGCAGCAAAGGGCAAGTCAGCCTCTTCAAGACACTCACCCTGGCAGTGAGTTATGCCCAATCCATGTCTTCAAGCACTGAGAAAAGCTGATCCCGGCCTCTCATATCTGCTTTGTTGTAAGAAATGGAAAAGTCACACAGCAAGCAGTTCTCCTTTACAGATTTAGTCTTGTATTTACGCTGCCATATATGAAGTCAAAATGTTTCAGAAAGGAGACACAGTTACTCATTTCAGTCTTGAAGATGTCATTTTGTTACAATAACTTGTCATATGCAACATGAAGATACATTTGGGTGCCCAGATGAGCAGTTATCTCACTCTCCATAAACATCCAAGTTCTTTACTTTTTCCTAGCCTCATAAGGACAATACTTTTACAACAAGATGAAAACGGTTACTGTTCTTCAAATCTACATGTAAAACTGCAGATCCCAAGACAAGCCTTCTTTCTTCATAGATAGGAAGCTATCTCTCCCCCCTAATAAGCTGCAGTGCACATGCAATCTTCTGCCATAAGTTTCTATCTCTAGACCAGATACTTACAGGCTAAAGTGTTTAGCTGTTGATGACACCATAAGCAAGGAGAGTTCTGTACAAAGAATTATACACTCAACTTCCATAAACAAATCTTCAATTACTTCATATTGCCTTTAAACTACAGAATCATGAGATCAGATGAAACTCCAGTTACTAAATTTTCTGAACACATTATCTTGTTTATACATGAAAAGCCTAACGGGGGCAGGGGGGGAATGCCAGTATCCTATTACATAATCTTACTTTTCCTTTACTTTTACAGAGAGACAAAAGTGAGTTGCAACAATGCAAGTTCAGGATTCTAAACTCGAATGATGAACCAGTAAATATGGACATTGCATGATGCCCAAGTATAACTGCAGAAGAAATAAGAGTTAAAAGAAGCAGCACAGGAAGAGCTACTCCACTTTTTCTAAGACATCTCCAGATATTCTGGCAAAAAAACAAAAAGCAAAAAACCTTGGGGGTGTTTCTCTGTCCACTGTGACAAAGGCCAAGTCCTCTCTGTTAGCTGCAGACAAACACTCAGACAATCCTCCTCCAGCTGCCACAGGGGAGGCATCCAGCACCTGTTCTCTCTGCTCAAGAAGATTTGCAGATGCTCCTCATCCTCCAAGGTATTTTATCACTATGAAAGAAACACCTTAATCTAAGTTACATTTCCTCTTCAGAATCACACAAGCCTTTATTTCTAGACAGTAAGAGAAAGATACCTACTCTGTTCCTCCTGCTGTCAGCATCTGCCCTCTATAGCACTTATGATGTCATTAAATGCTTTTCCCAGCTGGCAACACCGAGCTCCATCTTATAAAAAGCAGCTCTTCCAACTATTAATGCAGGTTTCATTTACATTACTTAAAGAACAAAAAACAGGCACAGAGTGAGCTAGGCAAAACTACATTTTAATAATCCATTTCTCTCCGAGGACCTTATCTCATCCCAGCTGCACAGCTGAGAAGTTCTGCATTTTCTCACTGGGAAGATTCTCTGCTCAAGTTAGCCTGCGTAAGTACATTGTAAGCATCTAGTCTGCACACATACTTTTCTTACTGGACTGACATATAAGTAAGTGTATAGCTGGCTTTCAGCAATAAAACTGAAGTCTAAGACCTTCAACAAGAGCAAGGATTACTGTGCCAGGCATTAATTATCAAGTTCAAGAGGAGACTCTGTAGACTGATATAGGACAACAAGCTTTCTCCATTCACCTCTACAGCAAAGCAATTAGCTTGGCTAGCCCAGAAGCAACTTTACCTGACATTCATAATTGAGTCATAAGAAAAGCCAGCGGAAAAGAAGGCTCACAAGTGTTCACTGTTATTTAAGTGTTCACAGTGTTAAGTCTTAACACAACTGTTCACAGTTGTTTAAGTCACCAGATGGCAACATTTCTTTTGGCCATTTGTTGCCATATGCTTGCAATGCACTTTTCAAGGCCACCAAGGTACTAACTAAAACACAATTAAGGAGTTGTAATGCCTTGAAGGCAAAGACTTACAGTAATATTTTGAGAACAGGTACCATACACAGGACACCAGAAAAAAACAAACAAACAACAAACAAACCCCAAAACAAACAAAAAACCCTCAAACATAATACACACAACAGCATAAAAAGAACACGGAAAGCACTTCTGCTTTTTAACCTTATTTTGACCCATTCTGCAACAGCCAGGAGATCTAACTCCATTCACGGTGGGTAGAAGTTGAGAGTCAGTTCAAAAGAACATATCCTGTGCCTACACCACTTTGCAAGAATGACCGCAGTCCTAGCACCAAAACTGGCAAACTGATAAATTCACCATTTCAAACCTGTAGCAAGCACTTTCTGTAGCTCTAGCAATTCCAGAAAGTGAACTCTGGTTCAAAGATAAAAAACATTTCATGGGCAAAATAAGCAATGAGTTGCAACACCAAACTCCATACCTGTAATCACAGCCCAGTGTACAAATATATACTATTGGAAAAGTTAAAGATGAAAAACTCAGGTCTCTGCCTACAGTATGTTGCTAGTCTAAAAGTTTTGGAACCTAATGCATATTCCAGGCTTATCAAAGAAACTTGGTCAAATTTTCTCTCAAAGCTGATAGAGCAACTCAGGAGAACTGTTAAAAAAAAAAAGCTAGTAGGATGGGTAAAAACTAAAAACAAGAATAAAGAATAATTTTGTACTGGTCTAATCAGTCACAATAGTGAATCATCAAGTTAAGGGAAACAGTTATTCTATGCAGAAGCTGAACTTAATTTCCCTCAATTCAGACATTCTAAATAGTCTTTCATTCTTTGTCACAGTTACAGCTTAAAATTGAGTCTATTGCAGAACTAAAGAGTCAGAAGTGAAAATGAGGATCCAGGTTGAAAAATATTAGACACTCCTGGCTGATGATCTAGTGTGTATGAGAACTGTTTATCTGTCTGAAAAGTAGATCATGTTTCAAATTCCTGTTTCAAATCCAGGGAATTTGCAGGGTTTCAGGGACAGGAATTGGATTCTGCCTAGCTGCATCAATAGGACTGTATAAGCATCACTTAGACAACAAAGCCTCTAGGGTTTTCAAATTTTATAATGAGTACCAAGCAAACAAAAGAACACATTCTTCATCTTCACACTATGTGTGATGTACACACCCATTAAATCTTAGGCATTTTCAAATTATTAAATATTCTTTTTACACAGATACTTTAAGGTTGACACTATGCATGCCAAATACCCCACCACCTGCCCCAAGTCAATTATTTATTCAAAGCTGGCTCTGAGAACCAATAAGGTGTGCAAGTCTGCCAGCTACATGCAGCATGACAAACCATATTTTAGGAAAATGACTCAGTAAGTTCAAAATGTTTTACACGTTTAATTAAACCTTACACTAACTCCAGTTGGCAAGCAGGAGTATGAATCATGAAAAGTAGATCATAGGAGCAAACTCAAAGCAATACAAACTCTTGAAGCTGAATAATTACTTACTGCAGCAGGGATCCAGGAGGAAACACTCTGCTTCAGAAGCAAGCGTAATATGAATAGGAAGCAAAGGGAGGGGGAGGAGCAGTACCATGACTTGAAGAACTATGCTATACTAACCATGGCATTGCCATCAAGTCCTTTGTAAATCCTATTATATTATCTAACACTGCAACACTGATCTACTGCTCTCCCCCTTTGGTGTCTTCTACGAATCTCTTTTTCCAAGAGTGAATGGAACATCACAGACAAAGGCTACCAGAAACAGATAACAGTAATGATGTTATTTGCACAACTTTTGTGTCCTAATTGTGCACGCCACTGTATTTACTCAGTGGTAACCATGCTGTTACTTTGCATACTACACACTGCAGCATCCTGAGCTTATTTAAGAAGAAATACACACTAAACTCCAACACTGAGTTAAATTACTAGTAAAAGATCAAACTTGCACAACACAGTCCTGATGCTGAAATAAAAAACTATTATGCAAAATTATCCTGTTGTCCATGGGTTGCCCACTCCCACTGCTGCCAACAATTAGCTAAACCAAATCAAAACATCAAGAAGAGCTCTAACATCTGAGGTCACTCCAGACTATAGAAAAACATACAACAGACTCTTAGTTTAAAAGGCTCCACAGAATATCCATAACATGTGCTCTACATCACCTCTCACATCATGCCCTTAAAAAAAATAGCACGTGAAAAAACATACATGCACCACTAGTTTGCCACAAGGGAACACAAGTACAGTCATTGTCCTTCACACTCTTACCATTTGCAACACCAAAAGTAGCTTACAATGAAATTAAGTTTCTGCAAATTCACATCACTATTAGTGTACCCTCTCTATCCTCAATGTGCTGACAGGCAGGATGACTAGTTTTCCATGTTAGACAAGGGGACCTTGAGTTCAGGGGGACTATCAAACACCAAAAGATGCAACCTGAAATACTGCCTCTTTCTATTTGCACCCATGCTCAAGTTACAAGACTGGCATGGTAAAAGGCAACATTCACATCTATTGGCAGGGTAGAGCACTAAAATTTCTCACACTTTTTCTTTTCCATTACACTGCAAGTGAGACTGTTATCACAAAGCATGCACCACCAAAGGATGGAAACTATAAGTCTACAGCATAGCACTGCATCCTTCTTCCCCATATAACAACAAAGTGGTGCTTAGCAAAGATGCAAGGAGCCCTACATGCTCTGTCCTTAGGCAGCAAGCCTTCTGTACTGTTGCACCTGAAGAAAACGTAATCTCGTAACAGCACCAGAGAACTGAGTGCATTGCCACTAGAGACGGCCACTTTAT
>VXAU01001879.1:799693-813374 GCA_013399695.1 Formicarius rufipectus | reverse complement strand
GGGGTTGGGGAGGAACAATAGCTCAGAAACTCAAGTCCTGCTACTGACAACACCAGCCTCCACATTGCTTACATGGTGTCCAAACATAGCTCCTGCATCTTGTGTGTCAGTTTCTACCACCCAGCTGGTACTACACAACACTCCACCCCACTAGCGCAGTACAGACAGCAGCTTTGTTTATTTCAGAGACTAGCAATTTTTTACCTACTGGATGACAATTTCCAAAGCAAAGGCTTTTCTACTTCTCTCTCAAAGTGCACACCACAAATACAACCTTCACACAGAGTCAGGATCTATCACTTATTTCAACCAGCACAAAGTTGCACCGCTAAAGGCATACATTCTGCAGAACAAAGTTACAGGAAGATCAGAGATCCCCATTACAGCAGTAGACTGGTCTTTCACAGGTATGCTTGAAGTTGCTTCCTTTGTCAAGTTGAAACTATAATGAAGCATCCTACCAGATGCAGCTACTGTCCTCCCCTAGTCAAAAAGCACTAGTGTTAAACATGTTGCTCAATAGAAAGGCATTTGTGGCAGATACTACACTGACTTTCAAGACCTGTCCCACTAATGCGCTTGAGGTGGACAAACCCACTGCCTAGAAGGAAAGATTAATCCTTCAACTGTTCCCACACTATTAATCTGAAAATGCTAAACTCCTCAGCACAGCTACCAGGAGCTATCAGACAGCAAAACTCTTCATACAACTCTAACACAAGCCTGATTTAAACCAGATAAGGGAAAGACTGTCACTTTTGCCACACCTTTTCATTCGCCTTTACCTACACCATGAGATCTTGCATGAGATACTCATCCAGCCTGGGTATCAAGACATTTATTGTGCTTTACTGCTTAACTGTTTGTTGGATACTGGATTCAGATGTTTATAGGATTTGATCACTTTGTTTGTTTACAGACATATACAAACAACACACTGAAAACTGACAAATACTATTCAGATCTATAATATGCATTAACAGCCCATTCACTCAAGGAGACTGTGACCCACTAATACCTGTAATAAGATTGCTTCTCATTTCCAGAAGAAATCCCTATATGAAACCAAGGCATGCTCTGGCATTTCAGGGCTACCTTCCCCTCCCCAAAGTGTGATAAAACCATACACCAGTCTAGGAAAACACACTGGGAAATTCAAAAGGATAAAGTAATCAGACATAGAAATAAACCCACAAAAAAAATCCAAAAAAAACCCCCCACAAACAAACCTACAATCCCCTGCTCAGATAGATCTTCTGACTCATGTCCTTGGGACAGATGTGCCCTATGCATCTAGTCTACAGCAGTCCTACCAAATTTCAAGGAAAGGGGTAATCATTCAGTTTCTCCTAAAAGTTAACAGCATTATATATCACACTTAGCCATTCAGATTTGTCCTTATCTTCTCCAAGTATCTGGGCAATAACAGTGCAAGGGATCACTTAGGCATCTGTGAACAACCTAGACAGTTGAGACGAACTCCCAAAAACACTTCTGCAAATCAAGCACAGAAACTAGCACACAGCCCTGCTGAGATAGGGCCCTGACCTTACTTGGCACCCATAGGGACAAGGAATCAAGCCTACCTCTGACAAGCAGGTCAGACCAAAGGATGCTGCCCCAGGAAAATGTCCCTCTGGAGAAAATTCATTATCTCCACATCTGCAACCAGCTTCTCTGTCTTACTGCTGCAGCACAGACTGTACACAGACATCACCTCTGAAGCCCATTGTGTCAGGTACTGTCAGAAGGCTGGGAATTACTAAGCATCACCTTACTCTAGCTCTGATTTTAGGACCAAAAGCTGGCCTCCCTTCTCCTGTTATTCTTTTCCTTCTAAGGAGTCTCCCAAAATGACAAGAGTCATGACAAGTACTTCAAAGACTTTTTAGCTAAAACCATAAATGTGTGTGAATATATATAATACACATCCCTTTCACCATTTCCTCCCCATTCATCTGGGCAGAGTGCTCAGAGTAGCTTTCAAGACCATTGCCCCAGCATTTTAAGCTCAGCATCTTTAGCCACCAGGGCTAGTTTATAACATAGCCCTCAGGCACACTATGGGATGTGAAAATTCACAGGTACACTTCTAAGTCAGAAACAGTTTTCAGATGATAGACACAGAAGGCACTCAGACATAACCAAAACACTACATACACAATTTTATTCTGTTGTATCAGTTTCCTTTATAGGAAGGATGACTCACAACCCTTAATTTTCTTTAAAAATAGATTAATAAAGCAAAACATCTTATAATCTGGTGTAACATTACTGTACAAAAAGTTTCTCTCATGACTGTTTATCATAATAAAGGAATTTTTACAGGAAAATGCAGGCAATTATACAAATTAAACATGCATGATTAACAGCACAAACTAGTAAGCAATCTATTCAAATAACAGTCTCACATATAAACTTTAACGATACTATGTTGCTCATTTTTCTGTTTGGAATATTTACTTCCATAAGGGGTTTTACTAAATATATTAGTATTACATTTTTCCCACAGGTGAAAACTGAGAACTGGACTAAAAATATACAGTTTTAAATTAGTAAATGTTGAGGATCCCATAGTTCCCAATTACTGGAGATGAGAACTGTGGTTGCTATAGTGTACAAGAGGATCAGACTATTTATCCAAATATCTAAATATGAATAAACATGCTTAAGCACCATACTCAAAACTCAGAGTGCCACAAATAACAAAAGAAGTTAATGAAAGGGATAGACTGTATTTCAATCATCCATCAAATATGCAAATGCCAGTTAGTACACATTATGCTTTCCCTCTTGCTTGTTTGAATTTTGTTCTCAGAAATTCTAGACCACACTAAAGAAACCTAATAATCACTCTAATTACTGACTCACACAAACACAGAAATTAAAAAGGGAAGAAAACAGCTACAAAATAAATAAAAACAGCAGTCAGGAAATCCGCATTTACTTTCAGTGAAACAGGTTTGAGCAGGGGCAGAATTTGTCATTTACTAAGCCACTCACATCCAGAATTAAAATGTTTAGAAGACTTAAGGTTTTAACTTCATATAATTACAAAGAGGTCATCTGATTGTGAAACCTAAACTTCAGGAAACTTAAATATGCCAGAACTCTACATAGATGCTGGATCAAAGTTTTGAACAGCTGGGAACCTGCAGTTAGCTTCAGAGACCATACTGTACAAATTCCCACCTGCAACCCTAGACATTAGATCTTTATAATTCAGCCACACACTTCTCTGATGTTGATGCAGCCCTCTTGTCTTCTACAGAGGTGGTATGCAACATGAATTTTTTGACCACCTATCAGAAATAACCAGTCAAATGAGACAAAGCATGGGTAGTTTTAAAGCACCCAGGTGCTTAAGAAGAGGTAATTTGCCTTCTTCCTTGATTTCTCCAATATATTCACACCAGCAACAAAAACCACACTGCATATTTCACACACCACTTGTAAATTTCTCTGTGAAATCCTGAGTGTAATAAACATGAACACGTACTGATCACATGCTCTATAAACAGAACATGAGCAAGTTTAGCTCATTAGTTCAAACGTAGTCAGACTAATTTATTACCAAAAGCTCCCTTTCCAGTCAAAAGGGAAAACAAGTAAGGAATTGGATAAGATAAATTACACCCTGAAACACATAAGTGCCTAGAAACAGAAACATAATATTATCTACAATAACAATTCTTCTGTGTCTAACCATACCCATTTGAGAACATATTTAACTACTTAATTTTATTTTTTTTAATAATATTTAGATCTACATTCTGCTTTTTCCTCCTCATCAAATCTGTGGAAGAAAGCAATCAGAGGAAGACTTTCTTCCAAAACAACAGTGCTCTTCTCGCTTCTTTGTCACATCACTTCTCCTTTGGTGAAAGTTACTTGTAGATCTTGGAAGTGACAGGAAAGGGGAGAAAAGGATTCAAAGAAAGAACTCTCATTTCAACACAAAACACTAGAACCAACCATAGAGGGAGCAAGAAAATTAGAGTCGTCTGGAAGGGGGGGAGGGAAGGAAAACAATCGACTTTCAGCTCATAGTAATGAATAAAAACATTCTCTCCCTAGATTTGTAATCATCTATGTATAAATTGTAGTTTGCTTCCATAAAAAAAAAACTACAACAGCTCTCTAGAAGGCATCATCACAGAAACAATTTATCCTTAACTATATGGACTGCCAAATGATTCATCCCTCCTGATAACACAACTCACACAGAAGCAGCACACACTTGGACACCAACTACCATTGTGGTACAAGATCATTTTCATGAGATTTCATGAGGTTTTCCCCAGATGAATTTGAATTTGTCTTAAGTAATAACTCCTGTTCAAAATCAAGCAGTCAAATTCTGTGAAGCATTTTCCTTCTTTCATATCCTGTCAGAACTTCTTTTCCCCACTCAGCATGAGATTTGCTCAGTAGTGACTGCTGCAGTGCAGTCAACAAAGTTTATTTTAAAAGCTTCCAAACAACGTATTTGCTATGCATCCAAGAGTCTGCCTGATTAAATCAGAGTCATTTTAGTGTCTACTTAAAAAAAATTGGTTGGTTAGCCGTTTAGTCTGTGGCTAAACCCTACAAACTGAAAAATCCAACACTACCAAAACCCACACCAACAAAACATAGTCCCTGAATTCTGCAGGCTGCACCACCCAATTGTGCCAGTGTTTCTTGGAGTATAAGGAACAGAGGTGAAATCACCACCAGAACAAAGCCCTGATACAACAGAAATTCAAGAAGATCAGAGTCAACACATGCACAAGTTACACTTCAGTGGCAGTGAACATCAGCTATTCTCAGGTGAAGGACACGTTGCCACTATAAACATCAGTGACCTTCTCTACCAGCTAAAACTCCATCACTTCCTTATTTAGGATCTCAAAAGAGAGAAACTGAGTTACTTTCTGGTTCTTAAAAACTAAGGTTTCTGAGAAACAAAATCTGTCACCCTTCAGCCACAGAGCGAACAGTTTCAATTAAGGTTGCCACTCACAACAGATTTAACATTTAGCAACAGCTGCAGAAAGTCAGAAGGGTCGAGAAACTTTTAAAAAAGGTTCAGACTTTTCCAGAAGTTCTTTTTAAATGCTATTATCTAGTCTCTAATGCATCTGATCCTCAACAGCACACTGTGCAAAAGCAGTAATTCCAAAAAGTAATAGGGACTGAAATAAAAATAGCTAAAAACCAGTTTAACATCAATGGGATATCATTAAACATTAAAGTTCAAACATCACAAATCTTTCAGTTTGTGTAATAAGTTTTACAACACACTGCTTCGCCCCAGAAGTTTGAAGTTTTCTACATGAAATGTACAAGTAGAAATAAAAACAAAGGAAAAAATTGTCAGGTTTTCTTTTTATACTGATACCTCCCCTATGTCTGTCCTAATTCAGTTGATGAGGACAGTGACATCAAGAAGTCAACTTCAATAAAAAATAAGAAAAAACCCCACACTTATATCAATGAGAATAGCACATTGACATGTCACCTTCCCCTCCAGTCCTGGGATTCTGATCACAGACTCTGGGGTGCAAGAGGAAGAGGAGACACTTCATTCATTCATGCATTCCATGGCTGCAGCAGTCCCCCCTCACATTTTAGCAACACTAAGTCAGTGACAGAATAACTGTTCATCTCCATCAAGGACATACATTTTTACAGGCTATTATTCATGAAGTTAAATAGAAACTAATATTCTGTTGGTTGCTTGGCCAATTTCATTCCAAAACAAATCAGTTATTTACTTTGAAGAAGTGGTAGAAGATAGGCACCACAGATTAATTCCCAAAATATATTTTAAAACAAAAAACAACAGACAAACAAAAACCCCCAACACCACAGTCTCCAAAAAGTAATTTACAAAGTTATTGCCTACAAAATCCTTCATAAGGAACTTGAGTTTTTTTGGTTTTTTTTCATGGAAAGGTTTAAGTAAAGTGAAGCAGCTTACATTGCCTACACCACCTGCTCAAAGGAAAACTGTGGGAAGGAGAAATAATTTGTTTCTTAAATACAGCACCAGTGTCATTTTGTAAGAATCTATGCAAGGTCAGTTTTCTAGTACTCCAATAATAACCTGCATTTGAACTCTATAGAGAAAAACAAGTCATCCCAGACAGGTTTGTAGGTGCATCCAGGCTTAATTAGATGCTAATACTGGTTTGTGTTTGGCCCCGCCACCTGTGAGAGGTTTATTATTTTTCTGCCAAGTTCTGGGAAAACAGGCACTTGAAGACTTGAAGTAGATAAGTAAACAGTGAGAAGGATCAAAAACCAAACCTTAATGCCTAGAGTGCTGTGATCAGCACGAAGTTCAGCTGGAGGTGATGATGATGGCATACCCCAGGGGTCAATACTGCATCCAGAATTGTTTAACATCATTAATGATTTGGACAGTTGGGCAGAGTACACACTCCACAAGTTTGGAGATGTTACAGAACAGGGAATAGCAGCTGCTAACACCAGACAGTTGTGCTCCTGTCCAGAGGGACCTTTACTGACTGTAGAAATCAGGCAACAGTATTACCCTGAAGCTTGGCAAAGGAACATGCAAGATTCTGTAACTCATGAAGGTAACTATGCACTGCTACAAGCTGAGGGCCACACAGCTGGAAGTAATGCTTGCAGAAAAGGACCTGGGCATACTGGTGGACAAGTTCAATGGGAGCCAGTTGGGAAAGAAGGTTGAAAACACCCTGGTTGTATCAGCAAAGGTATTGCTAAGAGGTCTAATGAGATGATCCTTCCCTTCCCCTCAGCACCACTGAGATATCTACAGTGATGTTCCGTTCTGGGCTTACCCAGTCCAAAAGAGACATGAACATACTGGAGCAAGCCCAGTGAAGGTGAATAATCGCCACAAAAATGATCAATAGACAAGATGATCTGACCTTGGGGAAAAGAAAAAAAAAAAAGGCAAGCTGGAACTGTTCGCCCTGAAGAAGACAATGAAAAGATGAGAGCACCAGACTCTTTGCAATGGTGTGCAGTGAGGGAATAAGGCAGTGGACACAAACCAAAACACAAATAATTTTTTATAAACATGAGAAATTTGTTTGCTTCTAGTGTGAGCAAACACTGGAATAGGGTCCTAGAGAGCTTGTGGCGCCCATTCAAGGCATGTTAAGGTCAGACTAGAAGATCTCCAGAGGAGCCTTCCTACTGCAGCTTTCTATACTGCTCTGAGAACTTACTGCCTTGATAACAGTAGTACTAGCAGAAATATAATGTCTTCACTGATATGCAAGTTTTGTGCTTTCCTCACTGTAATTATTCAGCACAGTTTTAATTCAGTTCCTGAATGGTATCACATGAGCTGTTACTGCCCTTAGTTATAAGAACTTCATCTTTCACTGAGGATCCAATAAATTGACATCTTCTATGGACAGTAGTAGAGCCTGCAATGTATGCTTGCCATGAGACTATACATGGAACTTCCACCTTTGCTTCCTCCAATTTTATTATTCACATTTGCACCACTGTACATAGTATCAGCAGAAATTACATGTATCTTCAGAAAATATAGAGGAGTTAATAGGAAGCCTAGGTCCTGCCATTCTCCATTTTGCCACACAATTGTTTGCATTATTTCCACTGCATCTCTCTTCTACTTTCCCAGGAGCCTCATGCAATGTTTGAATTGGAGCATTCAAATTCCCTTGAAGGGGTAAAACTGCTCAAAGCAACACTACAAGCTTGCTTCTGAATGCTGTAATGTCAAAGCATTGTGGGCTGTATTGCACATATATTCATCATTTTAGGGAGATGTGACAAGCAATTTTGCCACCAACTGCACCTTCAAGAAGGCTTAGATAGAATATCAACACTTTAACACTAGATCACAAGGCACATTACCCTTAACTAAGATGGGGACTAATAAACACAGGTGCTCAAACTTATCATTCTCTACCAAAAAAAGGCCAGTTCACCAAAAACAACCACTTAAGGAAAAACTGCATCCCACAAGTCTAAGCAAGGACTGCTGCAGGAGTTTGAAATCCTCTTGAGAAATTTTTTCATCCACTAATTTGCCTTTGTGGCAGGATAAACTGGGTTCACAGCTTTGGGACATTCCCCCTCCTAGAGAAAAATCCTAATGAGAGTAACACCCCAAGTAATATAGGTGAGAATTCTAGAGCAGTGCTGACACACAGTCTAGGGCTAATATGTGCCTCAGAAACCCTTGCTGTATCAAATCCCAGTAATTTATGCCCCTAAGAAACTTAAAGAACTTGTCCATCAACAGGAAGATTAAACCACAGGGGGAAAAAAAACCATGAGAAGTGCAGTATTTATAATGCATTTTACCACCATCTCATTTGTTCATACTTGACACAGGATAAGAGAAAGCAGAAGGCCAACACAGATTAAAGCAGATACAAGAACATCCTTTAAGCAGATGTGAGCCAAGGCATTACACAAGCTAAATTCACTCCTTAAACCATGCTTCAACACCTCAAAAAAATAAAAAGATTACTTTGGGGTTGGGTAGCCAGTTCTTTCTTGCAATACCAATAGGACACAAGCTTCATAAAAATGAAAAAGTCTTACAGACTAAGCCAGTAAAAGGCTGAAATAGCATGACAGCAGCAGACTAAGGGGAAAAGTCAGATTTTCCTGCTGTATTTTTCTGTAATAGTGTAATGAGGACATATGAAAAGTTAAATGAAGGGCAAGGGTACTTCTACATTGGACGCTGATATTTCATTGTCAGTAATTTGTCCGTGGTCACTGTGTACATATTTTAAAACGCACAAGTGCAGTAGGCTTTTCAATCAGATATAAGTACATGCTTGTACTTGTCACACAGGCACTGCAATCATCCTTCCTGAGGATCAGACACCAGAAACAAACACCACTACCGATACTAAATTGCAAATCATAATACTTAAATCAGAAAATGATAACATAGGATTAGGATTTCTTTACAAGTAGGTATTACATGCTATTTTTTCTGTCAAAATTAAAGTTTCAGAATTATAAGACACATTGCTATTGAAAATTAATTAGGCTTATGTTAATTTGGGAAATGAGGGCTATCTTCAAAAAAGTCCTCCTAAACCCCATTAACCAGAACTTTGATCTTCAGGCATATCCTCAAAGAAAAATGATGAGCCAAATTACCTGCACTTTATTTCATCCCCAAGGTTTTTGAAGAGTAATTTAGTAGTTTTGCTTAAGAAATGGAAAAGGGGGAAAATTACATTTGGAAGTTGCATTTATTTCAGAGATCAAAACTAAGACTTACTCCTCCTTCTTATAATTAGGGGGTTATAACTATGCCTTTAGCATAGCAGAAAGTAACAAAAACACATCCTTGCACTGAAAACTAAACATATGTTTTGTATTTCCAGGAGTAGGAGATAACGGAAAGTTATCTTCAAAAGGTGGCTTCTTAGACAAGCAATTTTGCAGCCTCCCTTCAATCTTAAAGGCATTCAGTCTTCTTCACCTTTGACATCAGCAAATTACTAATGATCTTTCAAGCACACCACAGTTTACTCTACACAAACCAGCAGCACCTTGCACTAACACCTGGGGCCACTGGCAGACAGTTTTACAGTCAAGCTTTGCCCTCAACTAATCATAATAACGAATGTCAACTTGTTCTCACCTGCTTTGTATCTTCATCTCACCTTTATCACTTTACTGTGCATTTAAACACTGAGCCAAGACTTAGCTTTTCTTGTAGGTTTGAGTGCATTTTCTTTTTTTAGTTAGCACAACAGTACAATGTTACAATAATATAAACAAATAACGTGAAGTAAAATATTAGCGCAATCTTGCTTTGGTGAAGAGCCAGCCTGGTGTACAGAAAGTAATTACTTTTATTTAATAGTCTTTGGAATTAATTTATCAGGCATAATTTACAATACAAATATTGTTAATAGAAAAGCTACTCTGAGGTCATTACAAAAACTTCTCAGCAGGAAAACTATATGCCTCAAGAAGTTGCATGCTCTTCCTTGGAAAAAGTCCACAGACCATACCGGTAAAATAAAATACCCTAATCTCTGGTTCAACTTTTTTTTCCCCTCTATTTGACCTTGCAGTAAGGGATCAAAAATTAGTTGGTTCCACACCTGCGCAGCTAGAAGCACATGAATAAGCAGTATCAGAGAGGTTTTGTTTCCATGAAGGCAAAAAAAGGTACTATAATAATTTCTCAAAATTTGTGTGATCCATGAATAAGCAGGTTTACCTCTTTTACAGGTTCTTCATCTGGGGCAGTATCTTCCACCACAGTCTAGTGAACAGAGAAGAGAAAAGTTGTGTAATTACATGTTATCAAGAAAGGCAATTCTAAGCCAAGATCTAGCACAAAAGTCAGTTTAATTCTAGGCAGTTACGTTGCTTTCAGTTCATACTACTACAGCAGGCATGTTCAATTCCTCACAGTTATCACAGGTAAATTAGCTTTTGAATCCATGGAGATGTGCTTTCACCAAGATATACAAGATGCTAAGAAGAGAAAGCAAGAGCACACTGGCACTATTACAATTGCTGAGGAATAGCTAAAGACAATTTTTCCATAGAACAATTACAGAACAAAACAGGATTATTCAAGGAAAAAACCAAACCTGGGGAACTGTAACAGCATTTCTTGCTGAGAAGAGAGAATATATGTATATACAGGACAAAATTTTCTAAACTCTCAACTTGCATTTCAGTATTGTACACAGCAGAAATCCATTAAGTGATGAACCCTTTGGAAAATAGGTAGAAAGATTACATACAGCTTGATCACATAGCTCTTCCTTAGCAAAAATATTCCCAAGGCTGTAATTCACTAAACCATTCAGCTTGAGTGGGATCAATAACTTTGCCTACTCACAAAGAAATCCTAGACCCAGCAAATTTCCCAATTTTCTTGCTTACTTGTCCAACACAATTAATGTCCTCCTGAGTCAACAGGTGAAGGAAGCAGGATTTCACTTATTTCCCTTATACAGACATAATATAGAACATGCCCTCAATGCACTCTTCCTTATCAAGTGATTGATTTACTATAAAAGCTGTCTTTAATATCTGCAAGTCATTCACCTGAGTCATGCACAGACACTCATAAATGCATCTGTTTTAAAAGGCTTTTTGGCATTAAGGAAAGGAAGGAGAAAGAGGTCCATATGCATCAGAATTAAACTGTCTCCCTTCTTGTCTACTAACTGTGAAAAGCTTTTGTGAAAAAGAACAACTCGCAAACAATCATGAAAACATTTTATCCCACACAGACTCAGAGACAATGACAGCTGCTTTGAATCAGTTCAACCACTAGTGTTTAAGCTGCATTCAGCTCATTAAAGACTAAATGTTTCTACTGTTTCAAAGCATCTTCATGGAGAAGAGCCCACAAGAAATCAAATTGATCTCTATGTACCTTTACTAGATTTGAGCAAATGGTACTTTAGGAATTCTATCCACAGTATGATCTAAAATGTTTCTAAATTATAGCATATCTTTAATGTGCTTAGAGAGAGCAATAAATAAAGCTAATAAATGGTACTTTATCTGTTGTTCTCATCTAAACCACAGGAGTTTGTGCCCACAATTCCTTAACCCTCTGTAATATTTTGTAAGTGAAATCTCTGCAAGAGTAATAGAGTAGTGTATCTCTTTCAAGCAGGAAAGAAAAAGTGCCACCATAATCTACAAACCCAAACCTCTGATTAACTAGCATTGCAATGAGGCAGTAACACGTGGCAGGGAGATCCACATAGTTTCTTCTAGAAGAAAGGTCTAAATAGTCTTTTACCAACAAAAGACATGACAATACAGAAATGTTGTTTCTAGCAATGTATATAGGGCTTTAGTGCACGACTTACCCTACAATCTAGGGAAGTTTTTTCCAGAAAATGACAGCAGAAATAGCAATCTGAGCAATGACAAGTGTTTTCTGTCTGGGACAGAAAGAAACACTGGCCACACATGAAACAAACTTGTTTTAGGAAGAAGAGAAGGAAGAAGAACAAACACAAATGTGTTTTGAATACTGTAGTCAATGGAAAGGCAGACCTGGAAGGAAGTACAATTTCTGTGATGTTTGGCAGAAAACTGTTCACCGTAGAGTGCAGTTATACAAGTATTCTCATTGTGAAACTGATTTAACAAGGTGTTGGCTGACTTTTCAAATAAATTTAGGAATGATACACTGTTTTCGCCCACTATAATATGTTTATTAGTACTCAGATTTCCTTCCTCACACAAAGGCAAACAAGTGTCAGTATTCAGAAGTGAAAAATTACACAATTTAAGTATCTGCAAGCTCCTCACAATTTAGGATTCACTTAGAGACTCCAGAGTGAGCTATGCTGCAATAATACTTCACAGTACCACTTCTGCGGTATTCTTTACATGTATAAACTAACATCCTGTATGAAAACTCTGACAGTTCAGCAACTACTTTTTTGAGACAAGTGTTTTGTGTTCTCCATAACCTGACTGGCTGAGTTACAATCTGCCCTGCCCCTCTCACCAACCCCCTTTTACAGTACTTCAATCAAAGAACGAGGGGGGGCGAGGGGGGTGTACTAAACACAAAACCCACACACCTCAAGTTTCACTCATCTATTTCTACCACCTGTTACAAATACGCATCCTGTGTTGCAAACAATTGACCTGAAATTCTTCGGTTCTATTGCACTACTCAAGAGTCCCAGAAATACTCAGGAATCCACTTGTCCCATTACCGTACAAAAATCACAGAATCATAGAATCAGCTAAGATGAAAGATATACAGGGTCACTGTGTCCAGCTCCTGCCTCTGTACGGGACAACCCCAAGAATCACTATGTGTCCCTGAGAGAACTGCCAAAATACCACTTGAACTGAATGATACCTTTCCTGACACAAGGTAATCTTAAATTGCAGGTGATAAAAACACTACACGACAAATAGTGAGTACATACAACATAGCAGCCAGGTAGTTATCACAACATTGGGGTTTCAGTATGATCCTGAAAGCACAGTCTTGTGCTTAGATGTAATGGGCAAATGGTTAATCAGAACCCAGGTGAGGTCTGCGGACTTATGTAAGCCTCAAACTGCAGATCACAGGCTCATATTTAAACGTCAAGTGCAGGTCCGACTCAGCCTGCTTTGCAGGTTTCCCCATGTGTTGTATACGCGCTCTCCTTTTCAGCCGCCCCAGTCCCGCAGGGCAGGTTCCGACCGGAGCAGCTGCCGGGCGGGAGGACAGGACACCCCGCACCTCCCGGGCTGCGCGGCTGCCGCTCCGTCGAGGCACCGCCGCTCCAAAGCGCCCTGTATGTGGGCAACAGGTTCCCGAGTCTCGCCTCGCTCCCCGCTCTCAGCAGGGAGCGGTCAGGGCGAGGGATTCTCGTTACACCCCATTTCGCGAGGTTTGGGACCGCATCGAGGTGGTTACCCGCGACGGGGAAAGGGGCCCGGCAGCAGCGCTGCTGCCACACGCCTGCCCAGGCGCTGCCGCTCACCTCCGTCTCCATGGGCTCCACCTCTATCCCTTTCCATAGCTCCAGCAAGTGGGCGATCGGCATCCTGGGCGATGCCTTCCAGAAAACGGGATCAAGCAGAAGGAGAGCGCGTCGGCCGTCGATGCAGGCGGGAGAGGAGAGGGGAAGGTGTCAGCGGGCGATGGGACACCGTGCGGAGCCCCGGCCCGGGACCCTCCGCCCACCCGCTCCGCAAT